>OZ023268.1:42790919-42905919 GCA_964006375.1 Tillus elongatus
CTATACATGTACATACTATTAATCCAAAATTCTATGTAAATCTGTAAATAGGCACTAGACTAGCTCACAGTATTTAGTATTTATCTGTAATTAGTTTAGTTGTTTAATAGATGTTATATATTAATTTTAATAGATGCTATTAAAACAATTTACAAATAATTACAATGCTTCTTATGAATTTAGTTCATGCTTTCTTATAAATACAGGCAGTCAGGCAGTCCTCAGGGCTGGTATAAAGAGTAACTGATAACTCATACTATATACATATATATATATATATATATATATATATATATATATATATATATATATATATATATATATATATATATATATATATATATATATATATATATACATACACACATACACTGGCCACATATATTAACCTTATTGTTAGTTGAGGTTCGATACACTTATACACTATGGATCCTGTCTTCTTCAATATGTAAGTTTTAATGCGTTGGGCAAACACTGAAGCCGATGGGCTTCCTTTGAGGTGTCCTGGAAGCTTGTTGTATGCTCCAATTGCCCGGTGTGCGAATTTCTGCAGTCCCTTACAAGTATTGGCATGTGACATGTGGTAGTTGCCTGCCTGTCTTGTTTTGTGATTGTGGATAGAGGTATTTTTCACCATTGCGATATTATTCTTCATTAGTCCTCTTGTTATTTTATACGCTGTCTTGCATTGTTCTCTTAAGAATATTTCTTTCACTGTCAATCGTTCCGTTTTATTATACAGCTCTATTATGGGTGTTAGTCTTAGTAGGTTTTCTGTTGCTTTTACCGCTTTATTGAGTAGCCTCCCTGCTCTTTCTACATTGAATTATGTACAGTTTCGCCATATAACTATGAGATATGTCAACTGACTCAATATCAAGGAGTTGTATATAGATGTTCTTGCAGGTGAAGGCAAGCTGCCACACCGTCTTACTGCTCCTAAGATGGGTACAATTTTCTTCTATATTTTGTTAATGTGGTCACTCCAGTTCAGTTTTTCATCCCAGATAGGTAGATTTTTCCACTTTTGCAATTCTTTTGCTATCTAAATTAATGTCAATTGTAATCGGTTTTTTTTTTTTTTTTTTTTTTGTTTAGACATCATATACTCTGTCTCTGTGGCATTTATTGTGAGCTGTTTCTGGAGTAACCAGTCTTCAAATTTAAGATTTTGTTGTATGCTTTCTTGTAGTACTTCTTGCTTATCACATAGTAAGATCGTGTCGTCTGCAAACATGGTATAATGAGTTTTCAATAATTCCGCTTCCAGTATCTGTAAGTATAGTATATATAACAGAGGCCCAAGAACAGATCCTTGAGTTATGCCAATATTGATGTTTCTCATACTGCTTTCTGTTTCCCCAATTCGAGTTATAGTTGGTCTATTTTCCAGATAGCTTTTTATTAATTGATTGCAGCTGCCTCTGATGCCCACTTTTTCTATAATGTTTAACAAAATACCGTGATTTACTGTGTCAAAGGCTCTTCTCAAGTCCACAAAAAACTGCAACCGCATATTTACCTTCATACAGGGTGTTATATATGTATTGCATAACTTCAATGACAGCGGCTTGAGTGCTACTATTTTCTTGGAACCCAAGCTGCTTTGGGTCTAGTCTGCAGGTTTGTGTTATGAAATATTTTTTGTTTTAGGATTTTTTCAAATATTTTCGCAAAAATACTGGTAAGTGCAATTGGTATGTAGTTAGCTGGATCATCTAGACTACCTGTCCTATAACTGCACAAAGAACTGTGGTTTTTAACTCGTCTGGGAAAATGCGAGTTCCTATACTACTATTGATTAGTTTAGACATAATAGGAGCTATTATATCCGCAATTTGCTTCAAGTCTTGTGCAGTTATTTCATCTTTACCAGGCGCCGTATTCTTTAAATTCTTTATTCGTCATTAGTACTTCTTCAGTTGTTGTTGGGGTTAAAAACATTGTTTTGGTGTTGCTTGCTTTTATTTTTCTTACAGTTTTATGTGTTTTTTGTTTTGATTGAATATGTTGTGCTAATTTATCACCTATTGTAGTGAAGTGCTTGTTCATTGTTTCTACTATGTCTTGTGTGTTGGTATATGTTTCTCCTTCACTGGTAACTTTTTCTATATTTTTGTTTTCCATAGGTTTTTGTTTATTAAGCATTTCGTTTATATTGTCTCAGAATTTCTTGCTGTTGGTCCCGACATTATTAAAACTTCTTGAAATGTACTCGTTTTTCGCTTTTTCCACCATTTTGTTGACCTTATTTCTCATGTCCTTGTATTTTCTCTGTGCTTCGACATTTAACGGGTCACATTTCATTTTATTGTGCAGCTGTCGTCTTTGTTTGATGTGTTCTAATATGTTTTCTGTGATCCACTTATTATTTCTGCATCTTAGTTTTTTATTAATTTTATTAGTATGTTTTACCGTGGCTATAATTTCAATGACATCTTTGAAGGACAGTTTATCTGCGTTGACATTCTGTAGTTTCACCTCCAGGTCCCTTCTTAAAGATTGGTAATCTGTTCTAATCTTTGATATACTTGTCATTGGTACAGGTTTAGTCTGGTTTACTCGTAACTTCAGACACATAATCTTATGATCAGAAAGGTAATGGTTTTCAAGCGTCAGCTCACACTGTATTTCTGCAATATTTGTTATTACGTGGTCGATGATAGATCCTCCTTCATCGTTTGTCTCGTATAATTTGAAGCGTCAATTTTATTCAATATGGAGTAGCCATTAATATGGACTGTGTTCAAATTAATATTAATAATCCCTCGCTTTTTAGGGCTGTCTGGCGGTTTGTAAATACAGATTATTTGGAGTTTGGGTTTGCAGTCTTGTAACTCTATTGAACAAGTTAGTATGTTTTCATTTCTCAAGATATCAACATTACAGTATTTGAGATTATTTGCCACGCCGCCCCGTCTTTTATGACTACGACAGTGGTGGATTTCAGTGAAGTTGGCTATTCTAATATACAAGATTTCTCCATCATGCAACCATGTCTCAGTCAGCACTAAAACTGGTATTTCTTTCTTTTCCTCCAAGTGTAATTCTAAGTCCTGTGTTTTATTTCTCAGACTTCTCATGTTTATGTGCATTATTTGCATGTCGGGTTGTTGATCAGTCATTATTTTTATTGTGAATAGTAATCAATTTGCTCTCTCTGTATTTCTGCTTTTTTCATGTATATGGGGCAGCATTCGTCGCTTGACGGATGTTGAAAGTCTAAGTTTTGATCATATTTTTGTTAACGGTAACACAGTTCATACAGCATACAGACTTTCAGAATACTTCTCTGGCTTCACTGTTGGTTTTTGTAGGTGAAGGACGTAGCCAGCGCGTGAGTTAACTGGAGCAAGTGGCCCTTCGAATTCTGGAAGTTCTAGGATGTTCTTCAATGCTTCTGTGACTATAGTTTCACTTCTTGACAGCATTTTCAGGCACATTAAAATTGAATTAGTACGAAATCATGACAACTACAAATAAATATCTGTTGCTATGTTATGATATGATGTTTTGATCAAAAAATTTTATCAAATTGAAAATAAAATGAAACACAGATGACAGATGAGGTTTTCAAAATGTCTATGTGATGTATGACAATATTTAACATAAAAACTAGAACTAATCTATAATAACTATGATAATAGTTACAACAATAAAATAACTAAACAATAACAGTATAAAAGTAGTCTCTATACAACGAAAATATCGACATACATCAACTCATTATTTTATTACAACTTTTTTGAAATAATAGTTAAATTTATTTTCTTTGACATATTTAATTAGAAAGAAGAATATCCAAGAAAGGAGAATTCATTAAATCAGTTTTCTCGTTTAAAACAAGGTAGTTATTGTCGTGTGTGTGCCTTTTGACTTCTAAAGCTTCAAAAAAGTCTAGTTTACGTTTGTCATTATAAAAATGTTGTGGTTGTATGCGGTTATTATTATTATTATTATTATTATTATTATTATTATTATTATTATTATTATTATTCTCGTTTGATGTTTGTAGCATGTATTCTAAGATACAATAACTACCTTGTTTTAAACGAGCAAACTGATTTAATGAATTCTCCTTTCTTGGATATTCTTCTTTCTAATTAAATATGTCAAAGAAAATAAATTTAACTATTATTTCAAAAAAGTTGTAATAAAATAATGAGTTGATGTATGTCGATATTTTCGTTGTATAGAGACTACTTTTATACTGTTATTGTTTAGTTATTTTATTGTTGTAACTATTAACCTTGACGAACGGCATATATTTGTTTTGACTGTCAAAGTCCTATATGCTTAGAGTGTGCCAAAAAAGTTTGTCCAGAGTGTGCCTCATCTACATAGTTTTAGGACGTTGTCAGTTTTTTCATTATTTTGAATTCTTTTTCTTTATTTCTGTCGCATATACTTAGTTCCATTATTATAGTATACTAAATGAAATTCGTATATTGCAAATATTAATGTTTTAATTTTACTTTTAGTATTTTAAGAACTCGATGTCGATATTCCTTACATATCCAGGACGTTAGTAGTTAAAGGTTAAAGGCCATTAAAGACTATTCTCTAAATCTGGAGAACTGCATAGGCCTTGCACAGATGGGTGTAACGTTATGTTGGGTGAGCAAAAATGTGCAGTGGAAGAACTTCCAAAACAACAAATGTACAGAATGTTAGACTCGATTGGCAAGATGAAAAAAACGATGTTTCTTCAACACCTCGCCAAAGCGTTCAATTATGTTTAAAAAAAATCTGATTTGAATCCTATAAAACTTTGTGAGACAAGATGTTGTGGAGCGCCATGATTCCATATTTCGATTTTGTACTTGTTTCGAGTCAACAATATTGGCATTGGATAATATATCAAACTGGCAGGATAGAGATTCTTCTGCCAAAGCGGATGTACTACAAATTTGTCTATTAAAGACGGAATTTATCGTCACAATCTTTTGGCTTTCAGAGATCCTGCCCTATACAGTTAATTTGAGTAAACTTTTACAAGGTATCAATATGGATAAATCTACCGCTAAAAATATGGTTCTCAACGTATTGAACAAATCTCACTTCTAAACGTCACACAGTCTGTGATAGACATAATTAAACATTCAACGAAAGGCTTCTCGAGAACAAAATTGATTGAATTTCCCTACGCGTTTCGGCCAATCACGTAGCCATCTTCAGGGGTACATTTTTCAATTATTTAAAATTGAAGTCGAAACTATAGAAAAGATTCACCAGGCTGAGACTTCATCTATGCACCAGGGGTCCAACAACATCACATCCGAATGTACCAGAACTCGATTCGCAAACAAAAGTCAATCAATACAAACGGCGATTTAACTACCGAGTATGAAGTCAACCATTATGCACACTCAAAAGGACGGGAGGCGCTGCCGCAACGGCAACACAGTCAACTAGTAAACAATAGTTGTGAAATTAATTAAGTTTCAACCTGGTGAATCTTTTGTATGATTTCGACTTCAATTTTCAAGAATTGAAACATTTACTCCTGAAGATGGCTACGTAGTTGGCCGAAACACGTAAGGAAATTTAATAAATTTTGTTGTCTAGTGAGAAGCGTTTCATTGAATGTTTAAGTATTGAACAAATTTAAAGAAAAACGAATTGCACCAGAATTTGATTTTTCGATCATATTTAAAAATATTTTTTATTGCATATAAATGTAAGCACGATAATTGCTTGATTATTTTGGCTAGCGTCCGAGGGGGCAGCTATGATTGTGGGACAGTATACAGGGTGGTCACTTTTAAGTAGGCCACCATTGAGATCTCCCAAACTATAAGAGATACGAAATCGGTTAAATTAGGAAAAATGTGTGTAATTTCAGTCTGTTTTAGAAGCTAAAGTCAAATTTCAGATAACTTGAATGATCGCTGAATTATCCTGAAACAACTAAAAAGTTAGTTTTTTTATTTCCTCGATACCTTTTTTTATTATACAGGGCTTTCATTAATTCCCGAACCCCACGTGGCCGGATTCTCTCTCTCTCTCTCTCTCTCTCTCTCTCTCTCTCTCTCTCTCTCTCTCTCTCTCTCTCTCTCTTAGTGGAATATGATTTTATGAGTTGGCAGTCAAAAAGTAACCAAAAAAACCACTAGAGTAGGGACCCTAAAGTTACTAAATCAATTGACAATTGACAGTTCAGTCCATTGGCTCTCAATTCCCTTTTGACGGTTATTTTGTTTGTATATTGTGCATTTTTCAAGTACGACCAGTGTTTACCTTCTTCAAATAATTTTCTATCGGTTGGACAATTAAAATAAACAGTTTTTATCAAAACTTAGCATTTTCATTGCGTTTTCACGTAAGTTAAAAGTGTAGGTATGTTAAGGTTATGTTGTTGCCGATATTCGACATCGCATGGAACGAAGCCCTACCAAATCTGTTCGTCGGTAATCTGCCCAAACAGGTACATATTTGTTACATGTTACACAATACACATTCCTAAAACCGTAAATTAGAAGTTTAAATAATCGGACCTCAATTTATTTACGTACATTACAAAATTTTGATATCTATACAAAAAAAAAGTAATATTTAATTGTGTTTTTAATTTATTTTTTTAACAATCAATAACAGTAAACCATACTTGCTGTTAAAAATACTAAATAATAAATACATTTAAGACATTTACTGTTTCAACTTATTATAATTTTTATATTTTTTATAAAACCCCAGAGGAAATATGAAACAACACTGGCATCTTAGAGATTTCATTAATTCAGGTTGTACAACCGTGTATGCCGGGTTGCCTAACTTAAGCCGTCACGTGGGGTTCGGGAATTAATGAAAGCCCTGTATAATAAAATGTTAGTGAAGTTGGTAGGTTTCCAAAGCTCGGCACAAGCTAGCAGATGCTGCTCTTAAAATCTTTTTAAGCCTACTAGATTTTATTTTGTCATGACCAACTTTTGTTTTTCTTATGGGCGCCATATTGGATTTAGACTTCAATGGGTAGAAAAAAAATACGAATTTAGTAGCCTAACACAAATATGTTATTTGTCTTAGTTATTTAATTTAAAGATCAATTAAAAATTTTATCGGTTAGTATCAAGTTGCCATGAAAACATTAAATTAGTTTGACAGTTTAGAAAAATCAGAAGATTAGTGTTGATGAAAATTACATACAAGTGTGTGCTTTGTTGAAAAAATAATGAATTTTGTTGATTAATAATAATGTCATCATACTCGATACAAGAAAAAATAGATATGTACAATATTTATATCCGTAAATACATAGATTGTGTGGATGCATCTCGTGAATATACAGATCTGTATCATGAAAGGCGGCAACCGAGTAGAACCTATTTTCGACGTCTATGTCAACAATTTAATGAAAATGGTACATTTAAAAACGTACTATTACGAATAACTACTGAAACTTTGAATGTTAATGTCCTGGCACATATAAACATAAATCCAGAATCGCCTCAAAGAAGAATTGCAACAGAATGTAATTGGAGTCCAGAAAATTTTAAAGAAACATAAGTACCATGATTATGAATTTAAACCAACGCAACAATTACATCCAGGAGACGATGAAAAAAGACTAGCTTTTTCTATATGGTTTCGTGAAAAAGTGAGTCAAGATTTCAATTTTCCCGAAAAGGTACTATGGACCGATGAGACCCTCTTTACAAATTGCGGTATTTTCAATAGAAGAAATAAGCATTATTATTCAGTTGTACATCCTCATCTCATACACGAAGTTAGACCACAAATCCGGTTTTCAACTAATGTATGGTGTTGTCTGTTAGGCAGTAAATTATGAGGCCCATACTTCATGCCCAGGCGCTTAACATCAGAATTTTATTAGAATTTTCTAAGAACGGTCCCGTGCCTTGGCCACCGCGATCCCCTTGCTTGAACCCGTTGGATTATTGTATTTGGGACATTGCAAACACCCAAAGCTCCAAATAACACAAAGTGTTAAAAAAGAGACTGTATACAACTAACAATTTAGAAAATTGTCAGCCCTGGCCCATTTCTACCCCAATATAGGGACAAAGTATGTAAGGCTAGATGCATTCTTGCAACAATTAGAACCCTGGCGTGACAACATACTACTTGGTTCCGAAACTAGGTGGCGGCACGTCCACCACTCACTTAGGGTTGAAAGGCTGGCTATACTATAGCCGTATTACTTAGATGCATTTTTGCTACAATTAGTATGCCGTACTGAAGAGCTCTAATGAGAGCGAAACCGGTCTACGGTTCTAATTGTTGCAATTGCGGAGATCAGGACTTTTGAAAATTCACAAAATTTCACCATATCTACCTTACGACTGGTATTGCCATCGACTTTTATTTGATTGCAAATAGTGTGGCGAAATGCCTAATTAAACACGTATAAATATGAACACGCCACAGACATATATTTTATTGAAACAAATCTGTGGGCTCTGTATCTGGGATTTGTTTTTCGCCACGCAGCGTAATCATAAACAAAGCCCCGAGTGATCCAGAGCGTCGCGCACCTCGCGCTCTATACTATACAGCGTTTTGCCTTTACGCTGCCGGGTTAGATATAAATCGCTGTAGTGCGCAGTGATCCGAAGCTGAAAAATTTGAGTCATAAGGTTTACAGGGAAAAGTCGGTGTTAATCTAGGGGTTTAAACAGGAAGGTTTTTGTATCAATTGACCGTTATTGTTCGATATTTATTAGACCTATAACTGATAGTGTGCTGGAGGGCCCATACAAGGTCGGTATTGGTTTATTACTGGATTATTTTAACGACGGGTGAGTCTTAGATAGAATTTTCTTTTCTTGTCAAGATAAACAGACATACATGGTAGCTGTATTTGAGAATTACCATAGCCATAATCAATCCTAAATGTCCTTAGATTTTTTAATAATTGTAACTAATTAAGGGAGGGTGAATTTATGTCCAAGAAATAAATAGAATAGTTTAGTAACTGTAACCTAACTAACTTACAGTTTTTTTCTTAACTACATTTTTGTCCTCGAGCATTCACTCATACAGCCACGGACTTTTTTATATGAACTTCTGGATACCGACCTCTATTTATTTGTTTACGTTTGCATCCTTACAGTCATGACCTACATGTAACTTACAGTTACTTAAATTTCCAAGAAAACTTCAGTGTAGATTACGTACCACTTGTTACACATAATCACGAAGCAGCTGGGTTCTGCGAATTGAGTCTCATGTCCTAGGAAGGATTTATGTTCTGTATTCCTCTAAATGAGAGGACAGGGAAAGTAGCAATAACACACTTCACAGTTGATGTTTAGTTTAATATTTGTTGTCATTGCGTGGGTTTTAATTTCTGATAGATAACTTATATTAAGTTAAAATATGTCTACGAAACGTAAACATACAGTGCTGACAATTTAATCAAAAATTGCAGAAAGACTAGCCAAAGGTGAAAGCGGAGCTGCTTTGGTTAAAATTTATAAGGTTGGAAATTCAACAATAACAGATATTAAAAACAAAAAAATCATATTTTTGAGTTTATGTCAAAGCTCGAAGCAAAGGATGGGTTAAAAAACATGAGAAATGCAGCGGATACGACGCTTGAAGATGCCGTCTTTTTGTTTCACGCAGAGACGTAGTTTAGGCAAGAAGTCAATTCATTATTAAAATAACTTACCTACTTCCATGATAAATAAACTACCAGCCGCACAGGGCAAACCAGCACTCGTGCGACGAACAACGCTAACGTCGACCGCCAAATTAAAGTCAGGAACATTGTTTTGAGCCTCTCGACTCCTGGAACTCCTATGGGTATCGCTGCCACCTTTGTCTAGAAAGAATACGGCCTCAGGGGCGTTCAGGCAACATCTCAGAGATGGTAGCTTCGCACTACCGGTCGCTCGAGCGAGTGTGTGAACAAAATGTCCAAACCTGCGGTTACTCTCGTACTGAGCAGGATTACTCGACGAATTATCAGTAGGGTAAAACTACCCTGTCTCACGACGGTAGAACCTAGCTCACGTTCCCTATTGTTATTTATTATTATTATAAGTGTACACCTTTACCTATGCGACGTCTAGTGTTTTCGATGGTCGAATTTCTGTTCACATTGCTAAGCTGGCCAATGCAAAAACGATCACTGTCGTTGCTCGATTTTGTGAATCCATCCACGATGACAGATGTGGAACTACAATGGAATATCTCAACTATGATGTAATGTAACCTCTAATACACAGCATTTCAACCACTTTCATTCTTGTTTTTCACAATGAGTAATAAATACATGGAAACCATTAACTTACTTAACAGCTAATGAAAAATCCCCCAGACGAGACTCACTAATCCTGATCAGGAAGGCCCCTTCGTGTTTGTTCATCAATAATTTTTCTGCATCAGCTCTTCTGCCATAATACCAACTGCAACAATATCAAGATTAATACTGAAAAACTCTTAGACTTAAAGGAAAATACCTGTGATTTTTCATTTCAATATAATTGCGAGGAATCAATGCTTTGCCATCCAACTCAGCTCTGTATTAATTTAAATCGTCCTCCATATTCATTTCATATTTCTGTTCGAGATACATTTTCAATGTTCATACTATTCCCCGAAGCAGGTCCCGCTGGTGTATATTCATCTTTCACTATCCGCGTTGTACCTGATTGTAAAGTAAGACCTGATAGGTCTATACCTGGTGAAACTACACGCTCGTAATGGTACGACTTTACACATACTGAATCACATTTCAAACCAAATGGAAACTGTCAGTATTTACTTTAATATTCTTTAATATGATAATGAACATCTTGACAAAATATACATCTTTATTTTCTCAAAGCTTATATAAAATGTATGTCAAATATAACCACAAAATAATATACAGAGAGATTCTGAAAAATGCACGTCTTATAAATATTAAAATCCAGTAAGTGTACATACAACACTTCATATTTCTTTTAATTATAAAAAATTGATTACATTTTACATAACCAGTACAAAAAATAAAACTTTAAAAGTTATATGTTCATCCAAAGTGCAGTCAATTACAATATAAGAAAAAAATTAAAGGATACTTCTTGTCATGATAAAGCAATACTAGCAATGGAAGCAGGTATTTATTCCATAGAATAGCAAAGTGTTTAATGAACGCCAGTATTTCAGAACTGCTTCATCTGACGTAACATAAATCTTGACGAGATCCCAGCAATTGTTCTCAAAAAATGCGCACCAGAACTTGCTCCTGTCCTGACTCGTCTGTTTCAGATATCTTACAATAAAGGCATATTTCCTAGTAACTGGAAAACTGCTCGAGTACAACCCATCCCCAAGAAAGGATCCAAAGCGCTTCCTAGCAACTACAGGCCTATTTCTCTCCTTTCAGTCATCTCTAAAGTGATGGAAAAGTATATAAACACCGAACTACTAAAATTCCTTGAAAAACACAGTCTAATCCACGACAGGCAGTATGGATTCCGTCAGCGCAGATCGACTGCCGACCTCCTTTCCTTTGTCACCCATTCTTGGAACAAGTCTATGGAACAACATGGTGAATCCCAGATTGTTGCTCTAGACATATCCAAAGCATTCGACCAGGTCTGGCACGCAGCGCTGCTTAATAAACTTCCGGCCTATGGCCTACCACCAAAACTTTGTACCTGGACAGCAAATTTCCTCTCCAACAGGAGCATATCTGTTGTTGTGGATGGCCATTCCTCTAAACTGTATCCAATTAATGCAGGAGTTCCTCAAGGTTCAGCTTTAGCCCCTACTTTGTTTCTTCTCCACATCAATGACCTCCTCTCTAGCACATCCAACCCAGTTCACAGTTACGCGGACGACATCACCCTCCACTCAAACATACAATATTCTAAGCCTGTCTCTTCAGCCCAATTAGATGAGGATCGCAGACTCATGGAGGGTTCTGTCTCCGTAGACCTCCAAAAAATATTAGACTGGGGAAGTAGAAATCTTGTACAATTCAACCCCACCAAAACTAAGTCTTGTTTTCTTTCTCACAAGAGATACAGCAGCCCTAGACCCATCACAATGAACAACCAAGTTATTCAAAGTAATGAGTCCTTTCCTCTTGTTGGCATTTCTGTGGATCGAAATCTTAATTGGCACCAACATGTTACATCAATTGCAGAAGCGGCTGCTAAGAAATTGGGTTTCCTCTTCCGGGCTCGCAAATACTTTTCACCAACTAATCTCTATACCTTATACACTTCACAAATAAGGCCAAACCTCGAATACTGCTCCCACATCTGGGGTGCAGCTGCCGCTTCTACACTCGCTATCCTGGACTCCATTCAAAAGAGAGCTATACGTCTCATCGGTGACCCTACCCTCACCCAAAGGCTTCCATCCCTTGCCCACCGACGTGCCGTTGGTGACCTCTCTCTCTTTTATAGATATCTGCACGGGCACTGCTCAGAGGAGCTTTCCTCCATAATTCCCCCACCTGCTGCCCCCAGCAGATCTACCAGGGGAACAGAGCGAATGCACCCTTTTAATGTCCAGGTCACCAGACATAGAACATCTTGTTATGCCCGCTCTTTTGTCCCGAGGACTTCCAAGTTGTGGAATTCCTTGCCGGCACATGTTTTTCCTTCTCCTCCGAACCTCCAAACCTTCAAGTCCAGAATTAACAAGCTGCCTCTTTCCTCCTTGTCAACACCCACGGTACGATAGTATTTAGGCTGTAAGCCCTCGTGGTGTGTTGTTGACATAAAAAAAAATAACAATAAAATGATAGTGAAACTAAAAAATGTTATTAAAGGAATTTAATATATTCAAATAATTTCACTTCTCACTACATCTAAAATTAAATTGAAATATAATTAATCAGTTAACAATATATATATATATATATATATATATATATATATATATATATATATATATATATATATATATATATATATATATATATATATATATATATATATATATATATATATATATATATATATATATATATATATTGTAAGAGTGCTATATTAACATGTTACTTATGTTCAATAGGGAACGTTTGAGAAGAGATACGATACTGATTCTCCATTGTGTGTTCGTCTCACAGCTTTTGCAAAGATCATGGATACATTGATGCACTGCACTTTGGAACATTCTTTGATATGACCATCCTGGGGTATGGTATTTGTAACTACTAGAGCCTCAAAACAGGCATTATTTATTCTTGATATTGCAGCCCCGGAGAAAATTCCATGAGTTAAGATGGCATAAACTATTGTAGCACCAGCTTCCATCAGTTTTTCGGCAGCATGGCATATGGTACCACAAGTATCTGCCATATCGCCCACTAAAATAGCTACCCTGTCCTTAACGTCACCAACTAAAACCACCGAAGCTACCTCCTTGGCCTTCTTTCTCTCTTTGTGGATCAAAGCGAACTCTACATTTAGCCTATCAGCAATGGAAGTAACCCTCTTAGCACCTCCAGCATCGGGAGAAACAATTATACTGTTCCTCAATTCTGCTATGTTTTCTTTAAGCCATTTAAGGACAGCTGGTTCTGCATACAAGTTGTCAACGGGAATATCGAAGAAACCCTGGATCTGAGAAGTGTGCAAGCCCATAGTTATAATCTGGTCAGCCCCTGCCACAGGCAGCATATTGGCAACCAGTTTTGCTGAGAGTGGTGCACGGCTCTTATCTTTCGTCTTGTCTACCATAAGGAAAACAGGGAATAACTGCTGTTACTCTGCTGGCAGATGCAATCTTACAGGCATTAATCATGATAAGTAACTCCATTAAAGTATCGTTTATTTCGCCGCATCCTGATGTTACACGTAATCACGAAGCACCTGGGTTCCGCGAATTGAGTCTCATGTCCTAGGAAGGATTTATGTTCTGTATTCCTCTAAATGAGAGGACAGGGAAAGTAGCAATAGCGCACTTCACAGTTGACCTTTAGTTTAATATTTGTTGTCATTGCGTGGGTTTTAATTTGTGATAGATAACTGAAGTTAAAATATGTTTACGAAACGTAAACCTACAGTGCTGACAATTTAATCAAAAATTGCAGAAAGACTAGCCAAAGGTGAAAGCGGAGCTGCTTTGGTTAAAATTTATAAGGTCAGAAACTCAACAATAACAGATATTAAAAACAAACAAAAATAATATTTTTGAGTTTATGTCGAAGCTCGAAGCAAAGGATGGATAAAAAAACATGAGAAATGCAGCGGATACGACGCTTGAAGATGCCGTATTTTTGTTTCACGCAGAGACGTAGTTTAGGCGAGCCCATTTCTGGACCTTTGTTATGGGAAAAAACGCTGCATTTAAATAGCAAACTAGGCGGACCTTCTACATTCAAAGCAAGCACAGGGTGGTTGAAAAATTTCAAGTCCCGTCATGGTATCAGAGGACATCAGATTGAAGGCGAAATTGTATTGGGTGACTCTTCTGCTGCAGAATCTTTTAGACTGAAGTTTCAAGACATATAAAATGTTGGATTCACGGAAGATATCTACAACTCCGATGAAACCGGAATAAACTGGAAGTCGCTGCCTCGTAAATCGCTTGCATGGCGCCGCGAAACAACAGCTCCTGAGGTCAAAGTGAGCAAAGACCGGATCACAAGTTTGGTATGCGGTAATGCTAGTTGTAGACATGCTTTGCCTTGATTGATCATATGCAAAAGTAAGGAACCTCGATGCTTTAAAATATGACCTGCCTTCCTGTGAGTTATAAAGCACAAAAGAGTGCATGGAAGAACACAGAAATATTTACTTATTAGTTCAAAAACGATTTTATACCAGCTGTCAAGAAATTTCGTGAAGAAGGTTTAACTGGTAAAGTTCTACTGGTTTTGGATAATGCTCCAGCGCAACATTCATCCGAACTGTTAAATGAAATGGACAATAATTTTGAAGTCATGTTCTTTCCAACTTACGGCAATTCTGCAACCCATGGATCAAGGAATTATTGAAGAAAAGTCGAAACGGGTCTACAATAATCAAGTCTTGCGTCGGTTACTTCTGACGGAAAACGAAGAAGAAAGCATAATTCAATTTCCTAAACATCTAACTTTGAAAGACAGTTTCTACATGCTAGCTGATTCCTGGGATGTTCTTAGTGTACAGAATTTTAAAAAAGCATGGAAAAAATTGTTGCGGTCGACAGAAGAAAATGAAGAGATCAAAGATGACAATGCGGCGGAAGTATGTGCTGAAATGACCGACTTGTTTCAGACAATTGCTGGGTTTGCAGCCTGCAACGAGAACGACACCAAAGAACGGATGAGCAATGATAGCGATGCACCTGGCTTTCAGGTTCTAAACGACGATGAAATTATAGCTTCAGTCAAGGAAACCGAGGTTGATGATGCTAATGATTCTTCAGAAGATGACAGTGACGATGACGTCTTAGAGCCTACTCATGCTAAAGCCTTCACAGCCTTACAGACTGCAAGGTGAGTTGGTGCGAAAAGCAACCGGAATGCTCCGCGACTCAACTTCTATTGCTCAAAAGGCTAAGAGAATTTGGAGCAAAGAATCGATGCATGTCGATGGTGCAACGCAAAATTACTGATTACTTTGTCTGAAATTTACATGTTTCCATACCAAGTGATGATCTGTGGCCAGCTTTCACAGATCATCTTAAAACAATATTCCGGTTATCTGCAGCATCCCCGAATTTGACGGTGCAGTGGATAATCTACAGTCTAAAATCCAATGTTTTATCGAACATGCATCAAGGACGCACCCCGCACCAAGCAATCTGCCGCCATTTCCGTCCAGTATCAGAGAAATGATACTGGAAATGAACCACGTGCGTAGACTAGCTCAACGCACCGGAAACCCCACCGACAAACGAGACACAAACAGACTCATCAAACAAGTACGATCCGGCCTACAAGAACTCCGCAACAACCGTTGGGAGGAACGCCTGCAAACCCTGTCCGCCCAAGACAATTCTATCTGGAAAATGGCAAAAGCCCTACGCTCCCAAAAACTTCCGATATCCCCACTTCACGGCCGTAACGGTGTCGCATACACGGATGCGGAGAAAGCAAGTGCATTCGCAGATCATCTGGAGTCGCAATTCAGTTCGAATTATAACAACGTTGATTTGTCGCAGGTAGCAAGAACGCACCGCTACGTCAGGAGTGCGCTTCGCGCCACCTCAGTAACAATTCTCGAGTTCACAACTTTCGAAGAAGTTTCCCAAATAATCAAATCATTAAAAAGTAGGAAAGCTCCGGGATACGATGAAATCTCCAACGTAGCCCTGAAAAACCTCCCACTCAAAGCCGTGGTATTCCTAGTTACGATTATGAATGCCGTGCTGCGATTTCAATATTTTCCTTCAATGTGGAAACTTGCCGATATTATCAACATCCCGAAACGCAGCAAAGATCCGCTGTTCCCTCAGAACTACAGGCCCATTAGCCTACTACCAGTCATCGGCAAAAACGCTGAACAACTGATTCATTCTAGCTTCATTCACCTCTGAAAATCATATCCTCCCAGACGAGCAATTTGGTTTCAGACACCAGCACTCCACCACAGACCAAGTCCTTCGTGTGGTGGAAAACATTACCGAATGATTTAATAAAAACAAGTCAACTGGTGCAATATTTCTCGACATTGCTCAAGCCTTCGATAGGGTCTGGCATGCGGGCCTCCTAAACAAACTTCTATCGTTCAATTATCCTCACCCTCTGATTCTGCTAATCAGGTCGTACCTGCAACAGAGGAAATTCCAGGTCAAACATCTGGGAGCCAGATCTAGAATCTACTCAGCCACGGCTGGTCTCCCGCAGGGTTCTGCTATCTCCCCTCTGCTGCACAATATATTTGTCGCAGACATTCCGACAGCGCCCCTAAACGTGACATACGCACTGTACGCAGACGACACTACCATCCGTGTAGTAGAGGAGCTGGCCCGAAATCCACTGAACGAGAGTTATCAAAATTTTAACTGATCTACTTCGACTTTGGGCTATCTCGGTATGCCAAAACTGACCGTCTGCCGCCTCAGGTGGTGTTACTTAACTAAGGGGTGGCTTTTAAAAAGAGGGGCTGTCTACTATATGGTGAACTACATTTATCAAAAATAATCAATAGACATTTGAATAATATGGTCGATCCGAAGTGTTTTTGTACTACGGCAGACGATCTTTACGAATTACTTTTATATAGCAGACGCCCGTCAATATGACAGAAAATCAAGTTTACTAAACAACAATTATCAAAAATAATTTTTGCGCCATTCGACTCGATATATCATATATTACCTAAAAAAGACGTGGCAGACAAAAAAGTTGAAATACATTTTCGGGCAGACGCTGTCAAAGTGACGGGTTGATATTTGGTAAACGATAATTATCAATGCAAAATTTAACATTGTTAGTAAGATCGTGAATATGTGCAAACAATTTGGCTTAAGCAGACGTTTTCTGCACTCGCCTAGAGTCTGGCAGACACCCGTCAAAATGACAGAAAATTAAGGTGACTAAACGACATTTATCAAAAATAATTTTTGCGCCGTTCGATTCGTTACGTTATATATTACCTAAAAAAGACATGGCAGACGAAAACATTGCAATACATTTTCGGGCAGACGTTGTCAAAGTTGGAGCTCTCTACTATGTAGAACTATAGACGGTGGACGGAGGTGCAACCAGATATGCCCGCGTCACCATGGAAATGGAGCAAACGGCATTTGCCTAATAAGTAATCGGGTAAACTCGGTAGCTCTCGCTGGCATCGCTAGCTTATAGTGTAGTGACAGTGATATTTGCCGCATTCCGTTTCCAAATAAAGGAAAATAAAGCAGCGTTTTTGTCGGCTGTATTTGTGAAAAATGCATTATATTATGTTTTTATGAAGTACACTGCAAATAATATTTTGTACGTGTAGTTTTTCAATATCCTTAGTGTTTAATCAAGCCGATAAAATGGTATGTTTTGATATATTTTTTATTTTATTTTTACATACGTACTTACTTATTTTAAGTTAGTTATTTCAAGTTACTTATTAGAAGTTAGGTACTTTCCCATCCATTTTAAAACAAGATAGCATATTTATTAGACCGTTTAATTTCAAAAAATAAGTACCTAAATGATCAAATAATAATTTTTTAATTGGATAAACATTTTTCTTAATGCATTTAATGAAATTTTTACTATTTTTTGTATTATTTCATTCGGATTGCATTTAAGATTTTTCTTCACGCTACTTTTTTTATACAGGATAATGCAGAAGCAGGTCCATCAAAAATGGTGCAGCAAGCCCAAAAAATTCCTGAAACCGAGACTGAAACTTTTGTCCCAGATCAAAACGTGTTGTATTATGT
This sequence comes from Tillus elongatus, assembly GCA_964006375.1. NCBI lineage: Eukaryota > Metazoa > Arthropoda > Insecta > Coleoptera > Cleridae > Tillus > Tillus elongatus. The sequence continues at coordinate 42,809,199 of OZ023268.1, forward strand.
TGAAGCAGAGAAGTATCAGTGTGTTATACATGTTGATAACAAAACTGCCAAGAATGAACCAAAAACTTTTAAGGTATTTCCTCCACAAACATTAGAAAAATGCAAATTTATTTCTTGTGTGCGCAAAAAGTTATCACTAAAATATAACTTATATGTATACCGGATAGCCTCAACAATGTCTAAGGATATCATTCTTCTTGCTACCGTCTTTATACAGCAGTAAAGAAAACTGCTATTGAAAAATATAATAATCTTCCAGAAGAAATCCCTTCCGAATCGTATGATTCTGAAAATATTTTACATACAGAATCAAGCAAAGATGGTGAGACTCGTGGTGAGAGAATATTGACTAGGAAAAGTTTGGTTATACCATTAAAATCAAAGACAACTGGCGTGTTTAAAAATGTGTGTCTCTTTTGTAACAACAAATATTTTTTACGTAATAGAAAAAGGTATGGGCTGATTAGTGTTGCCACGCAAAAAATTCAAAATAGCATATTATCTTGTATAAAAATATTAGACGATCCGGTTTTGCTAACAAAAGTTGGAAACGCTGATTTTATCGCAAAAGAAATAAAATATTACCAAATATGTCGCACTTTATATAGTAACAAAGCTATAAAAAAATTAAATAAAAGTAGAGTTAAAAAAACTTCGTACTATACACAAATGCGTATCATCCATAAAAAAAGTTTTGAACGTTTAAAAAAATATATTTCAGAAGAAATTATTGAAAATAACAAAGTCATATATTTTGAAATCCTTAGAGATTTTTATGTCACAATTTTTAACGAGATTTCAGAAAATAACGACATAATATGTAGCAGCAAAAGCGTTATGTTTTTGCAAAATAAAATTCTAAATTCGTTTTCTGGAAAAATAGCCATAAAGAAATGTTTTAATAAGAACATATTATTTAGTACATCCTTAACTTTATCAGATAGCCTTTTGCAGCAAATGGCAAGTGAAAATAATAAAGAATTTCAGCTACAACAAGTTGCGTTGCGCCTGCGTAAAGATATCTTACAATTAAAAAGACAACCTCTTCCACAAAACCTCCAAGTTGAAGACATAATAAAAGGGGAATGTGATGTACCTGCCCCTCTAAAAACTTTTTTTCATTATTTAATTAATGGAACAGAAACTGCTACAATTAAAAACAACATTAAAGTGAACTCTTTAGCCGACGACACAGTATATAATGTTACAAGAGGTAAAATAAAACCAGCGAAACACTTAAAACTCGGCCTAACAGTTAAGACATTAACAGGCAGCAAGAAACTTCTGACATTGCTGAATAGATATGGACACACAATTAGTTATCATTTAGCAGAAGAACTAGAGACTGAACTCACTTATGCATCAGTAACAAATGAAAACATTCTACCTAAAGAAGTAACCTCATCTCAAACTAAGCATTGTGGCCTAGCTTTTGATAATTTTGATAGATACGTAGAAACTTTTAGCGGTAAGGACACCCTGCACGACACTGTAGGAATATTTTATCGAGAAGATCAATCCTTAACAACATTACCAGACCACTTGCAAAAACAACAAACCGCGGAACTTAAATTTCGTAGGCGTAAATTTGATATACAGGAAAGAAATATAGAACCGTATAGGAAAAAGCCGAAAATGACTGATACTTTTCTGGAACAGCAAGATCTCCAAAGAAACTTAAAACCAAAAGGTTTAGAGGACTATAAGAAACAAGACCTACTATTTATAATTTCCCACGCAATTCTACCTGATGACTTACCAATGTGGGTTGGATGGAATTCAAAGTTCCATGTTGATACTCTCCCTCGTCAGAAGATTTATTATTTGCCTCAAATAAATATGTCTCCTACGTAGCTGTTGTAGCCGAAACTCTTAATATGACAAAAAAAATTGCGAAAGAAATCAATCAAAGTATAATCGCTGTAACATACGACCTAGCAATTGCCAAAATAGCTTTTCAAATTCAAAACACCGAATCTCCTTTATATGATAGCATTTTTATTCAGTTAGGCGCTTTTCATATACAAATGGCATACTTCAAAGCAGTAGGCAAATTTATTGAGGACTCGGGCTTTACAGATGTTTTGATAGATGCCCAACTTATGGCAGCGGGATCAATAAAAGGACTGATTATGGGAACTCATTTTAATAGGTGTAAACGACTTCACACGCTATTTTGTACTGTTTTACAAGTTCTTCATTTTAACAGTTTTATAAAAACATATCCAGAATATAAAGGCATACCTGAAACTTTAATTGAGGAACTGAATATCATACAAGAGAAATTAAAAAGCGGTCAAGATTTGTCAGCTGAACTAAGAAAATTATTAGAAGAGTACGAAAAATATTGCGAAAAGACGTTACAAGGCTCACTGGGAAAAACTGCAAAGTTTTGGTATTTGTATTGCCGTCTGATACAGATATACTGGAATTTTTCTAAAAGTATACGGACTTCCGATTTCGACACATACTCGTTCACATTGCACAAAATATCTTTTCTCTTCTTCGTCTTTAATCAGCCAAATTATGCTCGATGGACAACAAGATTTCACGACAATCTATTAAAAATAGAAACAAAATATCCTAACTACAAAAGTCAATTTGTAAGTGGTTGCTTTTCTATTAAACGAACTAACAAACCGTTTTCCAGATCACCGGTAGATTTAACTCTCGAGCAGACCATAAATGCAGATGCTGCACGACGGTCAGGAGTGACTTCCATAACGAATTCTGTGGAAGCTCGGCAAAGATGGGCACTTAGTCATTCACTAAGAACTTCAATCGTGATACAAACATTTGAAGATGTAGGTTACAATAAAAAGGAAGATGTTTCAGCCGAACTGCAAGAACATCGGATAAAAAGAGACAAGAAGGCGTTAAATTCACTAATAACTACTATAGAGAATTTTATGAATCCCTTTTCAGATATACCTAAAGACGAGCTGTTTAATATTGTTAGTGGAAAGGCTTCGTCCAGTCAAGCAGAAAATTTTCTTTTAAATGTTGAAGAAAGCGGAATTGAATTACGTGACAGATTTATTCAAGAATGTATATTGGATCCCACAAGGTTTGAGAAGCCTATAAAAACAAACAAATCCACACTTCTTAAGATTTTAGAAAAAGTTGACAAAAACCCTGAAGAGCCAAAATCGATTGATGCCACGGTTATTGACGGATATTTCTTTTTACACCTATTGAAAGATCCTCCACCAACATTTGAAGGTCTGGCAAGATTTATCCTATCTAAATTATGTGGTTATAAGGGAAATGAAGTACACCTGGTTTTTGACAAAATTATTAGTCTTTCGTTAAAAGACGCTGAACGTGACCGAAGAATTTCAAATGGTTTTCGAGACGATAAGTATGTTATCACAGGGTCAAGTCAGCGACGTCCAGGTAATTTTATCAAAGCATTGCGGCAGGATGCCTTTAAAAGGGCTCTGGTTACGTATTTAGCTGCTGAGTGGCAAAACAATAACTACGCTGCAATAATCGGTAACAAAATAATATACCTAACAAATGAAAATATATGCTACAAATACTGCGCTAAAAATCAAGAAGTGCTTAAGGAAACAATTGACGATTTTTACTGTGAACATGAAGAAGCGGATACACGCATTGTATTTCATCTTTCAAAAACCAGCGCAAATAATATTATCATCAGAGCATCGGATACGGACATTGCTGTGATAACTCTCGGAAATGTGGAAAAAATTAATGAACGCATCGTGAAAAAAATTTGGATGGAAACGGGCCTTATATCGAACAATTCATTGAGGTACATCAATATAAGCAAATTGTTTGAAACTTTAGGGTCTCATCTGTGTAAGGCCTTGCCAGCTTTTTGTGCATTTACTGGGTGCGATTATACATCAGCCTTTTATGGCAAAGGCAAAAATCGTCCCTTTAAATTGTTATCAAGCTGCGAAGAAGCTCAAAGGGCATTTTCTTCGCTGGGCTCATCCAGAGATATTCCGGAAGGCATTTGTAATATAATTGAAAAATATGTTTGTAAGTTATACAATCGACCAAAACTCTCCAGCCTAAATAAGGCACGGTTTCATACTTTTATTGACACTTATAAGTCCCAATCTGCAAACACTCCACTCTTTCTGAAAAAGTCATTTAATGCTCAGCTTTTGCCACCTTCTAGGACTGTTCTTTTACAAAAAATAAAAAGAACGAATCAAATTGCGGCTATATGGACTAATGCTACTAAAACCATGCCAGTGTTTTATGATCCTCTTAACCAAGGCTGGATTCAAAAAAACAATTCGTACCAGATTCTTTGGTTTGAGGGTCTTCAAACACCTAACGAACTTAATGATATTCTAATACATGAAAATAAAAATGCCGATGAAAGTGATAACGACTTGTCCGTAACTTGTTCAAGTGATAGCGGTTCGGACACAGAGTAGGTGATATTTTTTTCTTCTTTTGTTGTTATTTTTAGTAGGAAGACAGAATGTAACGATATGTCTACATAAAGGATATCTATACTGATTTAGCGCCTCCGTGGCCGTGCGGGAAAGTCGATTCAGACTTTCCAATACGGACCCGGGGGACGACGGTTCGATCCTCACCGGCGCCGGATGATTTTTCAAAATCACTGTCGTCGTTGAGGTCGAGCTCAAGGTGGAGGGTAGGTTAGTTTAGATGAGCAAAAAGGGTCAGCAATGGCCTAATTGCCAGTAAGCATCTTACCTTACCGCTATACTGATTTAGTTAGTAGTGTTAGTTAGTGGTTTTTTATATTTTTAAGTATATTTAAGAATGTGCCCTATTTTACAGTTCCTTTTTGTGATGATTTTAACAACAGTTTGGAGGGTGATTTTATTTTGATCTGTGTGCTTTTATTTTATACATATACCTACATGTAAAAAACTAAATAAATCTGGATTAAAGAGCAAGGTTAGCGATTATTTGTTCTTGTATGCTTGTTTAGATTTTTTAGCGATTGTTTTTAAGAAAAATAACTGTAAAATAAATGTTGCGTTGATAATTACCATGTACCAATTCTCAACCCGTTAGTTTGACAGCGTCTGCCCGAAAATGTATTGCAATGTTTTCGTCTGCCATGTCTTTTTTAGGTAATATATGACGTAACGAATCGAACGGCGCAAAAATTATTTTTGATAAATGTCGTTTAGTCACCTTAATTTTCTGTCATTTTGACGGGTGTCTGCCAGACTCTAGGCGAGTGCAGAAAACGTCTGCTTAAGCCAAATTGTTTGCACATATTCACGATCTTACTAACAATGTTAAATTTTGCATTGATAATTATCGTTTACCAAATATCAACCCGTCACTTTGACAGCGTCTGCCCGAAAATGTATTTCAACTTTTTCGTCTGCCACGTCTTTTTTAGGTAATATATGACATATCGAGTCGAATGGCGCAAAAATTATTTTTGATAATTGTTGTTTAGTAAACTTGATTTTCTGTCATATTGACGGGCGTCTGCTATATAAAAGTAATTCGTAAAGATCGTCTGCCGTAGTACAAAAACACTTCGGATCGACCATATTATTCAAATGTCTATTGATTATTTTTGATAAATGTAGTTCACCATATAGTAGACAGCCCCTCTTTTTAAAAGCCACCCCTTAGTTAAGTAACACCACCTGAGGCGGCAGACGGTCGGTTTTGGCATACCGAGATAGCCCAAAGTCGAAGTAGATCAGTTAAAATTTTGATAACTCTCGTTCAGTGGATTTCGGGCCAGCTCCTCTACTATTAGCAGCCCCACTCAGCCGGGGATAATAACCGAACGACTTCACACCGTCGTAGACGAGCTGCGAGGCTGGTATAGGAAATCTTGCGTAGCCATAAACCCCGATAAATGTTCAGCACGCCCGACGAAAAGCCTCGATGTTCATCTCGAAGATGTTCCCACTTCTAAATAGAAATACCAAATTGTCCATGAACAATAAATTGCTCATGTACAAAGTCATAATTCAGCCAGCTATGACCTATGCATCCCCTGCATGGGCCACCGCGGCCGCAACACACATCAAGACCCTTCAAAGCATCCAGAATAAAATTCTGAGAATGGTTACCGGGGCGCCATGGTTTGTCAGAAACAGTTAGATTCATTCTGATCTAGAAATGCCTTAGCTACTTGAGTTTATCACTCAACTATCTACAACTCAGTTCGCAAAAGCCGCCACTCACCCAAATGCTGTTCTCCGTAGTGCCACCGACTACAATGAGCAACTTCCACATAAGCATAAACGTCCAAAGCTTATACTTACCCGCTAACGCCTCCGCGGCAAAAACGGAATGGAAACGTTCAAACCCAAACGTCATTGTATGAAATCTTAGCGACGGAGGTGTGGACTAAGGCCCGGTACTCCATGGGAGGGAGTTTTAGTGAGTATGAGTCTCACAGTACCTCGATATCCCACGCACTACGGTGTTGTGTATGTCTGCATGATGCATTTCTCCCTCCTGTATCCAAAAAAAAAAGATCATTTAGAAGTTAAGCTAGAGTAGCCCACGAAATTTAAGTTAGCAAGACTGAAAACTAAACTGTAGAGAGTGAAAGTTTTCGGATGTTTGTCAGTTTGTGTTCTGTTGATACACTATAGGAATACTTTGACAGAACACAAACTGACAACTGTATGTGTAATTTAATTTCTTTACATACATACCCAGCCTGACGTTTTACATAACACGTTCAGATATAATTTAACGTTTTTAATAATAAAATCTTGTCCGAATTCAATGTGTTTTTCTTTTGTCCTTACAATATATATATATATATATATATATATATATATATATATATATATATATATATATATATATATATATATATATATATATATATATATATATATATATCGTCGGCTTAGAATGAAAACCTCGTATCTCAAAAAAAATCTAAAATTATTTTATTGCATTATTGTATAGAAAACCTTGTATCTCATCTATTCGCAAGCCGTTATAAAATAATGACTTGCGTGCTGCCCTCTAGAGACGAAAATAGAAACCACGTATATCGCTAGGCAACTGAGTCAAGTGAGAAAACCACGTATAACTTGTGAACTTTTCTGCAGGTGTTTCAGTGATTTTTGAGGTGTTTTTTGCAGCTAAAGCATACAAGTAATATTACTAAGTAAGTATATTTATATTGGTTTGTCTTTCAGTTGTGATATTAGTTACCATTCCTTGTAATTGTACCACCAAAACATTAAGACTGAATGTGAAAACCTTGTATTTGAGGTTAGGTCCGACTGACTAAGAATGAAAACCTCTTAATTCAAATATACGTGGTATTCATACTTATCATGCGTGTGTTGATATTGGGGTATCTATATGCACCAATAGCCTTCAGCCTTGAATTACGAGGTTTTCTTTGCAAACGCCAATATAATAGCAAACGAAATATTTTAGTTGTTGATAAAATAAAACCTAATAAGCGATCTCGAGGCATGTATAACAGTTCAAAACCTATTATGTATGATTGATATCTTTTCAGAGAGCGAAATTATGAGTCAATTCAGTCGAACTAAATTGATATTAGAGTTGGCTTTGAACCAAGCATCACGTTCTAACAGAGATGTGAGAAAAAAAGGTAAGTGATGAATTATCATGGAACATAATGTTTAATGTAGGGGCACATGTTTTCTATGTAATACTATACTAGTACTTGATAGTAATTTATATTATTGGTAACAAAACGTTCTGTTTTTACTGAATTCATTCATTACAGATGGCGAAAAATTCATTGATATATCAGATACAAATCAAGCTACCTACATTGAAGATGTTACTTCCACTGAGGATTCCACTCTTCCTAAACATACAGATGACAACATAGTTCCAACCATATCTAATTACATTTTAGTTCCAAATGAAGATGACAACAGCTTTGTCTTGGAACCGAATGATGGTAACCCCGGCATTTTAACAGACCTAACCAACTGTATTATATTCGATGAAATCCCAGAACAGCCGAAAGCTGAAAGCAATTTCAAAGAAAATAGTTTATTGTCAACTTCGAACTCAAACTTAGTTGCAAACTACTTAGACCTAGATACTCTGCCTGTAGTTGATGTTGAAAACAGTGTGACTCTAATGGAAACTAATATTGCGAACGTAGGAGAAATTGACAGAGTGCCCGAAAGAGTTAATCATGAAGATGAGGATTACATACCCTCGGGAGATGAAAGTGATGTGCCTGAAGACCATACTTATAGCAAGGAAATTTCCTCCCAACGTAAAAGAGCTAAAAGAGGAAAAGGCAACAAAGAATCGTGGATCGCAAATGATAATAAACTAAAGAGGTCTCAAGGACTAGAGTATTTTGGTAGACGTAAAACTGAAGCAGGTAAAGCTGTTTTCGATGTGAAGAGGCCAAAAAAAATCATGAAGAGCCGTTGTTCATGTGTGGAAAAAAACTTGAGAGGCTTTGGCTGTGCAAAGATTGTTGACAGTATGAGAGAGAAGATCTTCAAACAATTTTATAGGTTGAACCATGGTGAGAAACAAGTTTTCATAAACGGCTTAGTTGACAAGAGACCTGTGGCACAGCGAACAGTTGAAGCTGCAGGAGCTTCACGGCGCCATTATTCTTTTGTCTACTATTTGAAACCGGATGAAGCTGGCGAGCGTGTTAAAGTATGCAAAAGGATGTTCCTATCTACACTCAGCATTGGAGAGTGGGCGGTACATGATTGGGTATCAAAGTTACCAGAACAAAATGATTCTGAAAACAATGCACAGAACGCAAGAACACATAAAAAAAGCAATGGAAAAGAAGTCTCACCAAGGAGACCTCAGACCGACAGAGTTAGAAAACTTTTATCAGATTTTTTTGAAAGCCTGCCTAAGCTTGAATCTCATTATTGTCGGAAGAGTTCAACAAAACTTTATCTTGAGCCTAGGTGGCAATCAAAGGCAGAACTGTTCCGGCTATATAAAGATTTCTGTAAATCTCTAAACAAAGATAACCCTGTAACATCCATTTTTACTTTCTACTCTGTTTTTGATGAGTTCAACTTAGCATTGTTTAGCCCCAAAAAAGACCAGTGCGACACTTGCTGTGCTTATAAAAGCGGAAATGTATCAGAAGAAGAATTTAAAGAGCACATTAGAAGAAAAGATGAGGCAAGAAAGCAAAAAGAGAGCGATAAGACTAGCGATGACAATAATACATCAGTATTCACAATGGACTTACAGGCCGTTTTACTTTGCCCATCCCTAAAAGCGTCGGCGCTATACTATCGCACTAAACTAAAAGTGCACAACTTTACTTTGTATGATCTGAAAACAGGGGCTGGCTACTGTTATTTGTGGGACGAAACTGAGGGGGAACTGAATGCTGATGAATTCGCAAGCATTCTGTATAACTTTATTATAAATGAGGTGGAGAATGGTAACAATATTATTATATATAGTGACGGTTGTACATACCAAAACCGGAACACTATCATGGCTAACACACTTCTTCTGATTTCAAAGAAATTAGGTATCGTTATTACTCAAAAATTTTTAGAAAAGGGACACACCCAGATGGAGTGTGACGCTATGCATAGTTGCATTGAAAGAAAAATAAAAAATCGTGAGATTTATTCTCCAGTTGCCTACATTGAAGCTTGCAGAACAGCAAGAATTCATCCAGCACCATTCAAAGTGCAATATCTAGAACATACTTTTTTCAAGAAATTCAGTGATTTGAAGTTCGTAACATCCATCAGACCTGGACAAAAGAAAGGTGACCCAGTTGTAACTAATCTCAAATGTATAAAATATACACCTGATGGAAATATTCAGGTAAAATTAGACTTCAACGAAGATTTTTCAAATCTCCCTAGAAGGTTGAAAAATATATCAAGTGAGACTACAGTCGGATGCTTATATGAAAACAAAATTCCACTCCAAGCAGTCAAATTTAAGCATCTACAGGAAATGAAATCCGTGCTTCCACGACAAGTTCACAGCTACTATGATGCATTACCTCACATGTCAAACGCTGAAAACAAATTATGTGACAAAGGAACTTGTTGTTGCATCATTCCAGTAAATGTAAAGATTTAAGGTAAAATGTAAATCAAAGAAATTTTTTATTTTCTAATAAAACACTTTTTCTGATCTCAGTCTTGGCTTTTATTGTATCCTATCCTATGCTTGAACTGATTAAATTTAAAATGACTATGAAATTATATTGAAATCATACACTATACAATAATAATCTGCCATTATATTTTGATATTCATCATGATAAACCAGATTTTTTTTTAAAAACATCAAATAAACAAAGTTTTGTATTAATTGAAACACATTGAACACTTGTGCAACAACTTTTGAGCCTTGCAAATATTTTGTCAACCTCGGTAGATATTACATGATGAAATGAAACTTGAAAATTAATTAGTTAAATTAATAAAATCAATCAATGTAGTTCTGATCAATTTCATTATAAAGATGAAAACCTCGTATGTCCTTTCGGACCACTAGAAGTTAAACCACGTATATCAACGTTAAATATGAAAAGCACTTATATCTTGTAATCACAAATTGTAAAACCACGTAAATCGATTTTCAATATGACAAGAAAAGGCAAACTTCTGTTAAGCACATGAATAATCAGAAAATGAATAATATTAAGTCATGTGTACTTCAAATTATTCAAATCTTACTTAATATTTCCCAAAATCACTTTTTTTCGCCTCCTGTAAAATTTGCATTTTCTGAGATACGAGTTTTTCTTTCTAAGGCGACGATATATATATATATATATATATATATATATATATATATATATATATATATATATATATATATATATATATATATATATATATATATATATATATATATATATATATATATATGGGTTGCAATTTAGAAATTGCATTGATACCTCGGGACGTTTAATAATCAATTTTGTATTTTAGGTCATATTCACCCTAAGTAAAAATGCAAGCAAATCCCATTGGTCGATGAGGCGGATTATGTTCGCTTTTGGTATTCGGTGTTAAAGATTATCTCTATAGCTCAGGACCTTCTCGAGATTTTGTTGATATCGCGTTCCACTACGTAGCTGTCATCACTTTTGTCTTTGAGGTCAAATTAGACTCTTAACCACATTGTTGTTTTCGTAAAACGCGCACGTCAATAGTCGAGGAGTTGAGTTGGGTGAATTTTTGGCACCGTGAATTCACCGCGCCCGATCAGCGTGCAGCGTCGCCAGCATGGGCTTTATACCCTCACGCCAGGAAAATAATAATATTAATAAATAAATAATTAGCTTCGTTCAGGTTCAGAACAGGTAAAAACAGTAAAACGAATACAGTAACCATTTACAGTGAGAGTTTATTTAGCAGAAGCAATTTATATTATATATTGTGATGAATTTGCTTAAAATGTGTCACGATGGTTGTATGGCGCATTCAAAAATTCATTGCGTCCAAACAACTCAAAAAACATTTATGAAAGTCAGTAATCTTAATAAACACGCTACGCTCTATTTGCGTAAATTGATGAAAAAAATGTAGCGCAACCGGTTGTGCCGGAAATTGGCAGCAACTTTATTTTTTTAATGGGAGTGATACTTTTTGTTGCATTTTCGCTTAGATCAGAGGATTCTATATCATATTTATGTATCCTACTAACCCCTATCCATCAACACATTCGCAAAAACCAACGGAACAACACTCCTGTAGTAGGTCGGTATACGGCGCATTGTAACATTTATGGCGTCGAAAAGAGTCATCTGAAAATTTTGAAATTTTGGCATCTTAATAAACACGCCACGTTCTATTTATGTAAATTAATGAAAAAAATGTCACGCAACCGGTTGTACCGGAAATTGGCAGCAACTTTCTTTTTTTTTTTAATGGGAGTGATACGTTTTTTGCATTTTTGCTTAGATCAGAGGATTCTACGTCATATTCATGTACCCTACTAAACCCTATCCATCAACACATTCGCAAAAAGCAACGGGACCACACGCCTGTAGTAGGTGGGTATACGGCGCATTGTAACATTTATTGCGTCGACACGAGTCATCTGAAAATTTTGAAACTTTGACATCTGAATAAACATGCCACTCTCTATTTGCGTAAATTAATGAAAAAATGTAGCGCAACCGGTTGTACCGGAAATTGGCAGCAACTTTATTTTTTTTAATGGGAGTGATAGTTTTTGTTTGCATTTTCGAAGAGAACAGAAATTGGCAGCATTTTTTTTTTAATTGAAGTGATACATTGTCTAAAACATTAATCAACATGTTAAACAGTACTGAGGCATAATAGTAAGAAAAGTAATGACATTGAAAATATTAGAACAACCATATTCTCTTGTCCACGATATAACTGGCAAGGTAGGTATGGCCGTGCGCCTGGGTTTCTTACGTAACAGCCGGAACGCACGGTGCAACTAAATATGAATATGGTCAGTTGCGTATTTTCAACATGCTTTTAGCACATTTCAGTTGATTACTAATTAATGTTGATGTAGTATAAGTTCCGATAAAAATGCGTCTGCTTAAAAATACTGCGAAATGATGCCAAGATGTCTGAATGCCAATTTTCACGCATGGACTGAATAGGCACGCCAAGTCCTATTGGCGTCGGTTAATGAAATTAATGTAGCGCAACCGGTTGTACCGGAAGTGAAACAAGAGAAGTAGTCTCCAAGCGTGTGTATATATATATATATATATATATATATATATATATATATATATATATATATATATATATATATATATATATATATATATATATATATATATATATATATATATATATATATATACTATGGACCAGTTTCACCAAGTAAGGGCAACAACAGTCATCTTAGGAAAAAGTAAAAGGTATTTAGCCACATTTAAATGACCACATTTTCGGATCTAGATCCTCTAAATAATAACGCTTAACAACTGATTTCGGTGGTATTAAAGTTTTATATGACCATTAGGCCAAAGGATAAATTATGACAGGAATATTCAAAGTTAATTTCATTTAAAGACCAGTAGAAAACTATAATCTCTTATCTGGGAATGTGTCCTTTAAATTTGATTATCTTAAAGACTATAAAGTCACTGCTCAACAGGTTTTTGTATGATGAGATATGACAAGTCTTGTCTGCCTTTAACTATGCCAATTATAATAAACATATATGTAAACACTACCATAGAGATTTAAGAAAAGTCATATTATAATTCGTACCAGACCATTATTATAATTATTTTAAACGTTTCATTGTTGTTATACTGTTTGCATATATATATATATATATATATATATATATATATATATATATATATATATATATATATATATATATATATATATATATATATATATATATATATGCAAACAGTATAACAACAATGAAACGTTTAAAATAATTATAATAATGGCACTAATATAATAATGGTCTGGTACGAATTATAATATGACTTTTCTTAAATCTCTATGGTAGTGTTTACATATATGTTTATTATAATTGGCATAGTTAAAGGCAGACAAGACTTGTCATATCTCATCATACATAAACCTGTATATATATATATATATATATATATATATATATATATATATATATATATATATATATATATATATATATATATATATATATATAGATATGGTTTATAAGAGCGGAGGCTGAAATACACACATATATACATATACACTTACAGAGTTATACATGTTAAATCAACAAAGAAAATATAAATACACACATACGTACCACACAGATACAATCAGCTAAGAAAAACATACTGTTTGGTATATTAGAATGCCTACTAAAAATAAAGAAATAAAAAATAAATTCATTTGACCCATGTAGATATACGAAAATAAGAAAAAATTGATGTATATAGATGATGTAATTTTAAGTAAACAAGTGTATAGTATAAGGTGTTATTGTTGTTAGCTTTAAGAATTTTAAGATGTAAGGATATTGTTAAGACAGTTCAAGTTGTAGTGAATAATTGTCTATTTCCTGTATCAGGGTGCTCAATTTTGGGAAGTGTTTAAGACAGTTCAAGATGTAGTGAATAATTGTCTTTTTCCTGTATCAGGGTGGTCAATGTTGGGAAGTGTAACGTGTGTGGTCATCCGCATCTGAGAGGGTGTGGGGAAGTGCATATAAACTAAAGACTATAAGAACACAACTGCATTTTCATGTGAGACAGTCACAAATGTTTTAGCTTTAGGTACATTAATATAGTATAGTTCAGTTAGTAATGTAGTGTATATAAAATCTAGTCAGTGCCAGTTAATTTATAAAATAAAAGGACTCATCCACGTTAGTAAATAAGTGTTTGTTCTTTGGTCTTGTATCCGAACCAGCGTGTAACGCAATTAATTTAATACCAATAAATACCACTCCGTCTCAATCGCTAACAAAACAAAAAACAAAACAAAAACATTTTTTTTAAATATACAGTCCACTGAATTCGAAGGTGTGTATTAAACATTGGTCCTTCGAGCCGGATAAATATTGGTAGTTGTGCTGGATCAAGACCAAGAATAGAAATTGAAGAAAACATTACGGAGTGTAATAATTTTCAAATTATAATTCAATTGGTATGGTAGTCCAGTAGTTTATGGAGTTGAAAATCAAGGTTGCTGGATATCCTGGAAATAATTTAATACCTGCCAAGGGTGAGTTCCTTTTCATTTAGTTATTCCTTTAATGCAAATTGATTTGTCTGGTAAACTGTACTTGATATTAAAGATACATTATATAGATAATTACTGATTAATTATAATAGCTGTAACTTGTAACCGTCGTTGGAAATTTTATGTTGAAAAACGGTGGCAGGATAATTTTTCAGTCGAATTAGGTATCGTGTTGACCGAATAATTTAATATTTGATTTTTAAAAAAGGGAAGGTAAAATAAATTAAAGGTGTACAAGTTACTTCAAATAGTTTCAAATGGTTTCAGGAGTTGTATCGAATTAATTTAGAATATTTTAATAGCAATTTTCTCTGGTAAAGTATTTAGAAGAAAAAATATTAAAAGAAATTGCTAATTATTGGTAAAATATAATAGATACTGCTTGAACTACATAAGAGGGTTACCTAAGTATTAAGATATTTTCTTACGTTAAAACTTAAAATAATAATAATATTATGGATCAATTAATAAAGCAACGTAGTGTTTTAAAGGGTAAACTCACTAGTTTCTCTAAATTTTTAGATGAACTTCAACTTAGAGTTGATGCTAATGAGGAACTAAGTAATATTTCCATTACAACACTAAAGAAAAGGTTGAATGATTCACAGAATTTATTAGAACGGTTTGAAGCTGTTCAATTTGAAATTGATTCGGAGCAATCCGCTGAATTAAATGTAGATGAGAGAGATGACTTTGAAAATAGATATTACGAAGTACTATCTAGAGCAGAATGTATGTTGTCCTCTATTACTAAAATGCAAAAACAAATATCTGGCGTAGAACTCAATAATCAATCCAGGCCAGCGTCACCTGCGTTATCGCAGAGTAATTACGCAATTGCATCTACTCAAGTTCAAAGCGCAATAAAGCTTCCCACTATACAATTACCAAAGTTCTCAGGAAAAAATGAACATTGACTAGAATTTAGAGACTTGTTTATAAGTTTAATCGACAGTAATGAAAACTTAGATAATATTCAACGCTTTCATTATTTAAGAGCAAGTTTAGACGGTGACGCAGCGCAAATAATTAAAACTGTAGATTTCTCATCAGAAAATTATTCATTGGCTTGGGATTTACTTAAACAAAGATATAATAGCATTAGAGTTTTAGTTCACAATCATGTAAAATCATTGTTTAACTTAGAATCAGTTGCTAAAGAGTCATCTTCTAAACTTAGACATATGTTAGATACAGTATCAAAACATTTACGTTCTGTAAAGGGTCTAACTACATCTGAATTATTGGGGGAAACACTTATAATATATTTAGTTACTTCAAAATTAGATGCAATTTCACTTCGTGAATGGGAACAGTCAATACAAAGTGAAGATTTACCGTCATTTGATAGTTTGAAGGTATTTTTGAAAAATAGGGCTGACTTGTTAGAAACAATTGAAGTAAAACATAATAAACAAGAGAAATATAGAACTGCAAATTCTTTTGTAACAACAAATCAGTTAAATTGTACTTATTGTAAAGCAGCACATGCCATATGGGCATGTCATGAATTTAAAAAACTTTCTCCTTTGGAAAGAAAGAAAACTGTAAAAAATTTAAAATTATGTATTTTGTGTCTGAAATCGGGTCACTTTATTAGCAATTGTACATCAAAATATTGTTGCAGTCAATGTAAGAAAAGGCATAACATTTTATTACACGATGAAACCAAAGAAATGCAATCAGTTAATGCGTTTTCATGTAATATGACGCAAGTTTTGCTACCAACTGCTTCAGTCAAAGTGGCCACTGCTGATAAGCGAACACATTACTTTGCTCGCGTACTTTTAGATTCAGGTTCGCAGTCAAATTTTATTACTGAAGGCTTGTGTAAAAAACTGCAATTAAAAACTAGTCAAACAGATATTACTGTGCTAGGTATTACGCACTCTACATCTAAGGTACAATTAAAGTGCAGCTTAGAAATTCAGGCACGTTATAAGAATTTTAAGCTTAATAGTGATTGTTTAGTTGTACCAAAAATAACAAGTACTCTACCTGCTTATAAAATCAGGTTACAAGATCTGAAAATTCCTGGGGGGCACAATTTAGCAGATCCGGATTTTCATAAACCAGGGGAGATAGATATATTACTTGGGGCTAATCATTTTTGGGAATTGCTCTGTGTAGGACAAATTAGCTTAGGAAAACATTTGCCCATTCTTCAAAAGAGCAGGTTAGGTTGGATTGTCTCAGGACCCATATCAAGCAAATTTATTAAACAAATAAACTGTAACTTTTCTCAAGTTGATGAAATACAAAAACAGTTAAGTAGATTTTGGGAAATTAAGCAAGAAAGTAATATTAGACCACTATCTGCAGAAGAAACAACTTGTGAGAATTACTATGTCGAAACTACTACACGAAACAAACAAGGTAATTTTGTTGTTTCGCTTCCGATGAAAGAATCTCTTGATAAGTTAGGTGAATCACGTGACCAAGCAGAAAAAAGATTTTTAGCGTTAGAACGGAAATTATCTAAAAATAATTTTATGAAAGACCTTTATGTAAAGTTTATGGACGAATATATCGCTTTAAACCACATGACTGAAGTTACTAATAAAACATTTGATATGTGTTATTATTTACCGCATCATGGGGTTTTTAAGGAAGGTAGTTGTACAACAAAATTAAGGGTGGTGTTTGACGGGTCTGCGAAAACTACTTCCGGTTATTTCTTAAATGACTTACAAATTGTAGGCCCTACAATACAACCTGATTTGTTTTCTATTTTAATAAGATTTAGGGAAGGACATTACGCGGTGTCTGCCGATATAGAAAAAAATGTACAGAATGGTGCTTGTAAGACCAGAAGATAGATCACTTCAAAGAATCTTGTGGCGATCAAGCTCTAGTCAGCCAATTAAAGAATATAATTTAAACACTGTTACATATGGGACTGCCGCAGGCCCTTTCTTGGCTATTCGAAGTCTTTTCCAACTTGGTATTGATATCGAAAATTCACATCCAGAATTATCAGTTATAATAAAACGAAATTTCTATGTAGACGATTTATTATTTAGTACAAATAATCTTGATCAGGCTAAAGAAGTATGTAATTTTTTACCTGAAATATTATCAGAAGGTTGTTTTTTGTTACGTAAGTGGATTTCTACTGATCCAACAATTTTAGAAGGTATAGGGGAGGACGATAAGCATCCAAATTTATTAAACCTTGGTTTGCATAAAAATACTAAAACCCTAGGTTTATTCTGGAATAATAACACTGATAATTTAATGTATTCTATTACAAATTCAGCTTTAAAGGTAGTTACAAAACGGGTTATACTGTCTGAAATATCACAAATATTCGACCCGCTGGGATTATTAAGTGCAACAACAATAATTCCAAAAATGCTATTACAGGATCTTTGGAGAGAAAAGCTAGAATGGGATGAATCAGTTTCTTACATGTTGTACACAAAATGGTGTAAATTTCGCGATCAATTGCCGCTATTAAATAATTTAAAAATATCTAGACATATTACATGCAAAGATCCTTTAACTGTTGAACTTCATGCATTTTCGGATGCCAGTATCAAGGACTACGGAGGCTGTGTATATATTCGATCGGTTGATAAAGATGGTAATGTGTTTGTAAATTTGTTATGTGCTAAAAGTAGAGTTGCTCCAGTTAAACAACAAACATTACCTAGACTTGAACTTTTAGGTGCTTTGTGTGTAGTCAAGCTAGTAGATAAAATACGAAAAGAATTAAACATTCAAATTAAGTCTTGTACATTTTGATGCGACTCAACAATTGTGTTGGGATGGTTAAAAATTCCTACTAATAAATTAAAAACCTTTGTTTGCAACAGAATGACTCAAATTTTAGAGATTACTGAAAATGATACTTGGCGTCATGTTCCGACAACATCAAATCCTGCAGACCTGGTATCTCGCGGTGTGATGCCTTCAGACTTATTATATTCCAAAATATGGTTTTATGGGCCAGCGTGGCTTTTGAATAATCATTCTTGTTGGCCCACTTTAAAAAACGTAAGTTCAGATCTTCCAGAAGTGAAAAAGGAAACTGATGTTTTAGTTAATATTCTTAAAGATAGTGAAATAGATGTATTTAATTTTAGTAGATATAACGATTTAAGTAAATTAGAACGAATTGTGGCACGTTGCTTTAGATTTAAGAATAACTGCATTGGTTCCAAAGTAGATCGAACAGTCGGGCCATTAATGCCCACTGAAATTAATAATGCGCTAATGTGTTTAATTAAAAGGGCACAGTTGGAATCGTTCTCCTTAGAGTTGCAAGCTTTAGGAAATAATAAAGAAATTTCACGGAAATCAAATATTTTGAGTTTAAATCCGTTTTTAGATTCAAGCGGAATATTAAGAGTAGGCGGTAGGCTAAGTAACTCTAATTTTAAATTTGATAAGTGTCACCCAATTTTATTGTCTGGAAATCACAAACTAACAAAATTAATTTTTTTAAGAGAACATAAAAGATTACTACACGTTGGACCACATCAATTGTTAGCTTCTATTAGAGAACGGTTTTGGCTTACATCAGGTAGGAATATTGCCAGGCAGACCGTTCATCAGTGTATAAACTGTTTTCGTGTATGTCCAAAAATAATTAACCCAATCATGGGAAATTTACCAGTATCTCGAATACAACCTGCATTGCCATTTGAAACTGTAGGGGTTGATTTTGCAGGTCCATTAATAATTAAAGATCGAAAGGGGCGTGGTTGCAAGACCTCAAAGGTTTATATTTGTATATATGTGTGCTTTGTTACGAAAGCTGTGCACCTTGAACTGGTCAGTAGCTTATCGACTGAATCATTTATCCTGTCACTTAGACGTTTTGCATCTCGAAGAGGCAAACCGTTGCATATTTATTCTGACAACGATACAAATTTTGTTGGGGCAAATTCAGAGTTGATTGAGTTAACAAAATTTTTAAATTGCAAAAGAGTTGATATTATAACGTCTTGTGCGAACGAAGGGATAAATTGGCATTTTATACCGCCATCATCACCTCACTTCGGAGGGTTATGGGAGTCAGGGGTACGTTCCTGTAAAGCTCATTTAAAACGGGTTGTAGGTAATGCGATATTAACTTTTGAAGAAATGTACAGTTTGCTTGTACAAATTGAAGCAGTCCTTAATTCCCGACCTTTGTCACCTCTGTCATCAGACCCAAATGATTTGAACCCTCTCACTCCTGCTCACTTTTTAGTAGGAAAAGTTTTAACGTCAGTTCCTGATCCAAACGTTACAAAAATTCCTGAGTCGAGGTTATCTGTGTACCAAAAAATTCAGCAGTTTAATCAGCATTATTGGAACAGATGGAGCAAGGAGTATATTTCCGAACTTCAACAGAGAACTAAGTGGCGTAGCCGGCAAGGTGAATTAAAACAAGGTGCAATGGTATTAATTAAGGAAGACAATCTGCCACCTCTGCGGTGGAAACTAGGAAGGGTGATCGAGTTGCACCCAGGTCAAGACGGCGTCAACAGGGTTGCTACAATTAAAACTTCCAGTGGTAACATAAAAAGGGCATTTTCAAAAATATGTCCTTTACCAATTGAGAAAACATTAATATAAATTATGGTTTATTTTGTTTGTTGAAACTGAGTTGTTTCAAAAGCGGCCGGCATGTTAAGACAGTTCAAGATGTAGTGAATAATTGTCTATTTCCTGCATCAGGGTGGTCAATTTTGGGAAGTGTTTAAGACAGTTCAAGATGTAGTGAATAATTGTCTATTTCCTGTATCAGGGTGGTCAATGTTGGGAAGTGTAACGTGTGTGGTCATCCGCATCTGAGAGGGTGTGGGGAAAGTGCATATAAACTAAAGACTATAAGAACACAACTGCATTTTCATGTGAGACAGTCACAAATGTTTTAGCTTTAGGTACATTAATATAGTATAGTTCAGTTAGTAATGTAGTGTATATAAAATCTAGTCAGTGCCAGTTAATTTATAAAATAAAAGGACTCATCCACGTTAGTAAATAAGTGTTTGTTCTTTGGTCTTGTATCCGAACCAGCGTGTAACGCAATTAATTTAATACCAATAAATACCACTCCGTCTCAATCGTTAACAAAAACAAAACAAAAACATTGTTTTTAAATATACAGTCCACTGAATTCGAAGGTGTGTATTAAACAGATATTGTTTGCTAATTTTAAGAAATGTCATGTCATAACCTAGAGATAAGATCAGGTTTTTTTTTTAATTTAGGAAAAATGTCAAACTGACACTAAAATTATATATAGGTTAACAAACTGTCAGAGAAAGTTAAAAGCCAACAACAATGGAAAATTATGTATTCTGGGTAATAATGTACAGGATGATGATTGCAGCAATTTGTTATGATTTTTGATTTGGAAGAAGGCCAAAAGCAGTTTTTTAGTTAGTTACGCTGGTTACGAAAAAAAAAAACAGATGGAAAAATTTTATAAAATTATTAGATGGAAATTTTCGTGGGAAGAAAGAAGCAGCATTTTTTGGAAGTTATTCAGCCAAAGGTTAATAAAAAACAGTGTAAGGGTTCAATTAGAAGGTAAAGGCTCAACAGAGATTGGTTTCTCCAAACGTCCAGGGAGAACAATACCGTAAGTAATTGTTTATAAACTACTTACGTGTTCAAAAGGAAAAGTTGAATAATAAAACCAGAGCAGGAGACCCTTATTGAAGGGGTTAACACTATAACCGATATTTAAACGTGAAAGAATAACAAACCATAAAATTTTCTACAAATAGATAATTTCATCGTCGTATAAACACAACATCCATGTTTGTATTATGCAATAGTTAGAAAGTTAAACATCGAGGCGCCACATTCTATTACAATTAAAAACTCCAGTTGGTAGACAACCGGCATCACACGGAAGAAGTGTTGAATATTGCATACTATACACTATCGTTAAATACAAGGTATTGCAATACTGTATGTTTGAAAATAAATATGTATATATATATATATAACAGATTGATCAATGACACTAAATCTAAGTTAAAAAAAAAAGGAATTTGAATAAAGTATAAAGGCCGAAATTTTGGGGTTAAACAATAATTTTAATAAAAATAGATAGGAATATTATAGTAATAGTCTTGTAAACTTTGTTTTTAAATTTCAATAAAGTATACGTTGTTTTGTTAGAAAAAAAATAGGGTTTTATTTGGTTATTTAGTATACATACGAGGGCAGAGTATAAAAGAAAAGGAAATAAAAATAAAGCTCAATTTAATATCAAAATTCAAAATTATAAATATTTGTTTGGGACCTGAACTCGCTTGAAATCCCTCAGATAGTGTCGTTTTGTTTTTTGTTGTTTTCTTTTCAATCATATAATACCTAGCCGAGGCAAGGAAGAGGAAGAAAAGGAACACAATATAAATAAGTGGTAAGTTTTCCTTGGTGTGTTAACTACTAGAAACAATACGAATAACACAAATTTTCATAAATTTGTTTATAAAACCCAAAATTACACATAAACCATAGTATTACCTTTATATCTCAATTTACACCTAATCTTGGGGTAAATCTATTTAAAATTAAAATTCATGAAACCCCCATTCTCTATCAATTTTCACCTAATCGTGAAACTAAGTAAAACCTAATAGAATCCATTCTATTTCAATTAACGCCCAATCGTGGGCAGTAGAACTGACAACCCATTCTTTATCAATATATATATATATATATATATATATATATATATATATATATATATATATATATATATATATATATATATATATATATATATATATATATATATATATATATATATACATATATATATATATATATATATATATATATATATATATATATATATATATATATATTACAGATTGCATTATATTGAGCAGATTGTTCCTTTACTACCTAAAATTTAATTTACATGACTTCCAAATCGAATCTCTTAATAAATTAGGTACTTGGAAATTATACAGGAAGGTTTTATGATCTATGAAGGTATCTTACTTTACTGTGTAGTAATTCCAAAAGTAATAATTATTCTATGTTCAAAAAGTTAATGTATGAATGTAACAGCTTCTGAGCACGAAGGAAATGTTTTTGATTTATTGTATCTGATTTGAAATATATAAGCTTTAAAGTATTAGGCTGTAGTTGAATTCAAAGTTATGTAGGTAAATATTTCCTTCGTTTCCTCCATTGCTATCAATGTAAAGCCTCGCCTTTCTGTCAGACGTTGTACTGACTTTTACATTTCTCTTGCGTATAGTTTTTGTAATATGGTCGTGTATTTATTTAACTCCGACCTCAACGCTTCATGTGATGTATAAGACCGGCGTATGAAGTAGTTATACAGCATGATACAAATAACGAGAGATATGATAATGAGACTACCTATTTTGAGAACTGTCATGAGCATGGCGTCAGGTATTGAGTCCAATGCTACAATAAAATGCGGTCTTATAGTGGAGTTTGACGTTCATCACATGTTATAACCTGAACAAATTACGTATTTTACCAATATTTAAGTTCATAGAGTTAGAATTATTTTTTTTTAAATCAGAATACTAAACTGTTATTATGTGACATGATGATCAAATCAAGTTTATGAATGTTAACGCCCTCTAAATGTCTGCGAACGTTTTCTGTAATTTTTTAATTTGTGAATCTTTTGTGTTAATTCAGGGTTCCCCTTAATTCTAATACTTGTCTTCTGCTTATATATATATATATATATATATATATATATATATATATATATATATATATATATATATATATTTGTCTGTGTGTGTGTGTGTGTGTGTGTGTGTGGAAGGAATTGGCTTCGGACATTACGTCCATTGGCCACAAAACTCTGCAGTAAATTTGTACCATTGTTATATCTATACATTGTTATAAAAAACGATTCTCCTTCAAATATATTTATAATTTGCAGCATGGATATCAATACTTACAGCAATAGGGAGGGTTAAAGCGATAGACGTACCTTTATGTGTAAGCTCTTACAGAATATGGCTATTTCTAAATGGCTATAGCATAAGCAATATTTATCTTCTAACATATCGATTTTGGCAAAATATAAATGTTTGTGTTCTTACTTATTATTAAGGATAGAAACATAGGATACTCGCTTCTCCCCCAGGTGTCCTTTAGGGCATTTTTTTTTAAACAAACAACACTGGACAGCTAAAGACATGGGATAAAAAACAATAGGTAAGACAGTAGGAAAACTAAATTTATATTAATATTATTATTAACTAAGGCTAATACTAAAATACACATATAAATAGCAAAACTAAATTTTGATTTTTGTATGCCGAATGAATTTTATAAGTATATTATAGATTTTCAGGCTATTTGTACAAATAAGTGTAGCTAAGTTCACAGGAAACTCTACTCCTGCATCTTTGAGTTCTTTCCAGAGTTGTTTACGTATCGGGTGATACAAACTGCACTGAAACATGAGGTGTGTTAAAGTTCCTAGGTAACTGTTGTCACATGTACAATAAGGATTGTTACTAATGCCTATTTTATGTAGGTGTTGTGGAAAGCAGCCGTGATTCAGCTTCATTCTGGTAATTACAGTAGTATAGTACCTTGGCATAATAAATTCCTCAATGTGTGGAATTTTTTTAGGCAACATTGGATGAATAAGTGTATATCGGTTAGTTGTTTTGTTAACAAACTCATGCCAAACACTTTCCCACGTTTCCCTTATTTCAAATTTAATTTTTTGATTTACATCGTCAGCAGTAATCCAGTTTATTATTTTGTTTGGACTTTCAATAGATTCTTTAGCTAGTTTGCTATTTCGTTGCCTGCTAGTCCCGTGTGCCCCTTTATCCACATAAATATGACTCGATTACCACCATCCTTTATCGACTGATAATGTCACATATTACTGGATTTTTGCCATGTCTGGTGTAATTTTTAAGTGAAAGCAGAACTGATTTGGAATCTGATAAAATTAGCGTATGTTTAATTTTGTTTTCAATTGACCATTGAAGTGCTTCATACAAGGCATATGCCTCCGCAGTGTAAATAGATGCTATATTATTTTATTTTATTTTTTGGTATCTACCGTCTTGGGAATAAAAAGCACATAACGAACAACACCTTTTCTCTGCTTTAAAAATTTTGGTATATATGCAATAAATTTATTTTCTATCAAAGCTCTATTTTCAATTAATGCATTTGCTGATAAATAGGAATCACATTCAATTTTCACTCTATTTATTCCTATATTCTTAATATCCCTAACAGAATTTCCTAATTTTGCAACTTTAAAAATATAATGACCGATTCTAGATGCGTGAAGTTTACCAACATTTTTTTGTTCATGTTCAATATAAACAAAGAAAGGACCTTTATCAGTCGAACGATATCGAATACTTTTAGTGAATTTTCTTAGAAAAAATTCACTAATGAGGAGATCTCGACTTTTGAATTTTGAAAAAATTCCTTCAAATGAGCGCGATCTAGGACCCCTAGAACCCATATCCGGGGTCAGTTTCAATTTTTATATGTTTATATATATATATATATATATATATATATATATATATATATATATATGTATCACACCGATAACTCAAAAAATAATGGGCCGATTTTGATAAAATTTGGCACGTATTTTTCTTTTGTAAATAGCTTGGATAAGTTCGTTAGTCAGGAAAATCGGACGAGGTTTTCCGGGAAAATTTTGAGTTTTCATTAGAAAAAAATTCTTATCTCAAAAAGTAATTCGCCGATTTTAATAAAATTTGGCATGTACCTTTCTTTTGTAAATGTCTTTGACAAGTTTGTTAGTCAGGAAAATCGGACGAGGTTTTCCGGGAAAATTTTGAGTTTTCATTCAAAACAAATTTTTATCTCAAAGAATAATAGGCCGATTTTGATAAAATTTGGCATGTACCTTCCTTTTGTAAATGGCTTTGACAAGTTCGTTAATCAAAAACATCGGACGAGGTTTTCCGGGAAAATTTTGAGTTTTCATTTGAAAAAAAATTTTATCTTAAAAAATAAAAAATCTATGATAACCAAATTTGGTAGGTAGGTTTACGATATAAAAAGTAAACTATACACCAAAATTTAGATTTCTATGTTACAAGAAAAAAAAGTTATAATAAAATATTTTGTGTCAGATCATTTCTATGAAAATTCACTACCATAACGCACTTGCTGCGTCCAGGCTTTTATCAATATTATTTCTCTTAATTTCAGCGTCTACACGTTGTGAATTCTTAACATTCCTTTCATCCTTATCAGCTAAATTTACATTAGTTAAATTATCATTTTTATTTATTGATTCTAAATTATTTGAATTAATAGATAGAACAATCTCACCGGTTACGTTTTCCTTATACCCGTCTACATCAATAAGCATATCTTCTCGATCTGGTCCCTTTCTATTATAGCCAGCTTCACCATATTCTCCACTATCCATTTTTAGATATATTTATCATACAAATTTTTTTTTAAAACGTAGGTTAATTTACTTTTTTTCCGTAAATATTATCAAACTACTACAATATTTTATTTTAAACTTTAGCTAATTGCTGATTTTAAAACAAAAATATCGGCAGTACTTTTTAAGTGTTAACGCTTCGACGTACACTCGACGACGTGCTTATATATGTAATATAAAAATTAAAACGATTAAACTCACTGCTGTATTCTATATTATCTGAAAAAGTCAATATAAAGACAATATAGTCGACGAAGTGGAATTTAAAATGTAACTTTAACCGCATTAAATTGACGTATAGAAAGTTTTTCATTGCGGATGAGTTACTCACCACGTGACTACATAGTAGGGGCGGGGTATATGCAGTGCATATCTCTTCCAAGTCATTATATTATGGTTATACAGTATTAGATCATTGCGCATCACTACATCCCCACTCCGTGCAGTAGGTAGCCATCTTGTTCTGTTTCAGTCTACCTTTACTGACTTCTTAATTGTTCAGTCTCGATTTCGCACTAGTACGGGTAGTGCTAGTCGAGTGAAAAATATTGTTCTTGTGCTCCTTACTTCTTTTTTGCAAAGTAACAAGTTTTACTTACGTAGTTACTCAATTATTTACATTCCATTAAGAATGGAGGTATTTCTGGCTTTTGTCAACAAATTACAAACGAAAGAAGAAACTATCAACTTCTTGCAGGGTAAATGCATCCTACGCAGCATCCTTCCTGAATGTAGTAGGGAGGACTGCGGCAGATCCATGTCCTTTGTCAAGACAAATCACTTGGTTGACGGGTACATATGAAGGTGTCCCAGTCATAAGGACAACAAAATAAGTATTAGGGATGGCTCATTTTTAGCCAATCAGAAGATTGGGCTAAGACAGTTTGTGTTGCTGGAGTATTTGTGGGCTCTAGACATAAGAGCCAACACACCGGAAACACTTACTGGCCTGTGTTGCACGTCAGTAATCCAGTGGAACCAGTACCTTCGGGATATACGTTCCCGATGGGTATTGGAACATAAGTGGCAGCTAGGAGGCGTCGGAAAGGTTGTTGAAATCGATAAGTTAAATAAGCTTTATTACACAAACAAAAACAGCTTTTTGTTATGAAAATCATTTTTCTTAACTTCCACAGGCTGAAATGTCCATAAAAAGTTGAATTGTTTTGTAATGCAATATTGTGAAAAAAAAAACATACATCTTATTCAACACATTTTTCTGGAAATTAACAGCCATAGCGTACTTGCTGCGTCCACACTTTTTTGGTAACTTATTTCATGAACTACCGCAATATGAAACTTTTTGATTTTTTCAGATGAATCAGTCGTCGCAAGACGGAAGTATAACGTTGGGCGCGTTGTACCCGAGCGCTGGGTGTTCGGCGCTTATGACGTAGAACGGAAGATCGGCTTTATACAGGAAATTCCAAAAAGGGACAGAGATAGCCTTCTGCCCATAATTGAAGCCACCTGGTAAGTACCTGTACTAAAGCAACGTTAATGTTTCAGACTTTTTACAAAGCGTTTTGTTGGAGGTTCTATCATCAACTCTGACCAGTAGGCGACGTATCGAGAAGCAACATCCGCGTACCCACCGTATATGAACATAGGACAGTGAATCATTCACAACATTTTGTGGACCCTGAGGCACACACCACCACAAACCACGTCGAGGCATTTTGGAGCAGGGCCAAAGAGAAGATTAAATGTATGCATTTTTTTTTATTTATTTATTTTTTTTGTTCCCTCAGCCTGAAACACCGTTGCATGGGCTCCGAGGGAAATACTATGACTTACCCTCGGTCCTTCCGAGTAAACACCTGCCCCCGTCCCACGCTCCCCGCCAGATCCGACCGTGAACCAGACGAGCGCGTCCCGTGGTATGCCCGGCGTCTCCTCCCGCCATGCCTCGCGATCAGGGATTTCCACTGTAAAGTTGTTTTCCCTGCACATTCGCGGACTCGCGAAGTCTGACCTCATTTCAAGCATGGGCTCCTTCACGATCTCCTGAATTTTGCAGTGGCCCCTGAAGCCTGGGTTGATCTTCAGTCTACCATTGCAGGCTAGTATGTATAGTCCTAGCCTGGCCTCTCCCATAATAACTAAGTGTAGGGGGGGTAGATCCAGCAACACCTCCATGGCGGCTGTTGGGGTTGAAGACATGGCCCCTGTGATGCCTAGGCAAGCCATCCTTTGGATCTTGCCTAGTTTTTGTTTGGCACTGGATTGTGTCACCTTAGGCCACCAGACCAGTGCCGCATATGTTAACGATGGTCTGACCACCCTTGTATACAGCCAGTGGGCCATACTAGGTCTTAGTCCCCACGTTTTTCCATATAGCCGCCTAGTGACGGCTAAGGTCATGACTGCCTTACGCAGTATTTTTCCAATGTGACCATTCCAGGTTAGCTTAGAGTCCAATACGACCCCAAGATATTTTACCTCCCTGGCCATAGGAACGCTCCTACCGTATAGAGTGAGAGTTCTGTGGCTTTCACACTTCCTCCTCCTCGTAAACGGCACGACGGTTGCTTTCTCGGGGCTCACCCCGAGCCCTTGATCAACCGTCCACCACTTTCAGTGCAGTCTGCATACGCTCCCACACTGCCTGTGTGACCTTTCCTCGGACTATGATGACAATGTCGTCCGCATAGCCCTGTACCTCATACCCCCCCCCGAGAGCCTCCCCAGCAGGCCGTCCTTGACTAGACACCAGAGCAAGGGAGACAGAACGCTCCCCTGCGGACACCCCGCCGCGACCCCCGCCAGCAGAGTCCCTCCCGCGAGTGAGGTGAACACCGCCCTGTCCCTGAGCATGGAACCGATCCACCTGCAGCAGGTCTCCTCTATTCCACGCTCCCGGGCAGCTGCCAGAACCGATCCGAACGAGGTGTTGCTAAAGGCCCCCTCTATGTCTAGGAAGGCCCCCAGCGCCACCTCCTTGTTCTCCAGCGTATTCTCCAGTTTCAGCACCAGTTGGTGCAGTGCTGTTTCTGTTGAGAATCCTGCTCTGTATGCATATTGTCCGCAGTGTAAAGGATATGCTTCCAGTACACCGCCCCTAATGTGCCGGTCGAGCAGTTTTTCCACTGTTTTCAGCAAGAAGGACATGAGACTTATTGGCCTCAGGGACTTTGCCTGGTCTGTTGGACGCCCAGGTTTAGGAATAAATACAACCCTGGCCAGTCTCCATGCCCTCGGAATGTACCCCAGAACCAGGCTGGCCCTCATAATGAGGGTAAGCACCGGCGTCAGTATATCTATCCCCTGTTGGAGCATGATGGGCATTATTCCATCAAATCCCGGCGATTTGTATGGCTTAAAGCTGTTAATGGCCCATCTGATTTTGCTCCAGGTAACCACCTCTTTAGCGACTGTCCAGTCTACTCTAGATGCCCGCCTATAAGGCGCCTCTATTTCTGAGTGTTCCCAGTCTGGAGGTGATTGGTTTATTATGTTACAGCCGGGGAAGTGCGTCTGGAGTTAAATTTCCATAGTTTCCTCCCCCGAGCTTGTAAAGCCTCCCGTGGGTGTTCTAAGGGAGCCTATGTTAATCTGAGGGCCCTTAGACAGGATCTTGTGTAGTCGAGCACTCTCGGACGTGTTTTCCACTTCTTCGCAGTGCCTCCTCCACGACTCCTTCTTGGCGTCCCTCAGTCTTTTGTTATAGGTCGATAGGGCCTGTCTATATTCATCCCATGCTCCCGACCTTTTGGCCGCGTTAAACAGCTTACGAACCTGCGTCTTTCTTTGCCTGAGGTCCTCGTTCCACCACGGGACGTTCCTGGTGGACACCCTCATTTTCAGGGGGCAGTTGGCGTTATAGGCCGAGGTAATTGCGTCTCGCAATTGGACTGCTGCAATCTCGAGGTCTATTGAATTTTTTATGGTACTCTTAACCCCCCGCAGTTCCACAGCTAGGTCTGCCCTGTAGGCTTCCCAGTCCGCCTTGCGGGGGTCCCGGTACCATACCGTTACTCTTTCGACTTTGGCGATTTCAAACCGGATGTATCTGTGGTCTGAGCTACTCACTTCCCCAGACACAGCCCAGCTTTTAACAAAGTCACCCAGAAACTGGGTGGAAACTGTTAGATCTAAAACTTCCTCACCCCGTGTTGTGACGAAGGTCGGTTTATTACCTCTATTCAATATGTCTAAATTAAATTTCATAAAGAATTGTAAAAGTGCCTCACCCCTAGCGTTTGTGTCCGAGCTACCCCACAACTCATGGTGCGCATTCGCATCCATGCCGATGATGGTCTGCCATCCACCTGCTCTGCTACCCACCATCAGCTGCTCCAATTCGTTGGGTGGAGGAGGGTCCGTGCTGTCCCCTGGCAGATAGGCTGACGCGACAGTAATGTCCCTCAGCCCATCCGCTCCTCCACATCGGATTTTGATCGTTGCCAGGTCCCTGGAACAGAAATTCATTAGAGGGAGAAACTCTATCCCTTCCCTGACAAAAATGCAGGCCCTCGGATTCTCGCTGGATCTGCTGTAGATGAGCTTTCCAGTAGCTCCGCCGAGTCCCTTGATCTCTCCTTTATAGGAGTACGGTTCCTGGATGAGGGCCACATCCGTGTTCCTCAGAGCCATTAGTAGTCCGGCCGTGGCTGCCCTACTGTGTTGGAGGTTGACCTGAAGGAACCTAAGTCCCATTAACCCTTAGTTGCTTCCCCAGTGGGCGGAAGCTAACCCTTCCCATGCCCCAGAATGCCTTGAAGGAGGTTCCTTCAAGGGCTCTGTAAATGTATGCATGGTACGAGTCCAAATCACTTGACGAATTCATGTGGAGGCAGATGCATGGTGGTTATTCCTTGCACACCTTTGAGATGTTGCTGCAACAGATAGCCCTCAATGACAATGTAGCGTAATTGATGTACGACTGCGGGAGGGGGGGGGGGTGTTTTGCGCGCGTGTGTGAGGTTGCGCTAGTGTGCGAGTATCTATATATTTTTGCTTGCCAAAATATAGCAACATATATTTCTATATTTAGTAAGTGGATTAGGCCTCTTGGGAATACCACGTTAAAACAACCTACCTCCCCAATCTATATGACAATTATTGGGTAAAGGTGGTGTGGAAACGGGTCAATACAATGCATATACAATTTTATTTTTCATCAGCAATTTGGAAAGAAAATAGCTTCATTGACTTTTTTATAATAATAGTTGCGTATTTCCGACATGCTTTTATTACCTTTCTGTTGGTTGAGCATTTCAGGTGATTACACATTTTTTATATCGTATAAGTTACGAAAATTATGAACTTGCTTTCTGAGAAATGCTGCGACATAATTCCCATATGTCTGTTATATAGATTTTTCACACCTGATCACATTAAATCATTTGTAAGTAACGATAATCGCTATTGAAATATAAATTTTTAATAAGCATTCGAAAAGAATAAGTGGTGCAATAAAATTAACTGAAAATTTCCGCCGAAGGACGGAACGTGCAGACATTCCACTTACCATGGCACAGTCGCGGTTGATGTTACGATATGATCTTTCTGCGTGTCATATATATATATATATATATATATATATATATATATATATATATATATATATATATATATATATATATATATATATATATATATATATATATATATAATAGTGTCCTATTTGAAAAAGGTCAGGACGCAGCAAGTGCGTTATGGTAGTGAATTTTCATAGAAACATTTCCTATTAAACGCTTATGTTTTTTTATAACATAGAGATCTAAATTTTGGTTTGTGGTTTACTTTTGATAACACAGACCTACGCCACTCACAAAAGAACGGCACTTGCCCAATTTTATCAAAATCGGTACATTATTTTTTGAGTTGCCGGTGTGACACACACACACACACACACACACACACAAATATATATATATATATATATATATATATATATATATATATATATATATATATATATATATATATATATATATATATATATATATATATATATATATATATATATATACATATATATGACACAGATAACACCAAAAAAACCACAACCTATTTTGATGTAGTTTGGTAGGCATCTCCCTCAGAATACTTTATACGGGAAAATGTTTCATTTCGTTAAAAAATATGACCTCCGAAAGTAACAAACTTATAGCAAGCAAACTTGGTACGCAGGTTTATATTTGTATGTATGTATGTATTAAATATTACAGACAAATATTAAATTAAGAATAACGTAAAACATCAATTAGACCACTTCATTTTTTCATTTACGCAAATAGAGCGTGGCGGGTTTATTCAGATGCCAAAGTTTCAAAATTTTCAGATGATTCGTTTCGACGCAATAAATGTTACAATGCGCCGTATACCCACCTACTACAGGAGTGTGGTCCCATTGGTTTTTGTGAACGTGTTGATGGATAGGGGTAGTAGGATACATGAATATGATGTAGAATCCTCTGATCTAAGCGAACATGCCCACAAAAAATATCACTCCCATTAAAAAAATAAAGTTGCTGCTAATTTCCGGTACAACCAGTTGCGCTACATTTTTTTCATTAATTTACGCAAATAGAGCGTGGCGTGTTTATTCAGACGCCAAAGTTTCAACATTTTTAGATGACTCGTTTCGACGCAATAAATGTTACAATGCGCCGTATACCCACCTACTACAAGAGTGTGGTTCCGTTGATTTTTGTGAACGTGTTGATGGCCAGGGGTAGTAGGATACATGAATATGATGTGGAATCCTCTGATCTAAGCGAACATGCAAACAAAAACTATCACTCCCATTTAAAAAAAGTAAAGTTGCTGCCAATTTTCGGTACAACCGGTTGCGGTGCATTTTTTCATTAATTTGCGCAAATAGAGCGTGGCGTGTTTATTCAGATGCCAAAGTTTCAAAATTTTCAGATGACTCGTTTCGACGCAAAAAATGTTACAATGAACCGTATTCCCACCTACTACAGGAGTGTGGTCCCGTTGGTTTTTGCGAATGTGTTGCTGGATAGGGGTTAGTAGGATACATGAATATGATGTAGAATCCTCTGATCTAAGCGAAAATGCAAAAAAAAGTATCACTCCCATTTAAAAAAGTAAAGTTGCTGCCAATTTCCGGCACAACCGGTTGCGCTACATTTTTTCATCAATTTACGCAAATAGACCGTGGCGCGCCCGATCAGTGTGCAGCGTGCTTTCACGGGACCACACTCCTATAGGATCGCCATAGTTTTTATGATTGCCAAAGATAAGTTACCTTTAAGCACAACTGAACATGAGGGCTTCAAGTACTTGATGAAGGTAGTAGCTCCATTGTATTCACCGGCAGTTCACAAAACAGTTGGCAGCATTATTGATGAACAATATGAAATTCTTAGTATTTTCAAAAACATTTAATTAAATGTGCCACACATTACATTAACAATGGATACTTGCACGGAGACAATGCAAACCGTTAGTTTCTTGGGAGTTACAGCTCACTACCTTTTTTAATAATAAACTTAATACTGTGACAATTTGTACAGAGGAGTTAGGCGAAAGACATAAGTAGAGTGTATATGTATGTTCTGAGCCACTTAGGTTCAGGTGCAGCTGGGCGTGGTCTGGTGGGAGTCTAACCTGAGCGTAGTGGGGGCCGTGAGGCGGAGCCTGGGCTTGGCGGGGGGCCTGGCGGGGGGCCTAGTGGGGGGCCAAGTGTGGGCGGGGGGCCTGGTGGGGGTTTGAGTTGGACCAATGCAAGGACAGGAGTGTGTTAAAATGGTGGTTTTGGGTGTGTTTAAGCCTATTTTCAACCATTTTGTTTGGATTTGAGCTGTGATTGGTGTGATGTTTGATTATGGGAGGGGATTTGAAGTGGAGTGGGCGTGTTTTGAACTTCCAAATATGGACCTTTTTGAGTGTGATCTCCATTTTGTATGTGTGTTTGGGTTTGGTCTAGCTGGTTATTGGTTGGAATTTGCATGCGTTGATTTGATTGGTAGAAGAGAGGGAGTTAGCATTTTGCTTGAAATTAAACAATAATAATATATTTTCAATATTTATTTATGAATATTCATCGTGGGGGTTTGAGTTGGACCAATGCAAGCGCAGGAGTGTGTTAAAATGGTGGTTTTGGGTGTGTTTAAGCATACTTTCAACCATTTTGTTTGGATTTGAGCTGTGATTAGTGTGATTTTTGATTATGGGAGGGGATTTGAAGTGGAGTGGGCGTGTTTTGAACTTCCAAATATGGACCTTTTTGAGTGTGATCTCCATTTTGTATGTGTGTTTGGGTTTAGTCTAGCTGGTTATTGGTTGGAATTTGCATGCGTTGATTTGATTGGTAGAAGAGAGGGAGTTAGCATTTTGCTTGAAATTAAACAATAATAATATATTTTCAATATTTATTTATGAATATTCATCGCATAGGTACAATTCATGTTTAAGATTACATCTCATTCTTCTTCATGGCTTAAAAATAATTTACAATATATCCTTTGTCGATGATCAATTGAAAGAATTTTATCTAACATAATAGCACATTCAGTGATTCTTCTTTTGAATCTACATCTGTCCGCGCTCATCCTGATCCATTCTAAGCCTAATCTTGAAGGATCTGTATCAGGAACGTAATGAACTTGATTCATACTCCAACGTATTTTCTTCATATTGTAGAATTTAGAAGGAATCAATTATTCGCTATATCCACACTACAAGTTTCGGTTCTTTTGAACAATAGTTTCTTGTAAGATGAACAACACAGAGCAATGAATATGTAAAGGATAATGAGAATATTCAAAGCGAAATTTATACTGCTCTTCGAATCAATTCCACTTATCGAAATTTCGATAGACTGATTCTTCTTATATGGTTCATGAGTTGACGTCACAATGATAGAATTATTTAAATCAGTATATGTCTGATTCAATATATGCTTCCATTGACTGTCTCCAAAACTCCTGTTATCATGATATATATATATATATATATATATATATATATATATATATATATATATATATATATATATATATATATATATATATATATCTAATTTTATATTTGTAGATGGATGTATTACTGATAGGAATGTTGAAGGCTTGAAAAATTGAGATTCCATCTTGAACTGTTGCATCTAATCTTATCCATTCCTGTGGCCATGTATCAATCATTTTTTGATTGAAACAAGCGAAAGCTTCTAATACTTCTGGATCACGATAGAGTATGAATCTATCGTTGGTTAAGATCGCAAAAATGAGGAGTGTTGTTTTGAGTAGAACCATTCTGATAGAACTGAAATAGTTGGATTGATATTTTCATTATATTGTAATAAATCAAAGTTCATCAGAGGAGAAGAAGAAAAACACATTATATCATTCATTCTTTATTTGTAAGATATCGGCAAAATATATTACATATGATCATTGCAGTGTCTAAGATATAGTCATATTATACGTTTGCTTTATATTTCTGGCATCAATATATTCTGGTAGTGCTGCAAATAATGCTTCTGTGTTTTCTATTTCACCATTACTGAGGAATCTTCCTAATTCGAATTCTTGATATTGATAACATGAAATATTTAGAAGGTCTTCTTCAGCATGAGCTTCGTAGGTACAGCGAATTGGTAACGCAATTCCATCTTCGAATTCTAATCTGAAATGCCTATAGAAAGGATATTCACTTTCAATGATACCGGCAATTTCCAATTCCTTCTCGATCAAATGTTTCCTGAATTTTTCAATGACTTCTTCCACTGTTACAAGATCGACTTCTTGCAGTTGCTGAGAATCTGCAAGTTCAGCTAAAAAATCCTTTGTCGATGATTCAGGCAACACTGATGATTGCGTTGTTGATGATAGGGAGCCACTGCTTTGATTCTTCAAAAGATTAGCAGAAACACTAGTTCCATTGTAGACTGGTAGAACTGGACTTGTAGTTAACAATTTGAACGATAATTTGATTTGAACAGTTTCATTGTTTGGCAACTGAACATTGAATTTCATTCGTTGAACTTGATCTGCTTCTCTTAACTCTATATCTACTGGTGCAAGTGATATTCCATTTATGATGATGCAAATGTTGAATAAAGCGATGAACCAAGAATACATACTAATATTGTTATGATTTTCAGAAAAATAAATAAAACTAACCTCACACTACAGGTTATAGATGAAAGCAGTATGTTGTTCTTCAAGCGCTTGCTTCGATATTTATAGTGTTTATTCCTTATCAAAGATCTAATCTTTACACGAGATCCCTCTCATCTATCCAAGAATTGTGATCACTAGAATATCCTAACCACTTTACGAATAATTTAGATCCTTTCCGCTTTAAAATTTTCTGAATTAGATATGTATCAGGGAATTTGGCTTTCAATAGTTCAGGCTCATAGAAACTACCTTTAATAATATTATCTTGATCATCTTTGAGTATATATGTAACAGGATTGGTGTTTTTAATTTGATTAATTTTGAAAATTTCTGTAGTCCAATTTGGTGTGTATCCTTT
This sequence comes from Tillus elongatus, assembly GCA_964006375.1. Classification (NCBI taxonomy): domain Eukaryota; kingdom Metazoa; phylum Arthropoda; class Insecta; order Coleoptera; family Cleridae; genus Tillus; species Tillus elongatus. The sequence continues at coordinate 42,845,718 of OZ023268.1, forward strand.
CTCGAAAATGTGTTTGAATTTGCTTATACGCACATCATCTCCAACTTTATATTTTGGCATAGCAAATATTTTTCTTCTGTTGTAAATAACATCCAGTAACTTCTTTTTATTTCGGAAATTGACATCTCGAGGTTTCATCTTGATGGTGCTGTGAAATGTATTGTTGTATTTATCGATTAAGCTTTGAAGACTGTCGATCCATCTGTAAGAACCATTCAAACTGAATAGTTTCCACATCGAATTCTTTAAAGTTCTATTGAATCTTTCAACAACTGATGCCTTCATAACACTGTATGTTGAATAGTGAATTATATTATATTTTCTCATCAAATTTTTGAAGTGGATGTTATAAAATTCCTTTCCATGATCAGTTTGAAGATGCTTGGGAGATCGATCACGCAATAGTTTTTCAAATGCATTGCATACTTCCATAGCTGATTTATTTTTAATTGGTAAGGCCCAAGCAAATTTCGAAAATACATCGATGACTGTCATTAAATACCGATAACCATTATTTTCGTTAGAATAACTACCCATTTCAACTAAATCTGCTTGCCAAAGGTCGTCGATACCCATTGAAATAACTGCTCTCCGTTTGAAATTTCGACGTGCAGGCTTATGAAGCTCATCCACTAGTTGCTGCTTACTCATCCTATCGTATTATATTCGAGCTAGGAGAAATAAAATTGAGAAGATTAAGCCTCAAGTTTTCAAGATTGAATGGAAATTTCTAAGTGACGGACAGTCTTTTATTCAGCTTATAGACAGAAGACAGGGATGTTTAAAATTCATTTTGGCATGTTGTCATGATCACGATGTACTAAAGGTCTCTGCAGTTGCATTAGAGCGGTCGCAATGGATTGTTTCAAATTTTCTTCAGATAATCCGGTACTCAATTGATCAACTTGTTTCTGCAACATGTTCAATGAACTACTCAGATTCATAAATTTTCGTCTCATTTCTTTCTTGATTTGATCAACATACAATTTACTTGTAGCATCGGTAGGAGTTGAAGGTATAGCTAAGTTGCAAATACGTTTATTACGTACGTCTAGATTACCGTCTTCTGTCAGAGATATATCAAGCAAATGAAGTATTTCGATCGTTTTCTGATCAACATACAATTTACTTGCAGCATCGGTAGGACTTGAGGGTTCAGCTAGATTGTAGATACGTTTATTTTGCACATCTAGATTACCGTCTTCTGTCAAAGATATACCAAGCAAATGAAGTATTTCGATCGTTTTCTGATCAACATAGAATTTACTTGTTGCATCAGTAGGAGCTGAGGGTTGAGCTAGATTGCAAATACGTTTATTTTGTACGTCTAGATTACCATCTCCTGTTAAAGATATACCAAGCAAATGAAGAGGCGAAATAACATTCGCTCGAGTCTCTTTGCGTGATTCAATGTATAACGAACGTCCGAATTTATCAACAGGCATTTTGATAATGCTGGGTGAATACACGAGTCCTTTCTTTTTATAGAATGATTTTTGCTTCTCTTAATTCTTCAATTATGGAAATGATTTCATTGTTATGATTCGTGTGACCAGCTTGTTGTGAAGCTAGCAAAAGTCTTAGTCTATCGACTAGCTCATTAGGATTATTCCAATACACATAATCGGTATTATTTGACAGACTTTTCATCAAGCCAGATCCTGTTGTATGTCTCTGTTTTTCCAGAAGATTCTTCATTAACTTGTATTTGTAGCTTTTATTTCCAGCATATTGTTTGCTTTTATCAAAGTCTCTGTGGAGTAGATTACAGGATTTAACAATTTTCCTGTAGGCAGAAATATCTGATTTGTAATCTTGCCATTGTGGATACTTTGTGAAGATTAATTGTATTAAGCCTGGAGTTGCCGTGTATTTTTCACCATCAACGTAAATATCTCCGTCTTGAAATATTAATGAGGAGCTTCCGATTTTCCAACTATTTTCACTGTCACTAAAGTAAGCTCCGTATTTGTTATCAAAGTCTTTCGAATCTATTGGTAATGTCTTAATGAAATTCCTGGTTGACTCCAATGAGCTTGAGTGCTTCCTCTCAACTGGTTCTTGTTCAGCAGTAATTGAATAATCAACATCATCTAAAGTAGTGTCAATCTCCATATCATCTACGAATGACTCTTCACCAGAATCATCTTTCTTTGGCTTCTTAAGAATGATATCAGAATCACCTTTGTCAGCTAGTTTTTTCAGGGGAGTTGTAACTGGTTGGAAAATACGCTCTAGTTGTAGCGAATCACTTATTCTATTAGCTTTTAGATCTTCATATTTCTTACGAATAATATTCTGCGTTGGTATAAGATCTTTCATCAATACTTCATTCATGATTATAGAATTAAGAAACTTGGTTTTATGTTATGAGTTGTATTAGAATTGCTTCAACGAATGTATAGGATCAACTGTGAATAAGTTTTGTAACAGCTCTATATCAGTCTTTGAACAGCCTCAAAAACAGCTCTGGAACAACTCTATAACAGCTTTAGAACAGCTCTAGAACAGCTCTAGAACAGCTTTGGAACAGCTTTGGAACAGCTATGGATCAGATTTGTTCGATCTAGCAGTCTTAACAGTGTATGAATCAGTCAATAAGTGAATTAAATCTAGGTTGATGTCATTATTTATAGCATAAAGAATGTATTGAAACCTTTCCTATATCGTCCCTTCTCTAACGAGCAATCTTTGTTGATAAATAAGAATCCATAATCGTCTTTCCAACATTCAGTGCACATTTGACGAAATTTCTCCATAGATACATCTGTATTCACATGGTCTCCATATATGTGTTTCAAATTTAAGTTATCTTGCTTAAATATGACTAAACAGTTTGCATTATCACGTATCAATTGTTTTGGTATTCTACTATAGGTCTGACCTAAGTAAAAACTATCAATATCTTTATGCCGTCCCATACAAAAATACGATCGCATGTGATCCTGCTTTTCACAGGCCACATCATCGAATATGAATATCGAATTACGCTTAGCTTTACTAAGTGGTAGTACAGATTTATTTTCGGAGAATGTGTAATATCCTATCTCTTTTATAGCGCTGATCAAATTCTTGAGGTATATATACATAGGTTGATATAAAGACTTAGAATAGATATAAATATTCTCAAATTTCAATCCATTAGGATGTTCAAGCAAAGATATGACTACATTAGTTTTTCCACAGTTAGATGGTCCCACAATGATAGCTCGAATACTATTGGGTAACAGTGGGCTATGTTTGTAATGTGCTTTACCACCTGAATCGTAATCCACATTTCTAATTGGTAGTTGATCATGTTGATGAATCAATCGCATTTTGATAACTGTTTTCAACTATATATGAGGAAGCTATTTAAATACACCCTTATTCGTTGAATGATACATTACGAATAACATTGGCTATAAAATGAAGTTGATCATGTCGACGAATCAATCGCATTTTGATAACTGTTTTCAACTATATATGAGGAAGCTATTTAAATACACCCTTATTCGTTGAATGGTACATTACGAATAACATTGGCTATAAAATGATCATACATAGAAGATTCAAGATCACTCCTCGCACAACTTGTCAAGGCAGAGGTTTACTTAATTCGGCAATAAATAAGCTACCATTTGAATTACACCTACCAGGCGGGTATCAGTTCTGTGGTCCAGGTACAAAACTCAGACAACGTTTGGCTAGAGGAGATTCTGGAATAAACCCATTAGATGAAGCATGCAAAGATCACGATATAGCTTATTCAAAGTCGAATGATACATCAGAAAGGAATCAAGCTGATTTACAACTAGCTGAAAGAGCTTGGGAGAGAGTTAAGGCTAAAGATTCAACATTAGGTGAGAAGATAAACGCTTGGACAGTAACGAACATCATGAAAGCAAAAGCTAAGATAGGAATGGGAGTAAAGCAAACGACTAAGAAAAGAGCTAAGAAAACACAAATGCCAAAGATACTACGATTTCTAATGGCAAACGCTAAAAAAGCTGTTGTGAAAGCGAAAAAACCGACAACCTTACGAAATGCTATCAAATATGCTTTAGCTGCTTCAAAAAGTGGTCTTGTAGGAAAAAATTCCCGACTTCCGCCAACGAGAGTGATTCCTATTCCGAAAACTGGAGGAGTGTTACCTTTCCTTGTACCATTATTTGCTGGATTGTCTGCTCTTGAAACGCTGACTGGTGGAGCCGCAGCCATAGCAAAAGCTGTGAACGATGCCAAACATGCTCGTAAGCAACTTTCTGAAAATACGAGACATAATAAAACGATGGAATCCATAGCAATGGGAAAAGGCCTATACCTTAAGCCTTATCGGAAAGGTTTAGGTCTTTATTTGAGTTCAAAAAACTATTAAGTACGCTACCAGCGAGAGCACTCAACGGAAATGATTTACGTAAATTTGCGAAGGATATTCCTAATTTTAGAGGTGTTTTCATGTTAGACGGATTACCATCAAAAGTCAATGACGTTGAATGTGCCATAGTCAATTTAGATGTATCGAAAGGTCCAGGTACTCACTGGGTAGCGTATTACAAAAATCATAATCATGTTGTATACTTTGATAGTTATGGTAATCTTCAACCACCAAAGGAAATAATTGACTATCTAGGAAGGAATATTGTTTACAACTATGATAGATATCAAAGTTATAACACAATAATTTGTGGTCACTTGTGTTTGAAATTTCTGTATGATTATGCATATAAATAAACGTTTAACATCACTCATTCCATAGTATCACTTAAACCTCCGTTATGTCAAGAGTATTAGAATTTTCTGCTAATAATTCCATCTTAACAGCAGATTATTTCCCTCCAATAGAATTAACAACTGCCTACGAATGTGGATTGGTTAGCTTATACACATTTCATTCTATACCCAATGTAAATGAGAGTAATAACTTGTTTCATGTTGGGAGTGAAACCGTTATATTACCTACGGGATCTTACGAAATTGACGACATAATCGCGTTTATTTCAAATTACTTGAGAGAAACGAAAAGTAAGCCTATAGTTAAAATACGTGCAAATACCAACACACTGAAGACTGAAATAAAAGCTTCAAAGCCTATTTATTTCAATAAAGACAGATCGATAGGGAAATTATTAGGATTTAGTGAAAGAGTTATTGAAGCGGATATTCAAGCTGATTCTGATTTACCTGTAAACATAACCAAAGTTAATTCGATCAGGGTAGAATGTAATATAATAACTGAATCATATGTGAATGATAAAAGTGTTCACACAATACATGAATTTTCGCCTGATGTTTTACCAGGATATAAAATAAATGAAGTTCCAAAGAACATAATCTATCTACCTGTAAATGTTAATACAATAAGATCAGTTATTATAAAATTAGTTGATCAAGATGGTGATCTGGTGGATTTCCGAAATGAAAACATTACAATAAGACTACATTTACAACCCATAAAAACAATGCTATAAATATGTAACATTCTTCTTGAGAGACTCAGTTGACATCGTAGTTTATACAGATGAGATTCTTCTGTACTCAATAGCTTGGAAAATGCTGAGATTCTATGATAGAAGGAATACTTATAAATATACTCAGAAATCATTTCAAAGGACTAGTTCAATATTTGATTCGGAACAATCAACAACAAAATCCAAGTGTCCTGCTCCACTATCAAAAGAGAACAAAGATCTGTTAAAGTCTTTAGGACTTACTCTTCGCAATGAATGACATACTAGATATTTCTGAGATTCCTCGCAATGATGAGTCTATAACGAATAGATCGTTCCATACATATTCTCCATTCATTGAATCATACAACACTAGTGACACTATCAGAATTTGTATTCAAAATCAAGATTTAATTGTGCTTCCATATGACAGCGTTCTTTACATAGAAGGAAGATTGACGAATAAAGATAATGCCATTGTTGATACCGTAAAATTCAACAACAATTGTGCTGCTTTCATGTTTGAGGAAATCCGTTATGAACTAAATAGTATTGAAATTGATCGCTCTAGAAATGTGGGAATCACTACAGCATTAAAAACTTATATCTCTCAACAACCGAACGACAGTGCAACGTTGCTCAGTGCAGGATGGACTTTGGAAAACGATAATACATTACCATGTGGCAATTTTAGCTTCTGTGTGCCTCTAAAGATGTTATTAGGCTTTGCTGAAGACTATAAGAAGGTCATTCCGAATGCTAAACATGAATTAATTATAATAAGGTCGAAAACAGATGATAATATTGTGAAAACAGCTCTAACAGATTATAAATTTACCATTGGGAAAATTGTTTGGAAAGTTCCACATATTACACTCAGTGATACTGAACGTTTGAAGATGTATAAAATAATTCAAAGTTCTCGTCCAATGCAAATAAGTTTTAGAAGTTGGGATCTATATGAATATCCCAATGTACCAAAATCTACTCATAACGTTTGGCGTGTGAAAACTAGCAGTCAGTTGGAAAAGCCTAGATTCGTAGTATTCGCTTTGCAAGTGAATAAAATGGATAAAAATGATAAAGATGCTACTGCATTCGATCACTGTCAACTTAGCAACGTCAAACTACACTTAAATTCAGAAATATATCCCTATGAGAATTTGAATTTTTCATTTAATGAAAATCGTTATTCATGGTTCTATCATATGTATTCAGTATTCCAAGAATCCTATTATGGAATTAATCCATTTCCATTACTAGATCACAATAAATTCAAATCTCAAGCACCTATTGCTGTAATTGATTGTTCAAATCAAAATGAGTCTATCAAGAGTGGACCTGTTGATGTAAAAATTGAATTCGAAAACAAAGTGAATGGAATACTTGATCAGACTACAGCGTATTGCTTATTACTACACGATCGACTGATTGAGTACTCTCCTCTGAGTGGAGATGTTCGAAAAGTAATATAAATAGTGTAAAATTCCTCTTCCAAGTTAGTATTCAGTATTCGCTCAAAGATGACATTCAAGAATGTTTTCATTGACGTTCAAGGATTCAAAGACCGTGAAAACAATTTTATACTTAAAGAATTAGCGGTATTATTTATACGTTTTCCATAGTTTTACCGTATACAGCATTAACTTTTAATTTGAAGTGTTGAACCCGTATTGATCACATGAAAATAATCTCATTGACGTCAATGCTATCGTTTATTTCTTCATATGAGTGTATTACAGAATGTTTCCATACAAAACAAGGTGATTAGTTAACAATCACAGACCAATTTAAATAATTATCACGTGTTGTTTACATGAAATTAATCTCACTGACGTCAATGCTATCATTTATTTCTTCACGTGAGAGTATTACAGAATATTTCCATAGAAAACAAGATTATTACTATCAGAGCCGCAGTTCAACATAGGTCAAAAAACATGTGGCTATCGATTCAAATAGGATGTGTATAACGCGTGCAGATAACAGTCTCTGACTAATTAAAATAATAAACACGTGTTGTTTAGATGAAAGTAATCTCAGTGACGCTAATCGTAACATTTGTTTCATCACATGATTCAATTGTATGATATATTCATACAAAAACAAGTTCAAGATAGGGTTAATAGAACATTTAATTTCTTTTACGATAATTTTGATATATGGATTCATACATAAACAAGATAATGATATTTTTATCGCATTTCAACATGGGTTTTGTAACATTCCATTCCAGTTGCAAACATATTTCAATACATCTATATTTAAACTAAATTTAAACTATCTCTGCTCCGGGTTCACAGAGATCAGAAAAACATGAAATAATACTTGTTAGAGAAAACATGTGACTGCTGATACTGATTGATGATGGTTGGGGGGAAACATATTTAAGGCGGAATTCATTTATTCGAAATCAGTTTCAATTGTATTATCAAAGAGTCACCGTCTACTTTGTTATTACAAGTTAAAAATGTCTCAAGCCATAGCAGCAGCAACAACTTCAGCTTCGGCAACCACACCAGCATCACCGACTCCAACAACGCCATCAACATTGGGTGTTAAGAAAAACAAGACAAAGGCAATGAAGAAAAACGTTAACGTTATGGAGGTGTTCAACAAATTATCCGGATTTGAATGGATAAATCTGTCTGGAATGCATCAAAATAAAGAATACCAGATCACGGGGATCTCCAGAGGAACATCCAAGTTTGGAGACAGGCTCATTGCAGTTCTTGATAGAACTACAAAAATATATCTTCCGGAGAGGTATAATATAATGACCGATAAACAACTCGCTGAGATAGATGCTGGTGGATTCGTGTTAGTCCACAAAGGAATGAGTGGTAGAGTCCACCAGCTTGAACTCAAGAAAGAAGAATTTATGCTCACAAATTCACAGGCAGATGAGCTGGTAGAAAGAGGTATTTTCACACAACCATTTACGCCAGAGGAATATGAAAGAGCCCTAGGTTACTATCAGCCAAACCCCGGTAATTGAGTAACACCATCTTTCTTAAATATATATATTTTTACTTATATGTAAATTACACATATATTATATCAAATAAATAAAAAAACAATTTATTTTGACATTTGTTTTCAATAATACCTCTAATTATCTCACATAAAAATCAATAATTATTTAAACATGTTATTCTCAAATATAATTTCATAATTTTATTCATCTTGTATCTTGCTGTTTCTTGTTGAGCACAATGACAATTATCAGGTCCATCTTCTGCATTTTCTGAAGCCCAAGCACAGTTTTGATAATGGTACTCATTGTTTACAAACACCATTTCAATACCTTCATATTTTTCATCTATTTTTGCACGGAGATTGTTCAGTTCCATTCTATGTTCCTCTAACAGAACAATGTTATATTTACGCAAAAAATCTTGGAAATGCATCATTGTGTTGCATGCTCAGCAAAAACACTAACATAAATAGATGAGTTATAATACCTTATATACTTAAAATGCTTTATCAAACTAGCAATGATATCAAAATTCAACTAATAACCAGTCAGACCAAACCCAAACATACATACAAAATGGAGATCACACTCAAAAATTTCCATATTTGGAAGTTCAAAACACGCCCACTCCACTTCAAATCCCCTCCCACATTCAAATTTAGAGCAAAATCACACCAATCACAGCTCAAATCCAAAACAAAATGCATGAAAATATACTTAAACATACAAAATGGAGATCACACTCAAAAAGGTCCATATTTGGAAGTTCAAAACACGCCCACTCCACTTCAAATCCCCTCCCATAATCAAAAATCACACTAATCACAGCTCAAATCCAAACAAAATGGTTGAAAATAGGCTTAAACACACCCAAAACCACCATTTTAACACACTCCTGCGCTTGCATTGGTCCAACTCAAACCCCCACCAGGCCCCCCGCCCACACTTGGCCCCCCACTAGGCCCCCCGCCAAGCCCAGGCTCCGCCTCACGGCCCCCACTACGCTCAGGTTAGACTCCCACCAGACCACGCCCAGCTGCACCTGAACCTAAGTGGCTCAGAACATACATATACACTCTACTGACATACCTCGAAGTATTTATCTGAATGTATTGTAAAAATTTGTACAGACTGGAATATACCTCATGATATAATTACTGCAGTGGTTACCGATAATGGATAAAATATTGTGAAAGCACTTCATGATACATTTGGAAAAGATAAACACCCACCGTGTTTTGCGCAGATATAGTATAGTATAATTAATGAGGCAGAACATGTTCAACAAATTGTTGCAAAAGTAAAAACCATTGTGCGATACTTTAAACAAAGTGAATTTTGAGATGAGTTGAGGCATGAACAGATGGATCTCATTCAGGAAACATTTATAGACTAATTTAATCTGAATTTTATATGTTACAGAGATTTGTAAAGTTGTCAGGAATTATTGCACTTATTTTAATTAGACATCCGAATTCACCAGCAATGGCTGATGCTACTGAACTGCAAACTATTAAAGAAGCTCTTGATATTTTAAGTCCTATAAAAGCGGTGTCAAAAGAAATTTCAGGAGATTAGTATTTAACTTGCAGCAAAATTATATTAATCGTTAACTGCCTTCGACTTAAATTTCAATCTTTGTCACCGTCCTCAGAACAAACTAATGTGCTAAAAGAACTTGCACTGAATGGACTAGAAAAAATATTTGGTGCGGTAGAGCAGGTACATTTATTAGGTTTTGCAAAACTTCTTGACCCAAGGTTCAAGAAGGTCCATTTTAGTAACGCCATGGCATGCTTAAATGCAATACATGCAATTGACAAGGAATGCAAACTAAAAATAAACAGTGAAAATGAACAGGCATCTACTTCCGAATCACATTCTACTTTGGCGCTACACTTCTACAAGTGATCGTTGGTCGATTCATGAAATATTGGGTGGATTTATTTAGCAAATATGCACAGGCTTATTATGTCATAGATACTACAGCACTGACCATAGTCAATAAGCTCTGTCACTTCTTTTCTCATCATAACTACCCCCTCAGAATGGTCTTGGACCCAGGCCCCGAATTTGACAATTCAATATTCAAAATCGGTTTACACGTTACTACCCCTCAAAATCCTAATTCTAATTTGCCCGTAGAACGGCTACATTCAACACTTTTAGAAAATATGCGTGTCCTTAAAATACAAAATCCTAACGAGAGTCCCCAATTTCTTATGTTCACAGCTGTTTTAATATATAACCAATTAATACATTCTTCAACAGGTCACTCCTTTTAAACTTCTTTATGGCCCAAAGGACGATTTACGACCTATCGATCCCCATCAAACGGTCTTTGAAAATATAACAATAAATGTTTGAAATAAATAGTTCAGTTTTATAACGCCATTTATCAAAAACAAACAGCAACAGAGCGACTGGAGAAAACGAACGAAACTCGAGAAGAAAATATTCAAATAAATGAGGAAAACGTTGCTGTAAGAGTACCACCAGTCCGAAAGGCAGACCCTCTTTATAAAATACATTCCGATCAAATTCAATTACCACATAACAAGCTACTTCTTCCCCATTTAAGAAAACAAAAAGCCCACATTACTAAGATCGAAAGAATTAAAAAGAAATTTCTTTCTTTACAGAATGCTGTACCCATGTCTGAAGACGACCCTGTCCCTTCAACTTCAGCAAATCCAAACTAATGGTTATTTTAAAGACTATATTGGAATTGCAAAAATTCTCAATCACTATCACAGATTTTACTTTTATGTTAACCTTACCTACCCTCTTAGAAGAAAATTATAATCACTTACTGTACAATGCCCATCAAATTAGTCAACTAAAATCAGATTCAATTAATAAATATTATAATATTATGTGACATGATGATCAAATCAAGTTTATGAATGTTAACGCCCTCTAAATGTCTGCGCACGTCTTCTGTATTTTTTTAATTTGTGAATCTTTTGTGTTGATTCAGGGTTACCCTTAATTCTAATACTTGTCTTCTGCTTATATATGTAATATAAAAATTAAAACGATTAAATTCAGTGCTGTATTCTATATTATCTGAAAAAGATAATATAGGCGACGAAGTGGAATTTAAAATGTAACTTTAACCGCATTAAATTGACGTATAGAAAGTTTTTCATTGCGGATTAGTTTGTTTTAAGTGTGTAGTTGGACTTCTATAGCGTTACTCACCACGTGACTACATAGTAGGGGGCCGTGCATATGCAGAATATCATATCTCTTCCAAGTCATTATATTAAGGTTATACAGTATTAGATCATTGCGCATCACTACATCTCCACTCCGTGCAGTAGGTAGCCATCTTGGTCTGTTTCAGTCTACCTTTACTGACTTCTTAATTGTTCAGTCTCGAATTCGCAATCGTACGGGTAGTGCTAGTCGAGTGAAAAATATTGTTCTTGTGCTCCTTACTTCTTTTTTGCAAAGTAACAAGTTTTACTTACGTAGTTACTCAATTATTTACATTCCATTAAGAATGGAGGTATTTCTGGCTTTTGTCAACAAATTACAAACGAAAGAAGAAACTATCAACTTCTTGCAGGGTAAATGCATCCCACGCAGCATCCTTCCTGAATGTAGTAGGGAGGACTACGGCAGATCCATGTCCTTTGTCAAGACAAATCACTTGGTTGACGGGTACATATGAAGGTGTCCCAGTCATAAGGACAACAAAATAAGTATTAGGCATGGCTCATTTTTAGCCAATCAGAAGATTGGGCTAAGACAGTTTGTGTTGCTGGAGTATTTGTGGGCTCTAGACATAAGAGCCAACACACCGGAAACACTTACTGGCCTGTGTTGCACGTCAGTAATCCAGTGGAACCAGTACCTTCGGGATATATGTTCCCGATGGGTATTGGAACATAAGTGGCAGCTAGGAGGCGTCGGAAAGGTTGTTGAAATCGGTAAGTTAAATAAGCTTTATTACACAAACAAAAACAGCTTTTTGTTATGAAAATCATTTTTCTTAACTTACACAGGCTGAAATGTCCATAAAAAGTTGAATTGTTTTGTAATGCAATATTGTGCAAAAAAAAACATACATCTTATTCAACACATTTTTCTGGAAATTAACAGCCATAGCGTACTTGCTGCGTCCACACTTTTTTGGTAACTTATTTCATGAACTACCGCAATATGAAACTTTTTGATTTTTTCAGATGAATCAGTCGTCGCAAAACGGAAGTATAACGTTGGGCGCGTTGTACCAGAGCGCTGGGTGTTCGGCGCTTATGACGTAGAACGTAAAATCGGCTTTATACAGGAAGTTCCAAAAAGGGACAGAGATACCCTTCTGCCCATAATTGAAGCCATTATAGCACCTGGTAAGTACATGTACTAAAGCAACGTTAATGTTTCAGACTTTCTACAAAGCGTTTTGTTGCAGGTTCTATCATCAACTCTGACCAGTGGGCGGCGTATCCCGGGGCAATATCCGCGTTGCCCGTGATCCCACCGTATGAACTTAGGACGGTGAATCACTCACAACATTTTGTGGACCCTGAGACACACACCAACACAAACCACGTCGAGGCATTTTGGAGCGGGGCCAAAGAGAAGATTAAATGGATGCATGGTACGAGTCCAAATCACTTGCCGAGTTATTTGGACGAATTTATGTGGAGGCAGATGCATGGTGGTCATTCCTTGCAGACCTTTGAGATGTTGCTGCAACAGATAGCCCTCTATTACAATGTAGTGTAATTACTGTACGCCTGCGCCGGGGGGTAGTTTGCGTGTGAGGTTGCGCTAGTGTGCGAGTATCTATATCTTTTTGCTTGCCAAAACATAGCAATATATATATTTCTATATTTAGTAAGTGGATTAGGCCTCTTGGGGATACCTCGTTAAAAAAAAACGCATCGGTGACCCTACCTCCCCAGTCTATATGACAATTATTGGGTAAAGGTGGTGTGGCAACGGGTCAATATAATGCATATACAATTTTATTTTTCATGAGCAATTTGCAACGAAAATAGCTGCATTGACTTTTTTTATAATAATAGTTGCGTATTTCCGACATGCTTTTATTATATTTCTGTTGGTTGAGCATTTCAGGTGATTACACATTATTGTTTATATCGTATAAGTTACGAAAATTATGAGCTTGCTTTCTGAGAAATGCTGCGACATAGTTCCCATATGTCTGTTATATAGATTTTTCACACCTGATCACATTAAATCAATTGTAAGTAACGATAAACGCTATTGAAATATACATTTTTAATAAGCATTTGAAAAGAATAAGTGGTGCAATAAAATTAACTGAAAATTTCCGCCGAAGGACGGAACGTGCAGACATTCCACTTACCATGCCACAGCCTCGGTTGATGTTACTATATGATCTTTCTGAATGTAATATATATATATATATATATATATATATATATATATATATATATATATATATATATATATATATATATATATATATATATATATATATATATATATTAGAGTCCTATTTGAAAAAGGGCAGGAGGCGGCAAGTGCGTTATGGTAGTGAACTTTCATAGAAACATTTCCTATTAAACGCTTATGTTTTTTTTATAACATAGAGATCTAAATTTTGGTTTGTGGTTTACTTTTGATAACACAGACCTACGCCACTCACAAACGAACGGCACTTGCCCAATTTTATCAAAATCGGTACATTATTTTTTGAGTTGCCGGTGTGATACACACGCACGCACGCACACACACAGATATACTGATATATATATATATATATATATATATATATATATATATATATATATATATATATATATATATATAAATAACACCAAAAAAAAACCTATTTTGATGTAGTTTGGTAGGTACCTCCCTCAGAATACTTTATACGGGAAAATAGGATGTTTCATTTCGTTAAAAAATATGACCTCCGAAAGTAACAAACTTACAGCAAGCAAACTTGGTACGCAGGTTTATATTTGTATGTATGTATGTATTAAATATTACAGGCAAATATTAAATTAAGAATAACGTAAAACATCAATGAGACCACTTCATTTTTTCCTGATTAATTGATTAATTTACGCAAATATAGCGTGGCGTGTTTATGCAGATGCCAAACTTTCAAAATTTTCAAATGATTCGTTTCGACGCAATAAATGTTACAATGCGCCGTATACCCACCTACTACAGGAGTGTGGTCCCGTTGGTTTTTGTGAACGTGTTGATGGATAGGGGTAGTAGGATACATGAATATGATGTAGAATCCTCTGATCTAAGCGAACATGCCAACAAAAACTATCACTCCCATTTAAAAAAAGAAAGTTGCTGCCAATTTCCGGTACAACCGGTTGCGCTCCATTTTTTTGTAGAATCCTCTGATCTAAGCGAAAATGCAAAAAAAACGTATCACTCCCATTAAAAAAAAGTTGCTGCTAATTTCCGGTACAACCAGTTGCGCTACATTTTTTTTATTGATTTACGCAAATACACCGTGGCGTGTTTATTAAGACGCCAAAGTTTCAACATTTTTAGATGACTCGTTTCGACGCAATAAATGTTACAATGCGCTGTATACCCACCTACTACAGGAGTGTTGTTCCGTTGGTTTTTGCGAATGTGTTGATGGATAGGGGTAGTAGGATGCATGAATATGATGTATAATCCTCTGATCTAAGCGAAAATGCAAACAAAAACTATCACTCCCATTTAAAAAAAAAGTTGCTGCCAATTTTCGGTAAAACCGGTTGCGCTACATTTTTTTCATTAATTTACGCAAATAGAGCGTGGCGTGTTTATTCGAATGCCAAAGTTTCAAAATTTTCAGATGACTCGTTTCGACGCAATAAATGTTACAATGCGCCGTATACCCACCTACTACAGGAGTGTGGTCCCGTTGGATTTTTGTGAACGTGTTGATGGATAGGGGTAGTAGGACACATGAATATGATGTAGTATCCTCTGATCTAAGCGAACATGCAAACAAAAACTATCACTCCCATTTAAAAAATAAAGTTGCTGCCAATTTCCGGCACAACCGGTTGCGCTACATTTTTTTCATCAATTTACGCAAATAGAGCGTGGCGTGTTTATTAAGATTACTGACTTTCATAAATGTTTTTTGAGTGGTTTGGACGCAATGAATACTTGAATGCGCCATACAACCATCGTGGCACATTTTAAGCAAATTCATAACAATATATAATATAAATTGCTTTTACTAAATAAACTCTCACTGTAAATGGTTACTGTATTCCTTTTACGACTCTGTTATAAACCTGAACGACGCTAATTATTTATTAATATTATTATTTTCCTGGCGTGAGGGTAGAAAGCCCATGCTGGCAACGCTGCACACTGATCGGGCGCGGTGAATTCATGGTGCTTTGACCGGAAAGACATACCTCTGAATATTTATCTGAATGTATTGTAAAAATTTGTACAGGCTGGAATATACCTTATGATAAAACTACTGCAGTGGTTACCGATAATGGAAAAAATATTGTGAAAGCACTTCATGATACATTTGGAAAAGATAAACACCTACCGTGTTTTGCGCATACTTTAGATTTAGTTGCTTCGAGTATAATTAATAAGGCAGAACATGTTCAACAAATTGTTGCAAAAGTAAAAACCATTGTGCGATACTTTAAACAAAGTGTTAATTTTGAGATGAGTTGAGGCAAGAACAGATGGATCTGATTCAGGAAACATTTATAGATTAATCCAATCTGAATTTTATATGTTACAGAGATTTGTAAAGTTGTCAGGAGTTATTACACTTATTTTAGTTAGACATCCGAATTCACCAACAATGGCTGATGCTACTGAACTGCAAACTATTAAAGAAGCTCTTGATATTTTAGGTCCTATAGAAGCGGTGTCAAAAGAAATTTTAGGAGATCAGTATTTATATTGTAGCAAAATTATCTTAATCGTTAACTGCCTTCGACTTAAATTGCAATCTTTGTCACCGTCCTCAGAACAAACTAATGTGCTAAAAGAACTTGCACTGAATGGACTAGAAAAAATATTTGGTGCGGTAGAGCAGGTACATTTATTAGGTTTTACAAAACTTCTTGACCCAAGGTTCAAGAAGGTTTATTTTAGTAACGCCATGGCATGCTCAAATGCAATACATGCAATTGACAAGGAATGCAAACTAAAAATAAATAGTGAAAATGAACAGGCATCTACTTCCGAATCACATTCTACTTTGGCACTACCTTCTACAAGTGATCTTTGGTCGATTCATGAAATATTGGGTGGATTTATTTAGCAAATATGCACAGGCTTATTATGTCATAGATACCACAGCACTGGCCATAGTCAATAAACTCCGTCACTTCTTTTCTCATCATAACTACCCCCTCAGAATGGTCTCGGACGCAGGCCGCGAATTTGACAATTCTATACTCAGAGTTCTATTCAATATTCAAAATCAATTTACACGTTACTACACCTCAAAATCCTAATTCTAATTTTCCCGTAGAACGGCTACATTTAACACTTTTAGAAAAGATGCGTGTCATTAAAATACAAAATCCTAACGAGAGTCCCCAATCTCTTATGATCACAGCTGTTTTAATATAAGACCAATCAATACATTCAACAGGTCACTCTCCTTTTAAACTTCTTTATGGCCCAAAGGACGATTTACGA
Source organism: Tillus elongatus (assembly GCA_964006375.1). Taxonomy (NCBI): domain Eukaryota; kingdom Metazoa; phylum Arthropoda; class Insecta; order Coleoptera; family Cleridae; genus Tillus; species Tillus elongatus. Next base: position 42,862,773 of record OZ023268.1, read on the forward strand.
CCTATCGATCCCCATCATACAGCCTTTGAAAAATATAACAATAAACGTTTGAAAGAGATAGTGACGTTTTATAACGCCATTTATCAAAAACAAAAAGCAACAGAGCGACTGGAGAAAACGAACGAAACTCGAGAACAAAATATTTAAATAAATGAGGAAAACGTTGCTATAAGAGTACCACCAGTCCGAAAGGCAGACCCTCTTTATAAAATACATTCCGATCAAATTCAATTACCACATAACAAGCTACTTCTTCCCCATTTAAGAAAACACAAAGCCCACGTTACTAATATCGAAAGAACTAAAAAGAAATTTCCTTTTTTACAGAATGCCGTACCTATGTCTGAAGACGACCCTGTCCCTTCAACTTCAGCCAATCCAAATTAATGGTTATTTTAAAGACTATATTTGAATTGCGAAAATTCTCAATCATTATCACAGATTTTACTTTTATTTGAACTCTACCCTCTTAGAAGACAGTTATAATCACTTACTGCACAATGCCTATCAAATTAGTGAAATAAAATCAGATTTAATTAACAAATATTATACCCGAACTTTAAACCGTCAATTAAGAATTATAAAGAACGAAATGCTGAAATTGACCCATAATAGAAATAAAAAAGGTCTCATAGACGGTGCAGGCTCTGTCATAAAAATGATGACTGGAAATTGAGATCAGGAACATCTAAAAGAGATTAATAAAAATATAAATTTATTACGCGACTTAACTTCACGGTTAAGACGTTTGAATTTTTAAAACAATTTATTTAATACTTTGAACAATCAATACTTAATTACTTAGTTACAAAAAAATGAATAATATAATATACTAACAATAAGACGATCAACCTACAAGTGATTTAATGTCTATGCACTCGGTGTGCCAATGACTAACTCGGAACAAGAATGAACGGTTCTACCTCTGTGAGCAGCCTCTTTATAGTCTTCCCTCCAGGCGTGGCACTATGTCTCTGGATAAACAAGTAATCTGTTGATGTAGATTCTCACAGTGATATTCCGTTCTACTTGCACTTTGGACCTGCAAAGTTCTTGGCTCCGTTAAGACGACGGCTGACTCAGCGGTTCTTACCGTGGGAAGGCGACATTGTAGTATAACGGGCCATTGTTTGGGCTCCATTTATCTCGCGCTAACGAAGACGAAATGATAGTCCAGTTAGATAACCTAAATTCATTCGCTAACCTCATGGCTCAGCGATTTGGAAAAGAACAGGAATCAATTAATAAAAATCTAGACTCACAAAAAATCGGTTTAGATACTATGCAACGAGAAGCAGAATATAAAGACGTTGTAGAATTTCAGATAGCGCTTAGTTCAAAGCTACTACAAAATATAAAATATTGCAACGAACAATTTCACTTAGTTTTAATCAAATAACAAACATATAGATATTTACTGCTAAAGACCTAAAGGTTATTAGAGAGCATCTAAAACTTATTTATAATAACGATAAATTGATTAGCTTCGATCAAAATCACATTTTCAAAATTTTGGAGTTCACCAAATGTAATGTCTTGTCCGTAAAATATACAATTGTTTGTCTCCTAAAACTTCCTATCTTACATCCCACACCAGCATCGTATTTCCGAATTATTCCAGCCCCTCAAAATAATAGAGTCCTTGTACCACCCACTTCATTCTACTTGGGAGACATCTCAAAAAAATCTATGGACTACAGAACATTGCTCATCTGTCGAAGAAGCAATACTATGTTTTGATCAACCACACGAAGAGATATGCAAATTAGACGAAATCACCACATGCCTCCTCGCTACCACAAGCAACCCTTATACTGCATCGGTTCATCTACACAACAGAAATATACTACTTATCACCAATCAGAAGACCAGCGTCTCTGAAGAATGTTCCTCAAGATTGGACAGACAGACAACTACCAATAACACCCTGATAGCCAGCAAAGATAACAATAAATGGTAAAACGTACGAGGACACAAGTTGTAAAATCTCTTGGATACCAGAATCAATACAGCCGATACAACAACCTCAACACATCGTTAGATTTAACCCAATAAACCTTAAGAAGATTAAAGAGAACTAAGAAACCAGCTAGAAAAAATGGACCATCATCATGTACTACATCCCTTGGTACATTCGACCCACATGGGAGTAACTGCTTCGCTCATCATTATCATATTGTTCATCCTGTGCTACCTCTTCAGACAGAAGATCAGAAAGATAATCAAACAACAGAGACCCAAGAAACGGTCAACACCAGAAGATTCGAGTAAAAAGAACGAGGGCGTCCTTCACATTAAAGGTGGAGGAAATACGGAATCAGATGATTGCCTGCTATAGAGATGTTCCCACTGTTTTACTATGACTACATTAGACAATCCTTGCTCCTGCAACATAGACAAATCCAAGCCTGAACAGACCGTGTGATCCGCTGTGTAAGCACTTGTTACTTTATAAGTAATACCAGTGTTAGAATAAGATTATTATTACATTGTACATTTAAGTAGTAACACATCTTCGCTTTTTGTCAAATATTTGTAATTTTCATTTTATTAACGTTTGTACTTTAGAATTTAAATAAATTATTTTTTACCAACTCTTGAAATTCAAAACCTAATTATATATATATATATATATATATATATATATATATATCATGGTACCCAGCAGAAATCAAAAATCAAATTCCCTGACATTTCCAGGCCCCTCGAGTACATTTTTATGAACAATATAAATAAAAATTACGAACAAAAACTTACGCAATCAAAAACATAAGTATACTTAACTCCGTTAAGTGTATAATATATGGCATCTTCGAGAAGAAAATTTGCAATTTTTTCACGGAAAAACTTGACTTTCATAACTGGCCGACGAACTTAGCCTCCGGAAAGAATTTTCCAGTGTGATGGAACAAACCAGAAGTCTCTAGGTAGCGCAGAACTTTCAACATGATCATAAAGGTTAAAATACAATAAACACACAAACAGCATAGCTCTACCGGCCAATACCTAAAACGGATTTTGCATTTTATGCATTCAGGGAAGAACATTCCAAGTGGGATGTACATATGACATGTTGAGATAGATGAAGAAGACGCTATTTATATCGGCGCATGATGTGGCATACACTGCGTTCATTGGCTGATTTAATTGATATTTGTACCAATGTTAAGCCGCATTGGTATCAGATAAATTTTCCTAAGTATGAGAAAACTATTTACGTGAGAAAATTCATATAATATATATGAAATCAAAATAAAAATGCATCTGCTAGTGACGAAAGTTTACAAACATATAATTTCCAGGTCTACTGAATTGAGTAAAATCACAAATTTCCCTGACATTTTAGGGAGTATTTCACATTCTCTGATTTTTCCAGGTTTTCCCGGTTTACCAGGTCGCTGGGTACCCTGAGTGTACTGCAAACCCTTAAGTTTCAGCTTCAACCGCCGTTGTCCTTCATTGTACTAAAATGTTTAGAAAAAAATTATTTCAAATAGACCCTTTCTCTGGTGCTTTGGGTGTAGGTTTAGTTAAGCTGATGCTTTGGTTGTAGCTTTAGCTAAGTAGTGAAGTTTATGGTTTAACGGTCTATAATTTTTAGCTAATTTTCGTAGAGAAAATTTGTTAAGGAGGAGACCGCGACTTTACAATTTTAAAAAGATTTATTCAAATGAGCGCAAACTAGACCCCCTTGGATCCATATCCGCGTGTATCTTCAGTTTTTATCTGTTAACTGTACCTTCAGTTTTTATCTGTTACGATAAAGCTCAATATAATTGTTATTACACAAGATACGAGAAAAATTGTATACGTTAATTATAAGGTGTTTTAAGCTGCATCTTCAAAAAATATTTTGACAATCACAGGGTGGTCCATAAGTCGTTGGTGATCAGTATTGTTTTTTTCGAACACCCTTATATTATTGAATTTTTGCAGTTTTTTTATCGAAATACGATGCTTGTTTTTTAGAAAAAAAATGTAGACGCAGTAAGTGCGTTTTGATAGCGAATTTTCATTAAATCCTTCAAATTTCAATAAGTCAATTTGCTGTTAACCTAAGGTTTGTTGGCTAGGAAATTAGTTTTCTCTGAAACGTTTTAAGTTTATTTTCGGAAAATTTTTGTACATTTTCAAACAATAAATAATTTTGATAAAATATGGTACATTGTTTCTACTATATAGGCTATACCAGTAACCAGATTGATGCATGCTTGCATTAGAGAGACATATTTGCTATTAAAATCATTTTTATGAAAATTCACTTCTTAACGCACTTGTTGCCTCCAGACTTTTTTTGATATTTTTTAGGGTTAATTCCAATCTAATGTGTTTCTGTTTTAACTCTTCTTTGTGGTGTGACTAACCTGAAGTAGAAGATAGTCAGACAGTATGTTTTTTTTTGGTCTTGAAGTTTCGATTAAAATTTCTTTTATATACCTACCCATTTTCGCCTACTTGGATTAAATTAGGCTGGTATCTTTTGAAAGAAAAAAGTTAGATATTATATTGACCATTATACCATTTTTAGTTTAAATCCTCTACATAGTAGAATTGTTACTGGTTAGTGGTACTTTCTTTTGTATCAATATAATAAAATTTTGTTTCAAATGTATGTTGCCTTGGTAAGTTCCCCACCCCCTCCATAAATACCGCCCTTGACATACGGAGCAACGTTTAATTCTGAATTATAGTATTTTAGATTATAAATTATAAAGTAGGTACAGTAATACCCCGACTTACGCCACCCCGTTTTACACGAATTCGGAGATACGCGGTTTTTCATTTTGATTGCCGCGCGCATCGGCTCTCTCGCTCCGCCCTCTCAGTGTTCAGTTTGCGACAGGTTTAAACGTGTTCCGCGTGGAATTGTTTTACGTGCGCAGTGCGTTTTACTTATAATCTCTAATTATATCATCTAAAAGAACGAAAAATGAGTCATTTGAGCCTAACAAGAAAAGACAAACACTGTCTTTGGAGTGTAAACTGAATATAATTAAAGACTTGAAGCAAAAATTAAAATTTGTAAATTGGCAAAGAAATTTGACCTACCGGAATCAACAGTCGGAACGGTTATAAAAGGTAAAGAAAAAATTATGAACGCTGTGAAAGACTCTCAATCTTTGAATTCAAGTATCATTCGTAAGCGTCACGGTATTATCGCACAGATGGAAACATTGCTACAGTCATGGTGTGGTAATCAAGTAAGAGTGAAAAATTGTCCTGTTGTTCAAAATACAGTGTGCTTTCAAGCAAAGCAGATTTTTGAAAAACTAAAAGAAGAAGCTGGGGAGGCGGCTAAAAATGAAGTGTTTAAAGCTAGTAACGGCTGGTTCAGCCGATTTTAGAGTCGTTGTAATTGGCATAGCATCTCAGAGAGTGGAGAAGCGGCAAGCGCTGATAAAGAAGCTGCATCTCTATCCAGAAAAACTCAAAACAATGATAGACGAAGGTGGCTTCACTAGCCAAACCATTTTCAACGTAGATGAAACCGGTCTTTTTTGGAAGAAAATGCCTAAAAGAACTTTTATTGCGCGTGAAGAGAAAACTTTTCCAGGTTTTAAAGCCGCCAAGTATCGATTGACAGTGATGGTTGGTGCGAATGCAGCTGGAGATTGTAAATTGAAACCTCTCTTAGTTTATCGCTCAGAAAATCCAAGAGCCTTAAAAAATAAATCGAAAGCTGGTTTGCCTGTCATTTGAAAGTCTAATGCGAAAGCTTGGGTGGCAGCTTCTCTTTTTGAAGACTGGTTTGGCCATCATTTTATTCCTGAAGTCGAACGTTACTGCCAATTAAAAGAAATCCCATTTAAAGTGATGCTACTAATTGACAATGCACCAGGTCATCCTCTCGCAACTCTAATTAATATCGATCCACGAGTGGAATTTGTATTTTTGCCACCAAACACTACCAGCTTGCTTCAACCAATGGACCAGGGAGTCATTAAAACATTTAAAGCTTACTACACAAGGCGGTCATTTGCACAACTACATGAAGCTATGAGACAAAACAATGAGCTTTCTGTTAAAGACTTTTGGAAGCATTTAAATGTTTTAGATGCTGTAAGAATTATTGGGCAATCTTGGAATGAGGTTTCACAAAAAACTTTGAATGGTGTCTGGAAAAAACTGTGTTCATTTTTTTTTTCACCACTGAAACCCAAGGAGAATCAGTTTCAGATCCTGAACAAATCGATAGCATAATAGTAGAACTGGTCGATATCGCCAAACAATTAAATTTAGAGGTCGATCATGATGACGTTCAAGAATTGCTAGATTCACACAATCAAGAGCTAACAATTGACGAGGTTATAGAAATGCGTAAGTATGAGCAAGACATTGAACAAACTGATTCGCTAGACCCAGTTGAATCGGTAAATCAAATGACAATTGCAAACTTAACAGAGGGACTCAATTCAATTGAAAAGGAGTTACAAATTTTAGAAAAAATAGATTCTAATGAAGAACGCGTTTCTACTTCAAAACGGGGAATAAAAAAATTACTGGTATGCTACGAGGAAATTTTGCGTGAGAAGAAGAAAAACTTCGGTTTAGGTTACTTTACATAACAATGTAAATTGTTTTATTATCTAACACTTTATTAAACATTTTTCTTCTAAATTATTGTTTTCTTTAAACTCTGGTCCCGATTAAACATACTTTATATGTATTTATATGCAAAGTTGAACCCCGACTTACGCGAATTCGACTTACACGGCAATCGCTCGGACCCACCTACCGCGTAAGTCCGGGTATTACTGTATATCATAATAATTACACTGATTTTTGTGATGAAACATGCTACCCGGCAAACATGAATCTCATCCAGATAAACATCTATATCTTACATACGTGTGTGACTTTGTGGCCAAATTTTGTAAAAGAGGGTCGGTACTCAATATAAAAAAAAAATCGGGAACCGGTAACAACTAAAGCATTTAAAGCGGCTATTATAAGCTATATTCAGATGGATCCTATTTCTGTAGGTAATTTGCACCTTGTTTTTTCGAAACTTCATATAGGCCGTGAGGTCAGTTAAAGACGTCAATATGACGAAAAAATGACGTACAAATAACGACACTATCTCACAGCCTTGTGACGACAATGATTAACATCTAGATGACGTAACAGAATGACGTCATGATTACGTTATAAGTAAGGTGTTGACGACGTTATTTTAACGTTCTGGTGATCGTGAAAAACTGTCAAAGGTAACTTTGATGAAAATCGAATTATGTGGAAATAGACCACAGATTCTATTTAATCTCGCAAGTAACTTTTAATTATTTCTATTTATATTCCTCACAAAATGACAAATTAAAACGTACCGTGGACGGTTCCAAACATGTTAAAACATTGAATCAAATTTCTAGCAGACGCGAAACTAAATATTTACAGTTTTTCTGTTTACACCATCGAAGTTAGGGGGTAAAAATATACAACATTGCTTGTTTGACCGACTTCATTGTAGCTACAATATCAAAAAAATTAACAATTCTAAACATAATCACGGACATAACTTTTAAGTTTTTTAAGTAAAAAAAAGATAAAGATCGAATAGTATAATCAACCTACAAGTGTAGATAATATAAAATAATCACTAATAAGTAAAGAACCAAAATAATTCAATATAATGTCTACAACAAAAATTAAAAAGAAACGATCACCAAACGTTGAATTTCGTCAACCGCCTTTGGCAAAAGTGGCAACGCATGCGTCAGACCATGTAACATAATAATATAGACTAAACAAATAGTTTCTACTATTATAAAATAGCTGATACTTTTCTTGAAAACACACAGAAAAAAAGCCCGGAGAACTATTGAACACGGAAAAGTAAAGTACATTTATTTTTATCTCAGGTTTCATATCATTTCCGAAACGACATAGATACGTGCAATAGAATTACCAAAGCTCAATGCATCAGAAAATACGTGATATCAACGTCAATTAAATGTTCGAGGGGTTTATTTCACCAAACCCTTTTAGCCTTGTCGTTCCTTGGTTTCTCTGGGCAGATTGCTTCAAAGAATACGCGTCTTTTATTGTCACACTTATTTATTATTTTTATTTATTCAAGATGGCCGATAGAAGTAGTACCGTTTATGATAAGAACAATAAAGTTAGTGAAAATAACACAGACTGTGATGATGAGAGTGTTGATGACAGGGAAAAATGTGAAAGTGTTGAAAAGACTAAATGTTGCGCAAAAAAATGTTGTGTTTATGTGTGTGTAAGGTGTTTTTCCATCATATGAAAGCTGTGGAGCTAGAATGAAGTTGCAGAAAATAGACTAGAATAAGGTAGTGTGTTGTGAAGAAGTAAACATACCTGTTAATGTTCCAAATGAACTGGAGAGACTACAAATTGAAAATAACCTTTTGAACAAATTGATTTCAGAAATGCAGGATAAAAATGAAATCCTTAAAGAAAACAACAAATTACTCACTGAAAAAAATCAATCAAGTAAACAAACAGCAAAATAAAACATTCGATGATAATTTATCTGAAAATGGTAAGAAAAGATTGGTCAACCAGAGGGAGATAGGCATAGTGGTGACATCATAAAAAATCGGAAAAAAGATCCCAAATTTCTCACTGATGGTGTCAATGTCAACAATGCCAATACTGTCAAACTGTGCCCGTCAACGCCTTCTTGTTCTTCTTTAGCATCTTGTGCTGTTGGTTCTGGCCAGACTTCTGGCGGACACACGATCCATGACAATGGTGCTCGGCGAGGGCAGCTGTGTGCTGGAGTGGAGGAGAGTGGGGATGTATCATCGAGGGATGAGCAGATTGGTGGTGCAGGATAGAATGTTGTCAGGAGGAAAAGAAGTAGCCCAAGGAATAAAAGTGTCATCAAGGGTACAGACAAAGGCACTAAGAACACATTTACAGCAGCAAAGCGTCTAAGATGGTATTATGTAGGTGGTGCAAGTGCTGAAACAACAGTAAACAGCCTGGAGGGTTACCTCTTGGATATGTTCCCAAACGAGTCTTTCTCTGTGAAGGAAATAAAAAAAGCGAGGGGAAATAAGAGCAGAAATCAATCTTATAAGGTGGGTTGTGATTCTCGAATTTCAAGAGAAATCGGGAAGGGTGATACATGGCCATAAAATATTCTAGTCGGAAGATTTACGTTTTTTCGAGCCAGAACAGCGGAAAACTCAGCATACTAAAGATGATTTGTGTGGGAGAGATCGGAAACTTCAAATAAAGTATGACAAATATATAACTGTGCTAAATATAAATATTCAGTGCTTATCAAACAAACTTGACAAATTAAATATGATTGTAAATACTTATAAACCGCAGATCGATATTGTTTGTGTATCTGAGCACTGGTTAAACAGGCACAATACTGAGGCTCTAGCCATCCAGAACTTTGCAGTTGCGAGTATGTTTTGCAGGGCAGAATCGATTCATGGAGGAGTTTTGATACTGGTGAGCAGGAGCATGGCTTTTAGTTCTGTTGATGTTCTGGAACATTGGATTGAAAGACATGTGGAACTGAGTGCAGCATTTCTGAAGGACCTCAATGTAGTCGTGATGGCAGTTTCTAGACCTCCACGGAGTTCTCTTCATATGTTTCTTGAGAAATTGGATGCCTCACTATCAACAATACAGTGTAAATACCCAACATCCCAAATAATTATAGCTGGTGATCATAACGTGGACTTTATGTTGAACTCAAAACGTCCAGCTGAACGGGTTTGCATAGCGTTTTTAGTACTCCAAGTCGTGTAACAAGAGAGTCACAGACCTGCATTGGTAATATTTTAACAAATATCCGTATTACCATGTCACAGCATAACACAGTTAACCTCCATCTTGCTGATCATCTCGGCCAAATGCTGACCTTCCATACAGGTGGATCACAAAAATAATGTTTTTATACGAAAACTCGGCAGGTGGATCCAGCAAACATTGATTGTTTTGTCAGGCGGGTTTCTTCAGTTGATTGGAGAGGTCTTCGATGGACTGCGTCGGCGGGTGACAGCTATGGGTACTTCGAGGGTATCTTTCGGTCAGTATTTAAAGAGACATGCCCTGAAAAAATTATAAGGAAATCTACACAACGTCAACCAGAAAGTGCAAGTGAAGAAATAAATTTAATGAAAAATGCACTGGATGCTCTGTATACAATTGCAAGGTAAGAATGGATTAGACATCATGGAATGCATACAAAATTTATAAGAACTTATATGATGAAGCCATAATGGAAAACAAAAGGTCAAATGTTAAATAAATTATGCTAAATGCGAGTAATAAACAGAGAATCGCATGGGACATAATAAGGAAGGAGTCAAATCAGAATATGCAGCAAAGAGCAAATCTTCCAGTAGAAATGAATATTGAAAATCTAAATAGGATCACCTTGTCATCATTGTGCTCGATGATGCACAATTGCCTACCGGAAAAACTAATGTTTTTCTGACAGACCTGTCTTGTTTGTGTTTTTAGATTTTCCCCTGAGGATGACCTCTTTGAGTGTCGAAACGCGTCGGGAGTAAGAGAAATCTTAAGTAAATTTTGGTTTCTGGAGGAGAAGCCGCTACATTCAACGTTTAATTATGGTAATCCCAGACGGTGTGACGTTCAGAAATGATATCATGATTGCGAGGCTGGCATATGTCACAAATTCTTACAGAAGGTTGTCCAGGTGTTCAGTCCTATTGTCGCTCAGGATTTGGTTCCTGTCAACATGGTTGAGGAGAGATCTAATACCAAAATTTGTCAAGAACTTATACAGCAAATCAGTGCCATTCAATCTCCATAGTATTGTTCAGAAATTCAGTAGATCGGTGATGAAGAGGGAACTCAGATCAGCATACGCCAAAAAGGAGGAAACTGACTTGAAGTTGAAGATCGTACACGACACATTAACAGGTAGGCTGTGCATTTTTGAGTATGATACTTTAATGAGAACTAATCATGAATTTTTGTCAACCCTTTATTCCTTTATTAACAGATAATGGCTCGTAAGATTTCTCACTTACAGCGTCTTAAAGATAGCTCTATGCGCCCCAACAATTTTAAGTTCAGCGATGTCTTCCATGAGAGGCTGAAAAATCTTTTTTCTTTCAACGGTTTCGATGCCCCCCAATTAGCCTTGCTTAGCCAGGGTATAAAGTTTGCTGTTCCTCCAAAACTGAAGTCTTGGGTGTTTGAGACTGTCAAGGATACGGAGGTTTTCTTGAGAAGGTTCAGAGTGAAAATGCGGAATTTCTGCGTGGTAAGGTTTCCGAGATTATTTCTAGGTTTAGGGCCTCAGCCTCAAACTTTTGCCCATTCAGCAGGGTTGTCTCTTCCCTGAGAAGAACTATTGCTGATAATGATCTCTTTCTTTCAAAAGCTGATAAGGGGCATTGTGTTGTTGTCTTGAATAAGACAGATTACATTTCTAAAGTTCTCACTTTCCTTGGAGATAATGGGATTTCAACCATAAACTATGACCCACTTCCTTCCTACGCTTCTAAGTTCAAGAAGGTTTTTGATAAGTACGCTCCCTCTATTTCTGAAACATATAAACAGTTGTTCCCCATGAACCATGTTGTTCCGCGCCTATACGGCCTCCCTAAAATTCACAAAGAGGGCTGTCCCATCCGTCCGGTGGTATCTTTTGTTGGTTGTATCTCTTACAGGTTATCGATATATCTTTCTACCCTCTTGATGTCGGAGTTGACTTTCCGGTCACCTTATTCTGTCAAGAATTCTTCAGAATTGATAGATAAACTCAGTAACGTAGAACTGAGAGATAATTCTATATTGGTATCGTTTGATGTCTCTAACCTTTTCACCAGTGTCCCAGTGAATCAGACTCTTCTACTATTGAATAATTTACTCATTTGGTACTGAATCCCAGAGGGCTCTCCATGCCTTGGTCAAGGTTTGCTTGTCTCAGAATTTCTTCTCGTTTGATGATAGAATATTCGTCCAAAAAAGTGGTCTCCCCATGGGTAACCCTTTGTCACCCTTTTACGCAGAGGTATTCATGAGTTTCTTTGAAAGGGAACTGGTTTTCAGAGACTATAACCCCTACTTAAGGTATGTTTCTTCCTGGTCACGCTATGTCGATGACATTTTGGTGGTCTGGTCTGGCACCGTAGAGCAGCTCCACCTGTTCCAGGGTTGGCTCAATGCCCTGCACCTCAACATCGATTTCACGATGGAGCTGGAAGCGGAATCGTCCATAAGCTTCCTCGACCTGAAGTTGAAGAGGTCCAGCCACAGCATTTTGTTCGACATTTATAAAAAACCCACTCAGACGGACCATCTCATTCCATTCAAGTCAAGCCATCATATGTCCCACAAGATGGCTTCTCTCAGATTCTTGGTTGACAGATTGTTTAGAATCCCACTGTCGGGGATTGACTTCATTAGAGAATTAAACCTTATAAAACAACTCTCAATCAATAATGAGTACCCAATCAACATAGTCGAAAAATTGGTCAACAGAAAGAGCCGTCAGCTCTTGATAGAAGTGAGCACCAGTCTACCCCTCGCTCAACCTGAGAGAATATCGTATTTCCCGTTCACCTACTGTGGTCCTGTTTCCAATGCCGTTGTCAAGGCTCTCAAATGTGAAAATGTCAGGTTTTCTTTTAAGTCTTTGAACACCATTAACAATTTATTCATTCACAACAAAGATAACATCCCAGACCTGAAGAAGTGGGGTGTTTATTGCCTAAAATGTGGTACCCCCGGTTGCAAAGCTGTTTACATAGGAAGAACCGGAAGATCGTTAGGTACCAGAGTCACAGAACACCTTAGGAGCAGAAACCAGCTCAACAATGACACATCAGTATTTGGTTGCCATTTGAGGGAGAGTAGCCGCAGTTTCAACAAAAATACAGATGCTGTAATCTTGCACCCTTCAAGCTTTGGCATAGAACAATTCGTCTTAGAAGAGATTGAGATTTTCAAACATTCTAAGTGTCAAACCAGTGAAGTTTTGAACTTGTCCAACACAGATTTAACGAACTTTCCTTTATTCTATAGCCAATTGGTGTAATTAGTGCTGCTGAACTCTATGGTTTTTCTACATGACCATGAACATTGTCTTTGAAGATGGCTGCTCTATGGCTTCCCTACCATTCCTTGCTATTTTGTCGTTGACATTTTACTTCTGACACTTCTGTCGCACCTGCGCCGCTGCACCCTGTCCGTTTCAAGTTCACATAATGGCCGCCCTTCATCATGTTTGTTAAAATCGCCGATCTTTCGCATTGATTTTTGTCGTTGAAGTCAATTTTTCTGGCATTATGCAGAGGTATTATTACACGCCCCCTGGCACATTGGATGAAGTTGTGACCTGTGAAAACCTTCATGTATAGTTTCGAGTTCAATTTTTTGAGAATTGTTCAAGTGAGTATGGTTCATTTTTTCACTTGTTTCTTTGCCCTGGTGGTTCTCATTGGGTTTCTTGCTTAACTTTGCCTGCCTGCTGTGTTGTTTAACTTGTCAGTTTCACTCATTGGCTGTGCTTTTGCCGCAACAATAGACTTGCTTATTTTAGTGTTCAAATTATCAGTTATTACACTTTGACAGTTTTTGTGTCTTTCAGTGCTTTTTAGTTGCTTGATGCTTTTAACTTTGTTAACGTAGTTTGCATGTTCAAATCAATATTTTAACTGTGGTTACTGTATCTATAGTTTTTAGATTTTTAGATTTTTACTTGACTGTTGGTCGGTGTTTCTACTGTGTGACTTGTGGCCTTTGACTTTTCTGTGAGGATCACCTTGTCATCATTGTGCTCGGTGATGCACAATTGCCTACCGGAAAAACTAATGTTTTTCTGACAGACCTGTCTTGTTTGTGTTTTTAGATTTTCCCCTGAGGATGACCTCTTTGAGTGTCGAAACGCGTCGGGAGTAAGAGAAATCTTAAGTAAATTTTGGTGTGTGGAGGAGAAGCCGCTACATTCAACGTTTAATTATGGTAATCCCAGACGGTGTGACGTTCAGAAATGATATCTAAATAGGTATCCTATCAGTGTTGGTGTACCAGGGACTGCAATGTCATAAAAAAAAAACAATAAAATTGGTTTTGTAAACGTTCCAAATTCTTTTTTATGGAGGAAGTTACCACCCAAGAGGTGCTTACGGCCACACTTTCACTTAAAAATCAGAAAACCCAAGATGTACATGGCATGAATGTTAGTTTCTTGAAGACTGTTGTTTTCCATATACTGGTTCCACTGACGTTTGTCATAAACAGATGTTTCCAATAGGAATATTTTCCATACTCACTGAAACTGGCACAAGGCATTGGCATACACAAAGGAGGCGACACTCTCACCATGGGTAACTACAGACCTATATCAATTTTGTCAGCGATATCTAAAGTGTTGGAAGCAATTCAAAAAAACAGGCTATGTGCATATTTTGATAAGTATGCTTTGCTGACAGAATGTCAGCATGGTTTTAAGAAAAATAGATCGACCATCTCAGCATTGGCCCAATTGTAAAGAAAATAACAGAGGCTTTTGACAATGGTTGCCTGGCTCAACTCGTTTTGTGTGATTTGAGTAAAGCCTTTTACAGTGTGTCTCACAGTGCTCTGCTCTATAAACTATACTGTTATGGTTTCCGCGGTGTTGTTCACTCTCTGCTAAAAACATACCTGAACAACAGGAAACAGAGAATTAGGTCTGATAGTAAAGCATCAAACTGGAGGAAAATCAAAAGTGGCGTTCCACAGGGTTCTATCTTGGGGCCATTGTTGTTTCTTATATATCAACGATCTGCCTGCGTCTATAAGATCAGATGATGTTTGCCTCTTTGCGGATGATACGACCTCCCTCAACATTCAAAAAGACCATATGCAGCTTGAAGAAAAAACAAACTCCACCCTAGATGAAGCAAGGTCATGGTTAGAATCAAATAAATTAAAATTAAATGGGGGAAAGACATCAATACTGACTATATCTGCAAGTTATAATCCAAATCCTCAACAAGCACGACTGTTGGGAATAATATTCAATGAAAGCCTAAACTGGAGAGACCATGTCGAGGCACTAAAGGTGCGACCTTCAAAATCAATATTTTTACTGAGAAGGATTGTTCAAATAGGTGGGTTTGAGACTGCAAAAACCGCATATTACTCAAATTTTCATAGTATAGCTACGTATGGTATTTGATATGGGGAGGGCATTCTGAAATGGAGGATGTTTTTATCATGCAGAAAAGAGCGCTAGGGTACTCACTTCTTATGGGTTTCGTGACAGCTGCAGACCACTGTTTGAGAGGACAAAAATACCTACCATCCCTTAGGGTTATATGTTATCTTGCCTGCTTTATGTGCACCGTGGGAGGGCTCAGTTCGTGAGGCATGCCGATTTTCATGACTATATGATACGAGAGGGTCCCAACATCTGGCAGTTCCCTATCACCGTGTGTGTGTATATATATATATATATATATATATATATATATATATATATATATATATATATATATATATATATATATATATATATGTGTGTGTGTGTGTGTGTGTGTGTGTGTGTGTGTGTGTGTGTGTGTGTGTGTGTGTGTAACAGTATATATATTGTGTCTGAAATTTATATTTTGTTCTATCTGTATTATGTATGTTTTATTTTAATACATTTTATTTGTACCTTTGTTTATCTTGGTTTTGTTATGTGGTGAACATTATCCAAGGTGTATTTCATTTGTTTGCTGCAATATTGTGTATGCTGTATGACGTGGTCTTTTGTGCCAGAATAAATATTATTATATTATTTCTATTATTGCATTGCTACTTTAAGTTTTATTATGTATACTGTATGACGTGGTCTTTTGTGCCAGAATAAATATTATATTATTATTATTGCATTGCTACTTTAAGACCTTCTGGATGATCTCGAAAAGACCCAGTGAGTGACCATACATACATCTTTCTCAATTCGACTTTCAAGGATTCCTATATTTTACCTACGTTCGGAAAGGAGTTTCATCGCTCCATTCAACAGTACTTCAGCAAATTATATATATATATATATATATATATATATATATATATATATATATATATATATATATATATATATATATATATATATAAAAAATTTACGTGCAATCTAATATTGGCCTAGTTCATCTTGAACTGTCTTTACATTTGAATTCGTTCGTACAGGGTGTTCAAAATTTCTCTTTAAACATCCCTACATTCACCTTCATTTTAATTGAATTTCTTAAATACAACACCCTGTATATTATTTTGCCGTTAAAAATATTAAAGTGTGCTCATTCAGAAAATACTATGTCGTATCTATCTCAACCTACTTTTGAGATATTAAGCTTTCTATAAAAATTTACACAGAAAATGAGAAAAATCACAGGCGGCATGGCACAACGAATCGAAGCAATTGCTACTCGTTGACATGACAATGTAACTAATTATTTGTACAATCTTGTGATATTTGGTGACATATTGTGCATATTATATTTTTTTAATAAGGAGTATTTTGTAATAAAAATGAAGTATACGATACGGCAATCAATTGAAATGATTTATATGTAACAAATTATTACCTGTAACTAATTATTTGTATATTCTTGTGCCATTTGGCCACGCCTTGTGCATATTATCTTTTTAATGAGGATTATTTTGTAATAAAAATGAAATGCGTGTTTGAAGAATTAAATGCAATGATTTATGTCCTTGGAGAATGCTTAAAGAATTGTCTTCTGGCACCCAGAGTGTACGCTGATAGATTTTCTGTAAGAAGGCATCCAGATGCAAGATCATTTCAAAGACTAATGCATAGATTTAACAGGACGGGGACAGTCCCATACAGCACAAGATATTCTCAGAATGTTCTCACAATGTGAGAACATTCTTTTTTCAGAATATTTGTTTCGGAATGTTCTAATAACATTTATAGAATTACAAACTTGAATCTTGAATATTCTGAGTACATTCATTCAACCGCATCCTAAGAAAATTCTTCATCAATATACTGAGGATATTTAAATAGATTATTATACCGAATATTCGCTCAGAATGTGCTTGAGATGTCCTTATAATATTATATAACTTTAAAATTTAATGAAAAAGATAGATGATGATTACGGTATAGTGGTGAGAATTATAATTGTAACTATTTTGCATGTTTGATTCTGTTACCTGTCTATGGTAAACACATCCAAAATTGTATATTTAGGCAATCCATTCTTTAGGCCTAGAGCGCATGTCCAGTCCGCCGGGAAGGAAGATGGCCGCTATACGTTAATAAAAAGTGATGTCAAAATGAATGGTCTGTGGTCAACTACGTTGTATAAGGTTATATTCTAACATAATTAATTAAAAATAATAAGGTAATGTGAACACGGAGAACTGTGCAATTGCAAACAACATGGATCGAGAGTACAGAAGCAACTAAAACATGGTGTGAGGTTATCAAGAACTAAACTCCAACCTAGTAAAGAAACAAGTTTTAAAGCATCTCCTGTAGTTCACCCTCATGATGGGTTCGTCAATTTCGCTTGAGACTGGATCACCTTACTAATTAGGTACACCTACTTTGTATAATATATAATTTAAAAATTGTGTTATGTTCAGTAGTACCTAAGTCATGCAATATAAACCAGCACAGTTTGATGTGGATAGACCGGAAAAGTGCAAGAATACAGCAAATCTATAGAATTGTCTAAGCCAACACCTCAGGCTTTTTACTCCTGTGGAAGAAGTTAATTCTGTAAGAAGTATCACTATACAGTGTAGAAAATGTGGACCTGGACATATGGTAGGAAGATGAATGTACAATAAAATTTGCAATTTATCAGATACGGAATCACTTTGCCAAAGTATGCCTTTACAACCAGAATATCCATGCTGTTGGTGACAAACATTGGGCATTGGGATATTGAAATAGCTTTAGAAGTCAAAACCAAGTCTGCAGAAGCAGAGCAGAAAGCAACCATACAAGGGAAGGGGCAAGAGGTCTGATCGATGACAGTTGTAGTTTTGTGTAAGCGAAGTTAGTGTGATTTTGTGGCATTTTTTGCCCAATTTAGTTGTATTCTATAAAGGTGTAAGTACTATTGTGTAAGGCAATTCCTTTAATGGCACACTGAAAGCCTGTAGGATCAATAGTCTAGCTAAATTTCAAGTTACTTCAGCGGGGGTAACCGTGATTATTCATCTCGGAAACTTGGTATTTGGCTATTACATTTTTTGTCAACTCCAAGAACTGCATCTTTATTTATTTGATTTTTATGTTATTGAAATTTTAATTATTTTATTAATATTTTATCCAGACACTTCTTTGTATTCGTTATAAGTACATACTTAATCTGAATAAACGTGCAATACTCGAATTGTTGACTTATTACGTATCTGAACTTGAAATTACAGGTGTGGGTAGCCACTGGAACAATATGGTAACCTAAACAAGGGTGAGTGATTAAAGTTCAAATTCTAGCCTCTCGGGCTTGCTTATACGAAAATATATAAAAAAACAGTTAAATGGTGGAAAATCGGTAAATGTTGAAGAGAAATCCAATATTTCATATCTTTGCATTTTCTTAATTTCTGTGTCATTCAAAAAATGTATACAGGGTGTTTCGCATAAGAACCGACACAGGGCAGGGGCATGTATGTAAACGTAATATGGTGATTTAACGCAACTTACCCCTATATTAAGCTGCACCCCTGAGAAGTTATAGGCCTACAAAGTGGGGTTTCAAATTTCGAAAAAAATCAATATCTCTGTAATACTTCAACTTAGAAAAACCAAGTTTAGTACCCGTTTTGAGTGTACCAAGAACAGTAATCAATGGTAAGTAGAGTTCAATTAAGGCATTTGAAAGGGTTTATTATGGGTGATGCACCCTTAAAATGTCAAAAATTTTTAACAGATTGGTGGATTTAAGAACATATTTCATTTTATGAGGAATTTTACTCTAAAACTTTGTTACTCCTGTTATTTTCAAAAAACGTTGTTTTCAAGAAAAACACGAATAAGTACAGAAACATTTTATCAATCTTATTAAAAATCATCGAAAATTAGATATTTGCCAATAAACTTATGTATGGGTCAAATTTGACAATCAGGAAAAGTGTGAATAAGTATAATTTATTAGAAAACAGACGTCACTATGTAAAAACTGGAACCTGTGATGAACACTAATAAGTACACTTGGAGAACACCCAAATCACCACAACACAGAGACCTTACGATCGTTTCGTTGACCAAGTCAACATCTTCAGAGGAAGAAAAAGAAGAATTTTTATTCCTCTGAAGATGTTGACTTGGTCAACGAAACGATCGTAAGGTCTCTGAAATATGTGTTGTGGTGATTTGGGTGTTCTCCAAGTGTACTTAAAACAGACGTCTCAAACAACAGAAATAAAAAATTTGCTATCGATAAGTTATAGAAATTCTTCAACATGATCATTTCACAGGCATTGAATTTTTGATGATTTTAAGTAACAATAATATACGTGTCTTTAGTTATTCGGGTTTTTCTTGAAAACGACAAACGTGTTTTGAAAAATAACATGAGTAAAAAAGTTTTATTTTTACTTCCCCATAAAATGAAATAATAATTTTTTAGATCCGCCAATAGGTTAAGAAATTCTGTCACATTTTATGGGTCCATCACCACTATTCAACCCGTTGAAATGCTTCGATTAAACTCTACTCACCAACGAATAATGCTCTTGGTACACCCAAAACGTGTACCAAATTTGGTTTTTAAAAGTTGAAGTATTACGGAGATATTGATTTTTTTTCGAAATTTAAAACCCCACTTTGAAGGCCCATAACTTCTTAGGGATGCACCTTAGTATAGGAGTAAGTTGCGTTAAATTACCATATTTTAGGTTCCCTACATGCCCCTGCTCTGTGTCGTTTCTTATGCGAAACACCCTGTATATCTTTTTAAAAAACACAATGTTCCCATGAGTATATGTATGAACATTTTGAGAAGATTTATTGAATGTTCGTGGAACATTTGTAGAAGATATTATAAATAACATTCTAAGAACCTTATTAGTAAGACAGAATCTGTCCAATTCTCATGTATAATGTTCTATGAATATATGTTGTACCTTGTGAGAATGTTCTGGGGATGTTTGAATATTCTTTCCAAACATTCCTGGTATATTCTCAGATTGTGTCTGTGCTGTCTGGGAGTTAAGTACGATAAGCATGAAGGAATGAAGCCAGTGCTAAACGAAGAAAATGAATTTAACGTTGTCGCATCTGTTGTTGAAGACCCACATAGAAGTACAGCAGACATAAGTGATATGTTGATCTTAGGTCAAACTTCTGTGAAAAGAATGTTAAGTAAGAATAAGTCCATTTTCGGCATCAAAACTGTGTGCGGCCTCATCGTCAACGTGGAGTCGCTACACAAAAAGAACCTTTCGAACCAGTGCCATCGCTGATAATTTAACTCGACAAAGTTCATGTAAGTCAAGGCACTAGTGAATACAATGTTTTAAACACTAGCTCTGGAAACATTGATGAGAGTAGAAAACAAATAAAACTTCCTCAAGGGGTTGCAGACAGGCTATCATGATATAGAACAAAAAATGAGAGGCGACGAGGATGAGATAAAAATTCACGTGTACGTATCGTATACTTTCAAGTTCAAGTTTAGTACAAGTTCAAAGTCTTGGTTTTTCTTTTAATAAGCCATTTTCGCATTTTCATTAGATCAGTGGCGCAGTCGTTTGCAGTTTCCGCTTTTCCGCTTTTCCAAAAAATTATGTGTTAAGTCCAACGGCTACAGTGATTTGAAGTGTAACGGAAATTGAAAAATAAAATAGTCTACTACCCAAGCAGAACGAAAACTGTCAACCCGAGACCAGCAGCACAAACAACGAGGAGGAAAAGTCTAGAACCCAAGCCCTCAAGGATTAAGCAGTAAGTCGTTTTGCTACATTTTTTTTCCTTTATATATTTTAATGCCCTTTCTATTGTGCAACTTATATATTACGTGTTCGGGTAATATTAATCCTTTGTTTTACTAAAATTGCAAGTCTATGTCGGATTCTGATCGTGTCCAGATTATTTCTTGTACTGATGAAAATAGTAGTGATTCTAATTTTACATTAACGCCATTAGACTTAAATGACATACATTCTGAAAATAGCACTGCAGAGAGCAGCATTGAAAGCCATAGTGAACAATCAATTAGCAATCTGAATTTAAATAATAACTTAACGTTGACTACCATAGAAGCTTTGATATCGGGAGCGCGGCACTATTGGTGACGCCATCCCTAAGTACTCTGGTAATCCAGAAACACCAGAAATATTCATTACTCCGGTAGATAAACAATAAATATGGTAATACTAACGATGATAAGTTAAATGACTACATATGTTGCATAATTTTTAGTAAGCTATAGGGAACGGCTAGCGCATTTGCAGCCAGTGCGGTCTCACGAACTGGTTGTCTGTTAAAGAGGCACTAAAATTAAAATTAGGTGACCGTACAGATCGACTGACCGTCTCCCATAAACTAAAAAAGTTTACTATAGGACCGCGAGAGAGCCTCGCAAATTTTATTCATAGAATTCAAGCAGTCCAGACGCGACTAAATCTTGAAATACATGCAGACAGCGATCTTACCCATCGGCAAAAATTCGTGCATATGGAAATCTCTGAACAAACCGCGATGGAAGTTTTATATAATAATAGTCCCCAGACTTAATAGATAAACAGGGATGAAAAGGATAATATTCCTATAGCATCCCACAAACAGATGTAAAATCATATATTTTGTAACATTCAACAATCCATTAATAAAGTTATTACCACCACCCCCAGACTTTACAGACTGTCTTTGAAATTAAAGAATTCCGCACATTAGCGTCAGCCACGCCAGCGGTGCTAAAATATATCTCGAAACGAGAAACATCTAAAGGTAAATGGGTGTATCTCAATCAAAAAGGTTAAACGATCGTGCATTTTAATAAAACTACGAACCCTCCGCCAAGACAATCGTATGTCACTCTCACACAAAGACAACCGTATACCAGCACAAATCGTTTTAATAACGTTAGCAGTAATAATACCATTCCCAGCTTTTATGTCAGAAATAACGTCCCTCTTAACACCCCACAAAATATGCTACCGAGTCAAGAAACCTCGGGTCAACTAAATTTAATAGAAAATCCTCCCTTACAACCGGGGCAGTTTCGCTCTACCCTAATACAAAGAGCGGAGCACCCTGGGTCTAACGTAACTAGGACCAACTGCCAACAACCGCAGTTTCAGTGGCGCGAACCACAAGTATATACAAATCAAATTGAACCGCCCTCGGAAAACGAACAAGACCCTCACGAAGACGCAACATATCTTGATGATATGGATCCCCAGTATTCCCTTGAAGAATCTGCGCGTGATGAAAATTTTTGTGGAACAGCGTCGGAACAATAATAGAAACCAATCATAACATAATAAATGCCAGTCTACCCTACCTAGAACTGGATGGTATTAAAATTCTTATAGACTCAGGTGCTACTAACTCGCTTATGAGTCCGACCATAGCACACCGTTATTTTCCGCTAAAATTAAAATGAAACCCTTTACTATGAAATCTATCTTAAATCGATCACAACACAATCAAGTGGTTGTGACGGATCTGTTTCGGCATGGGCAATTTTTAAAGTTCTTTCTTCTAAAACTTTACGAGCATTTCAATATTTTATTAGGTACACATACGCTAGAAAAAATCGACATGATGTTAAATTATAAAACGGGAAAAATCTCCTTAAATAATATTGAATACGATTTACGCAGGTATGAACCCGCAGTTAAACAGGTATTTGAGTTACAAATAAATACCACACCAAACACAATAACAACGACAACTGTTGAAAAGGGACCAGTAATTATTCCCAAACAATCATTGGGACATTACACTATCCCTGAAAACCTTAATACGGCTAATAATTTTCAGGTGAAAGTTTCCGTCACCAGCTCCAAGATAACTCGCAATGAATTATTAACCTCAGAACAACCGATACTGGCAAATTATGCTAACTTATCGGAAATGGATGTCTGCCATGCCCATGTTATTCCCCAAAAAAAATTAAGAGACAATTGTACTCTTAAAGGAAAAACTGCAAGATCTAGAGGACATTGCAGAAAGGGCGATGGCCTTTCAGACACTGGTTGTATATAGAGATGCGTTTTATCAAGGAGATAAACTAACATTTTCTTCCATCGTGAAACATAAAATCCCGCTTAACTGTGACAACCCTATATATGTAAAACCATACCGCTTTCCGCACGTACAAAAGATTGAAATAAAAAAACAAATCAAAGATTTATTAGATCAGAACATAATCACCGAGAGTAACTCGCCTTATTCGGCTTCAGTCTTCCTTGTCCCCCAGAAGGAAGGCCCGGGTGGTAAAAAACAATAGCGCATGGTGGTGGACTTCAGAAAACGGCATTAAATCACCAGGGAGGAGAAATACCGATTGCCAAATATAAATAACATCCTGGATATATTCGGTAATTCTAAAAAAAAATTCGGAAATCGATCTTAAAGCGGGATACCACCAGATCGACGTAGCTCCAGATGACCGACACAAAACTGCGTTCTCTATAGACAATGGTCATTTCGAATTCCTCGGGATGGCCTTTGGATTAGAAAATGCTCCTGCCCAATTTTCCAGAACCATGAATACAGCCCTAAAAGGATCGCTAGGTAAAATATGTCTAGTCTACCTGGACGTTGTAATTGTCCTAAGTAAAAGCTTTAAAGAACAGTTCGACAACTTAAAAACTGTCCTGCAAAGGTTGCGGGAACATAGACTAAAAATCCAGTTAGATAAATCGGAATTTCTATTACAGGAAATCGAGTACCTAGGCCATATTATCGCGACTCAAGGGATCAAACCGAACCCTAATTTAGTAGAAAAAAATCAAGAATCTTAAAATTGCGACTACCACTAAACAAATAAAATTATTTCTAGGACTGAGCGGGTATTACAGGAAATTCGTTAAAAATTACGCGACCATCGCTAAACCATTAGCCTCTTGTTTAAAAAAGAACGCGCAGGTAGAACACACGCCTGAATTTATCGAAGCCTTTGAGACAATTAAACGATTGCTATGCAACGAGCTGGTCTTAGTTTACCCTGATTTCAAAAAAAAAAATCGTTCCGACTACGGATTCGTCTTATGTAGGAGTCGGACCAGTCCTTTCGCAAGGTCCAGCCAGCGCAGAGAAACCTATTGCATATATATCGCGTACACTTAATGAGCACGAACTATATTACTCTACTATCGAGAAAGAGTGCCTTGCAGTAATATGGGCTACGAAACAATTTCGACCGTACCTGTATGGAAATACGTTTACGATCATTTCTGACCGTAAACCTCTACAATGACTACTTTTCCTATCTAGGCTAGAAGCATACCGTGTAGAAACTCAAGCCATCCCGGATGACTTGCTTTCATTATTTGGCAGCCCAGGTGATATAAGAGAAGGGGCCCTATTAACCTCGACGACTTAAACAAATTTCTCGACATTCCTGGAGCTACCCTAAGCAATATTGAGAAAATAAAAATCATCTCAGATATTCAAGTACAACCCTCTAGAAACGAACTAACAAATGTCCCCTCGGAAACACCTGCGATGCCGCAACTAATCCGCGAATCTGAAAAGGATAATACTAATACACCTTTAGCGGTACATCCGCCTGAAAATCATAGTAGCGATAATGAAACTGTTCATTCGCAACGCGAAAATGTGTCAGCCACATTAACAATTACAGACAAACTAGCTAACACTTTTGAAATGCAAATAATTCTAAAATTTGGCACGGAACCTCACTTAATCCGTCTTATTTAATAAAAAACGAATTGAACTCCAGCTTACTCGGAACAATTACGAAACAGAGATAATAAATATCCTCAAACAATTTGTTAACGTGGAAACCAGTACGTGCCTACATTGCACGGAACCTAACATATATATATATATATATATATATATATATATATATATATATATATATATATATATATATATATATATATATATATATATATATATATATATATATATATATATATAGCCCGAATCATTCATCAAAATTTCGATAATAATCTAAGGTTTGCTTTCTCGAAGCGCCTTGCGAGATATATATAACTGACCTGACACAACAAAAGGAAATACTGGAGAAATTACATGACTCCTTCCACAGGGGAATAAACGAACTTAAAATGGAAGTAGAACGGCTTTATTATTCGCCTAATATCCCCAAAGATTGTCAGGGGTACGTAAACAATAGCCTTGTATGTCAGCAATAAAAAATACGAGACACCCGCCTAAATATAAGTTAAGGGTCACATGTATCGACTATTTCTCTAAATATTTCATGTACGAATTTCTAGCGTCCTCTAATATGGTTGTAGTCGTTAAAATCTTTTCTAGATATAAATTACTTAAAATATTAATTACCGACGGGCAATTCAATTCTGACCTGTTCAAAAAATTAATGAAGGCATATTCCATAGAACACCACGTGACTACCGCACTGCACCCCAATAGCAACGTACCCATAGAAAGGGCTCACGGAACGCTGTTAGAAATTATACGCACCGTGACCCTCCAAGAAAATAACCCTAAAACAAAATCCCTTTGAAAACGCATTAAATATATAGAACCGAACGATTCATAGTGTCACATTTAAAACCAGTCGAGCTTCTATTGGGCCATCTAGATAATAAAGACATCCTAGACCTACAGACAGAAGAACAATACCATGAGTACATTAATACTCTGCGGAAACGCACGAATGAATTGTATCGGGTAACCCACGCAAGGTCCAAATAAATTAAAGATCGGTATATAGATAACCAGAAACTCAATCGAACCGAACACACCATCGCCTGTTAAAACCTTGGACGCCTTCTTATCAGTCACACCTCTAAATAAAAAATTACCAAAATATAAACATTTGACAATCGAGCGTGATGCCAGTGATAAAATCAAAGCTACAAAAGGACATTTTTATCACAAGCAATACATTAAGCCAGCCCGTAAATTCTAAAAACTCACACAAACACATCTTGTTGCAGATGGCCCATCCACTAGCAATAACGATAATCGCCTTACTGACTTGCCTCAGCCAAGTAGCAGTACCGAGAATCGAAATTAAATCGTTAGCACAAAACCCTGGAATTCTACCAT
This sequence comes from Tillus elongatus, assembly GCA_964006375.1. Lineage (NCBI taxonomy): Eukaryota > Metazoa > Arthropoda > Insecta > Coleoptera > Cleridae > Tillus > Tillus elongatus. The sequence goes on from OZ023268.1 coordinate 42,888,943, forward strand.
TCAAGTTAGGCTTAGCTAGAGTGGAGTACACACTTCACACATTTTTACACAACTACCTTTTGAGACAGCTTGCTGGAAAAATTATAGAACTAGACACCTCTATAAAAAATTTCGGTAAACAAACGCAAGGTAAACTAGCAAGGAATTTCTTAACTGAATACGAATACGTGTTAAATCAATTTAATCGATTAAAAGCCGACGTTAACACGATCCACCCGGACATTTTAAAAATGGATATTAGAAACAAAAGAGGAATAATAAATGTTTTAGGCTCCGTCTTTAAATTTATCTCAGGTAATCTTGTCGCAAATGATGGTGAAAGGTATAACAAAGCCATTAATGAACTCAAAAACTAGAAAAATTTAATACAACACTTTAGTAAACAACTTTCTCTTAATACAGAATTAGTTCAAAATTATGCCGAAATGGTTAAAAATATGTCCGAAAATTTAAAAAGAATGAGTGAAGTCTTAAAGATTATCAGACCAGAAGACTAACAGACCACTAATACCTTAACTATGTTTAAAATTACTATATTACTATATTGGACTTAGCAAAGGTAATCAATGACAATCAAACTGTTCTCAGCTTTGCCATCCTGAATGTGTTGCACTTATCAATAAGTGAAAAGGTTGTAAATGGTATGAGAAATGAATTGGCAAAATTCACGGATAAGTATTATTTAGACGACATTCGTTTTATTAGAACAATTAGAGTAGATTATTATATTACTAACGAATACGTATGTTTTGTTTGCACGTCCCGATATTAAACCCAAAACCATATAATCTCTTCCATTTATTTTCCATCCCCACAAATCAACAAACATCATCATTCCCCAACGTCCTACGTAGCAATGAACGACAATGGTATCTACTATCTTAAAGATATATGTCAAGAAATCCAAGACCAACATTTATTCAAATACGAAACCGTCGAAAGAAATTATCAAGAGGATAGGTGTGTCAAGAATCCTCTACAAGTTCAAGAAGCGCCAGAGTGCGCTCACATCCCCGTGAAAATTACAGACGCATTAGTGGAAACCGTAAGCAGCGAAAAGTACTTAGTTATCTCCCCAGAAGAAACTCATGTACATGAGAAGTGCGGCATTGAAGAGGTTCATAAGTTAAAAGGAACATTTTTGATCATTGTCCCCTATTCTTGTAAATTTATCGCAAGAAATTTCGAATATTCAAACGAAGATGGAATCAGCATACCCGAAGAACCGGTGTCCTTACCACTAATTTCAATAAGTGTGACAAATGTGAAACCAATCCAGTTAAATCTGAAATCGTTTACCTTTAACAGGAACACCTAACCTACCTGGAAAACTCTACCTGGAGCTATTCCAATTTACCAGTGTACCTTTTAGTTATAGTTATTGTAATTGTCATACTGTTTTGTACATTTGGAAATAGCATTAAGACAATTGTTTGTAAACCATTTAGGAAACCAGGAAACCAAAAGGCGACTCCGCAGATGAGAAGCAAATAGAGATGAAGGCCTTTCCTACCCCAGCGAAGCGGAACGCAACATTAATGTCTAATATTTATATAGGTGAATTTCTTTTCAGTATAATATTTGTAAATTTTCAGTTATTTTTCTGTCAACTCTGTTTTCACCCAGAGTTGCCTCTTAAGCGGGTAGGATTTATGTAACGCCCCATCAGCAAGAAACATAAGACCATACCCCGCTTCAGATAAGGAGCTATTTCTGTATTTAGTTGATAAGTAAATCATATATAAGCTTATATTTTTGTAACGGGTTTTCCACTTGTATTACTACTGTATAACCGCTCGTGCTGCCCGAGCGACTAGGGGAAAACGCCCCCTTGCTAAATATAAAATTGTAACTCGTAGTATAAATCTCTAGTGAAATAAAGGTGTAATAACGCTTCCGTTTTCTTTTAAAAAGCCATTTTTCCATTTTCATTAGATCAGTCCCATCCCAAATGCGAAAATTCTAACATGGTATTGATTAAGCCGTGAGACATAATGAAGCTACCAGAATTGGGGATAGATATAGCCAAGAAGAAAGCAACAAGAACTGGAAAAGCCGTAATCATAACCAGTACTCCATATAAAGAATTACAGGCAAGCTAGATGAAAAAGAAAAATATGCCATCGACTTCTGGTGTTAAAAAGAAAATAGTTACGGATCAAAAACCAACTTCAGGAGCAGCTGGAGGGAGACAAGATGAATGAGAAGAAAGCTACAAAGAAGGTGGAAGACAAGGTATCAAAAAAGGTCAACAAAAAAACGAAATAAAGCCAAGAAAGCTGACTCATCGTCCTCAGACTCAGATGTGGATTTACAGTTAGACTCCGGTGGCGAATCACCATTTTCAGAAGAAAGCGATGCAGCATGTTTGTTTTGCGAAACTTTATATTCTGAAGATAGGTCCGGTGAAGAATGGGTAAGGTGTTACACTTTCTTAAAATGGGCTCATCTTGAATGTGCAGGAATAGAGAAAAAATAAACCCTCGGTTAGTCGCGCGGGGGACCACTGTCACCCAGCAACAGTTACTGGTCTGTTGTGAGATGGGAACGTTTTGTACGCATGTGCCGCCAAATGTACCTTCTCAAAACATTTGTTCGCAGCTACCAGGCGAGTTTCAGTTTGATCCCAGCAGTGGTTAGTATTTTACGTGTTGCCAAAGTGCTGTGGTTGACAAACGTCACCCACGCGACTGAACGCGTTACATATTTTATGTGGGTATTTTTGTAAAACAGGACAAACAAATCATTAGAGAGGCGACATTTTAGCAGGTATTTATTGAATTTTTCTTCTGTCCACAAAACAATAATTTCAATTAAATATTGGTGAATAAAACAGTGAAACTGGTGATTTTTGTAACGTATTCTGTTGGTTTCCTTTCAGATATGTCGGCACGCAAAGGGAGCAGAACTGAACAAATCACAGGCCCAGAAGTATGGTTACAGTGGTTCAATGAGCTCAATGAAGAGAGTGAAGAAGAAAATATGCGAAATCAAGAAACAATGGATGAAAGTGACGAAGGAGAAGATGTGATTTTAGAAAGTGATCATGAGTCGGATACAGAACAAGAACTCTGTGAGAGTGATACTGGCCTCTCAGATGATAATGATGAGATGGACTCACAGAGTTGTTATATAGGAAAAGATGGTGACACAAAATGGCGTAAAGCCTCCTAAGAACGTAAGAACACGGGCGCATAACATAATTACACATTTGCCAGGGCCAAAAGGAGCTGCACGTGAAGCTCAGTCAGAAATTCAAGCATTAGAGCTTTTTATCAGCAATGATATACTTTCAATTATAACAACTTCAACAAATATTTATATTGAACGTGTTCGTCAGAAATTCGCAAGAGATAGAGATGCCAGACTCACTAATATGACTGAAATCATAAGCTTTATTGGTTTATTGTACCTCATAGGCAGTCTTCGGTCTTCCAGAAAAATCAATTATGGGATAATAGTAAAGGTAATGTTCTAGAATCCTGCTATCTGACAATGAGTGAACAACGCTTTCGTTTTTTGCTAAGATGCATTCGATTCGACGATGTCAGAGACAGACCCATGCGCAGTGAAGTTGATAAATTTTCACCAATAAGAGAATTATTTGAGAGAATGGTGCTTAGTTTCCAAAATCACTATTCCGCCAGTGAGTTTTTAACTATAGATGAGCAATTGCTAGCCTTCAGGGGGCGTTGTAGCTTCAGGCAGTATATCCCTAATAAGCCAAACAAATATGGAATCAAAACATTTGCTTTAGTGGACGCGAAAACCGCATATACTTTGAAATTAGAAACCTACGTAGGGAGACAACCACCAGACATATATAGCCAAAGCAACGCTGCCAGAGATATTGTGATGAGAATGGTGCAACCTGTTCAAAACACAAATAGAAATATTACCGCGGATAATTGGTTTACCAGTATTCCCTTGGTAAGTGAGCTGTTTGAACGAAAGCTCACTTACGTTGGTACGCTAAGAAAAAACAAAAAAGAAATTCCAAAAGAGTTCTTGCCAAATAAAAATAGACCTGAAAGCTCCTCTCTTTTCGGATTCAGAGAAAATTCTACTCTTGTGTCTTATTGTCCGGAGAAACGGAAGACTGTTTAGTTGTTTCATCCATGCACCATGATGCTGAAATAGACACAGCAACTGGAGAAAAGCAAAAACCTGCCATCATAACATTCTACAACCATACAAAAATAGGCGTAGACGTAGTGGATCAGCTTTGTCAGAAAAACAATGTGGCTAGAAATACTAGGCGCTGGCCTATGGTTGAGTTTTACAATTTACTAAATGTGGCAGCAATAAATGCGTTTTGCATTTACAAGGCAAATCAAGTCGATGCTAGAGGTAAATTGATAAGGACTAACTTCCTCAAAAACATTTCCTGGGAAATGGTGAAGCCTCAGATCCAGGAAAGATCTCGTATTCCTCAAATCCCTAGAGAACTGTCTCGTCGAGCATTGCTGTTGCTTGGAGAAAATCCCCCTGTACTTGAGCAAGAAGATCGTCGAGGTGCAAGAGGCAGATGTTTTTACTGCGGAAGGGCTCGTGATAAGACAACTAGAAAGGGGTGTGCCAGTTGTAATAAATGGGTATGTAATGAACATCTGAAGGAAATATGTTTAAGCTGTTATGAACAAGGAAATGTATAGTTTAAGTTTGCTATTACTCATCAAGAGAACAAATAGTGTATAAATACAATTTACAATACATAGTATATAATAAGAATTTACAATACATAGTTTAGATACACTTTGTTGTTTTCATGCTGGAATAAATGGTGCTTATATAAGCAAAAATCAAAATATATTCTATAGGACATTCATTCACACCTACCCACAACATTTGATTTGTAATCAGAGCCAAAATCACTAAAAACAGGTTGGGTGACGTTTGTCATCCACGCGACCACTTGTGTAACATGAAAGCACGCGACTAGCGTAGGGTTAAGTGTGCCTTCTATATGTGACTTGCCAATAACGTTCAAGTCTTTTAAATGGATGTTTTAGAAAAAGTGTTTAATTTTCTTTTCTTTTTTTAGCTAACTTATAGCTTCATTCTGCAATTTTGTGAGTTTTTCTTTGAGTTCCATATTAGGACATATATGTACCCCATATTAGGAGACTAGGATGCCTCATATGGCTTCTGACATGTTTATTTATTCTTTTCTTCCAAAATTAAATGTATCTCCTAAGTATGATTGGCATGTTGAGTATAACACCTTGAGCTAGTTACGCAAAAAAATGCAAGCTGCTGTAAATATGTTTGTATCAGATAATATGACAATTATAATGGTTCCCCATATGCAACTTTCATCTACCGGGCGTCCTATAAGCATTTTTTTGCTATAGCCAATGTTTCAATCACCCTGTATTAAAACAAACCACACCAGCTTATTCTGCAGCCAAATATGCTGTGAGAAACTTTTTTTCAGAAGTCAATTATCTTTAAAAATAAAATAAAAACTATAGGACATCAAAGAAATTGACTAAATTCGAGAAACGCCCTCTAGCGGTAAAACGATGATAGCAAAATTTTGTTTACGCCAGTGAGTTCTCATAAAATTTGAATCTGGGAAAAGGGGGTCATTTTTTTCTATCTCTGACAGAAACATAAGTTTCCATAAGAAAGCGTCTACTTAGGCCCACTCTGTACATAAAGTGTTATCGATTCGTTTTTATGACCAAATAGTTTATTGTATATTCATCAATATAGATATTTTTGAGTATTATGCATTTGTAAAGCTTATATATAGTCGTAGATATATATTCAATCTTGATTTACTTATGAACTATTCGAGTAAAAAGTCTTATGCAATTCCAGGCTCCAATTCTGTCATCTATTTTACAGAAAACTTCCATACCACACGTTAGTAGATAGGGAGACACCTGGGCTCATCCCCTCCACTTTTTTCTGCGCATGCGCGAGTCATCATGCGCATGCGCTGACCTGCGCAGACCTGTGACAGTTGACAGCTGACCTGTCAGATTTGACATGTGTCAAATGTCACTGACCTGACAGCTGTCAGCTGTCAGCTAACCTGACAGGTGTCAACGTCAGTTGTCACCTGACCTGTCAGATGACGTCACAAGCATTCCAAGATGGCTGACCTGTCATAGACAGCCACAACCCGGGTCTCTATGGAACTGTCTGACCTGAGATGACGTCACAAGCATTCCAAGATGGCTGACCTGTCATAGACAGCTGCAACCCCGGGTTCTCTCTATGGAACTAACCTGTGATGACGTCACAAGCGTTCCAAGATGTCTGACCTGTGTCCATAGATATCTACAAGCCAGGTTAGGTATTAACTGACCTGTGATGACGTCACAAGCGTTCCAAGATGTCTGACCTGTGTCCATAGATAGCCACAAGCCAGGTTAGGTATTAACTGACCTGTGATGACGTCACAAGCGTTCAAAGATGTCTGACCTGTGTCCATAGATATCTACAAGTCAGGTCTCCATGTGTGTATTTGAAGAATACCAGCTGTCTGTATTTGTTTATTAAGGTTATGTTCACACACGTGTTGATTACCAATCATCTGATTGTTTATTGAGGTTATGTTCACACACACACACACACACACACATGTGTTGATTACCAGTCATCTGATTGTTTATTAAGGTTATGTTTGTATTTGTTGATTAAGGTTATGTTCGTACACACACAGCTGTCTGTATTTGTTTATTAAGGTTATGTTCACACACGTGTTGATTACCAATCATCTGATTGTTTAGTAAGGTTATGTTTGTATTTGTTATTTGAATGCAAACAGACATGATAATACAAGAGTGTACTTACATACAACAAGAGACGTCAGCCTTCTTTCACAGCTTAACACACACTACTGAACAAGTGTCTTCTGTGTTGAGGAAACAGACAGACAGACAGACAACTGATTGCCATTGTTGAAGCTTGTACATGCTGTTTGAAAGGATATAACACACGTCATGACAGTTCAAAGTCTTTGCTTAAACTGACAGATGTATGTGTATTTGAAAGAAAAGCATTCGCCTGAACTTAGATTTGAACCCACGAACCTCGAATCGGCCATAGACAGCTTTTCTCAGATATACTATTGCTAAACCAATAGCTCCACAGACGCACACGTTAAAAGTTTGTTCGCTGTTGTATATATAAAACAAAAGCCAGTTGTTGTTTACATATGAGGTTAGGTGTTCGTATACATGTTGATTACCAATCATCTGATTGTTTAGTAAGGTTATGTTTGTATTTGTTATTTGAATACAAACAGACATAATAATAAGAGTGTACTTACATACAGCAAGAGACGTCATCCTTGTTTCACGACTTAACACATACTGAACAAGTGTGTCTCTCTCTTGTATTGAGGAAACAAACTGATGTAAGAGAGAGAGAGAGAGGCCTCACAAAAGGATAAACAACGTTTTACAGTTGTTAACCTTGATCCTGTTTGAGCTTGTCTGTGTATCTGTTTAATATACGCAAGAGAGAGGCCCTCTTAAAGGTAAACAACGTGTCGGTTGATGACCTTGGCGAATGTTATCTTGTGTTATATCTGTTCAATCACCCCTGCAGTCGTGTTTGAGCTTGTCTAGAATACAGACAAAACCCAAAGGATGACATCATCACAGTATTTGTGTTTGCAGAAAAGGCCCCTGCTCACACCTTAAATCGTTCCCATTTCCCATAAGATTCCATGTATTTTAGCCCAATATATAGCTTTTGACACGGTTTCCCATAAGAAACAACGTATTTGTAGACACACACACATTTAGTAAGGTTTCTGTGAAAACAAATATAGTTTTAAAAACAGCTATTGTGGCAGCATATATAAATTGGCTACACACTCTAAAGCTCATTCACAATTCAGTTGTGGTTGAGAAAAGACGTGCTTCAGTTTACTCTACCCAAATCTGTTTCAAAATGGCTACATTAAGTGATGTGTGTTACCAGCAAATTAAAGACAACTTCTGGAATGGTCTATTTGGAGACTTTCAACTCATTATCGATAAAAACACTGGTTATTTTAATGCCACAAAACTGTGTAAGAGTGGTGAGAAAAGATTAAGACATTGGTTGGAAAATAAAAAAACTAAAGAGTTGATTGCCTATTACAACAGTCGGCTAAAGGAAGAGTTAGGGAATACTGATACCCTAAATATTTCAACCGAGGGAGCCCACTTAGAGTTATCGCCAGGGAGCCGGACTACTGGCCCCCTAAAAACGGAAGCAACAACTCAAGTAATACCAACAACAGCTACATATATAGTGGACTTTGGTGGGAGACAGGCTGAAAACAACTTGATATCTGGTACATATGTGTGTAAAGATTTAATATTAAATTTGGCTTGTTGGATATCCATTCGGTTCTATGACAAATGCACCCAAATTATTTCTGATTTTTTCCTAAACGTATTTGATCAGAAATACAGGGACAGCCTAGATGCGATTGAAGTAAAATTAATGGAGATAAATGATGAGGTGCAACGTATGCGAGAAACAAATGCTAAAGTCACAGAATATCTTGAAGATATATCCCCAAAGCCAAGTAACCGGGGAAAAATAAGTGTGTTTGGTTTACTTGCAAGAAACGAGAAAGACGCCCCCTATCCATATCATGCCGTAAGAACACAAAAGAAAAGTTTCCCCAGGGCTGTGAGGAACTTTAAAAATAAACACCCCGACGCCCAAGTGATCCTAAACAAGCTGTACGATCCAAATTCAGTAAATCTCTTTAACAGAATCAAGACTGAAGTGAAATACCTTACAGCACATAGAAACAACCTACGTATAGCAGATGTACCACAAGATAAGTTTGTTCAGGATATTATTGCTTTAAGACATACTTTTTAATTGTATTACAAAATAAAAACACATTAATTTTAACAAAGACTTTTATTTGATTCTAAGTACAAGTATGTAAACTCTTTGTTGGAATACATTTATAGAATTATTAACATTAGATGGTTCAGTGTTGCGTTGGTGCTGTTGTTGTTGTCGTTGGTGTCTCTTCATGGCTGTGGGTTTACTAGGTGATAACACTAGCTTCTTTTAGTTCTTCCAAGATTGACTGAATTTCGTTGTTATGAGCATTATTACCTGCAACTTGGGAAGCCACTAAAAGTCTAAGTCTGTCAACCAACTCGTTTATGTCATTCCAATACACATAGGCTATTTGTTTGTTATTTTGTATCATATAGTTGTTGGTGCTGATGTTGTTGTTAGGGCTCATGCCATTGCTATCGCTACTCTTATCACTCTGAGTTTTAAGTTCAGTCTTTTGTTTTTTGTTAAGATGTCTGACGTTGCTGTCGTCATCGTCTTCCTCGTAGGTGTAACCAAAACCTTGAGGTGTTGAGGATCTACGACCTCGTGGATTTATCACTGGTTTTATTAGAGTCAGATACTTTTCAGAGGAACAACCCTTGGTTCGGGCGTTAGGATCATAGTTCATTTTATAAACACTAGTTGCTTCTAGAATATCTCTATAGTGTTGAAGATCGTCATAAGTATACCCCCGGGGTCTTTTCATAAATAACAATTCTAGCAAACCTTGTGTTTGCGGGTATCTCCTTTGGCCCAGTTGAATCTCAGCATCGGTAAAGTCTAAGTGTTTGTTACCAAGACTCCAGCTACCGGTATCTTTAGCGTAGCGGGCACCATACGTTTGATCGATGGTACCGAGCCTTGGTGGTTCAGTAAAATACTTGTCTACATAATATCGAACTCGGTCAGGATATTGCTCCAAAAATTCTTGATATGCAGGGTTGGTTGTGACAGTTTGTAGGTCGGCCTCAAGCTCTTCAAATGTTGGGATATCCTCATCGGAACTTGTCGCCTCAGCCTCTTCCCTTGGTTCAGCTTCAAAAACTTCATGGTCTTTCAGGAACTCTACTTGGCGTTTCGTTTCTGGTATATCGACTTCGTCTTTGATTTGTTCAACCTTTGGTTGTTGCTGGGGCTGCTGCTGCTGCAGTGCTGCTGTGTTTTTAGATATTTCACTTAGGGGGTCAACAAGTGGTTTATATAAACGTTGCAGAGCATCATCATTCTCAGCTCTGTTAAGTTTAAGCATTAAATGTTTTTTTCGAATATTGTCAGCAAGTTGTAAAATCCTTTTCTTAACTTTTCGCTCTTCCTTACCCAACACTTCCATTGTGCTACAACTGTTTGGTGTTACCATACGGTCTAATCATTTGTTTGAGCGATACAGGTTGTGTGGTGGTTTAACATATACTGACTCCGTCACGGTACATGCCTTCTTATTTATCACGATATCCGTCTGTCTTGTTAGACAGCTGTGTTAGACAGCTGTGTGTTAGACAGCTGTGTGTTAGACAGCTGTGTGTTAGACAGCTGTGTGTTAGACAGCTGTGTGTTAGACAGCTGTGTGTTAGACAGCTGTGTGTTAGACAGCTGTGTGTTAGACAGCTGTGTGTTAGACAGCTGTGTGTTAGACAGCTGTGTGTTAGACAGCTGTGTGTTAGACAGCTGTCTGTTAGACAGCTGTGTGTTAGACAGCTGTGTGTTAGACAGCTGTGTGTTAGACAGCTGTGTGTTAGACAGCTGTGTGTTAGACAGCTGTCTGTTAGACAGCTGTGTGTTAGACAGCTGTGTGTTAGACAGCTGTGTGTTAGACAGCTGTGTGTTAGACAGCTGTCTGTTAGACAGCTGTGTGTTAGACAGCTGTCTTAGACAGCTGTGTGTTAGACAGCTGTCTTAGACAGCTGTGTGTTAGACAGCTGTGTGTTAGACAGCTGTCTTAGACAGCTGTGTTAGACAGCTGTGTTAGACAGCTGTATGACAGCTGTATGACAGCTGTGTGTTAGACACCTGTATGACAGCTGTGTTAGACACCTGTGTTAGACAGCTGACTGTCCTGTCTATCATTGTTAGAATAATATATATCTATCGAATCCTTTTCTATATCGGCCTTTGTGTACATCGTTTTCCTTCACAATCACCAACACACCATACTTATTATCTTTCCAGCATTGGTGGCAGATAGTTTTAAATTGTTTAAAGTCCATATCGGTGGTCACATGATCGTCGTACACATGTTTTAAATTGGTTTCATCTTGCTTGAATAACACAATAACATTGGTGTTGTCACGTACCAGATGTTTGGGTATTCGTGAATATGTTTGACAGAGATAGAATGAATCAATATTCTTATGTCTGCCCATACTGAAGTATGCTCTTATTTTATCTTGTTTGTCACAAGCTACATCATCAAATATAAACACAGAGTTGTCCTTGGCATCTTCCGGATCTAATATTTCATCGTTTTCTCTATAAGGATAGTAACCAACACCTTTTGTGGCATTCATCACCTCCTTTAACATCTTGTATTTCGGTTGATACAGAGACTTTGAATACACATACACGTTATCAAATTTTAAACCGTTTGCTTCAAACAACAAACTCAGCATGACATTAGTTTTACCACACCCACTCGGACCACATATGATACAGCGAACGGTGTTTGGAAAGAGAGGACCATGCCTCAGTTGTTGTTGAGCTGTGTCCGTAACAACATCGTCTATATTTGTAATGGGTAAGGCAGAAGCGTGTTTGCTGGTACGCATCTTAACTTAAACTAAACTATATTTTATTTGGGTGTGTATATATATGAATGCAAGTGAGACACCCAGTCAGTATGCATGTTGGTGTCACAGAGTGAGGGTTGTTATTAACAAAGACAGATACAGGTTTTGCTGAAACGTTGCGGGGCGTTACAAACACCATGAAAGTTAACAGAAAACTTGATGAGGGGTTTTATGTAATCAACTCGAAGCCAAAGAAGAAGGTTCCCTTTAAAAACATACTAAGTCTGATTGAGGAAGTTATAAAAGATAGAAATCTTATTCCAACAGCGAACGCCGTATTTGATATAGCTCATACAATCGTTAGAAACATTGGTGGACGTAAGAATGTGCAGAAACCTCGAGTTAGTCCAATACCTAAAAGCGGAGGCTTCCTTCCGCTGTTGCCTCTGATATTTGGTGGGCTGTCAGCACTAGGAGCTCTGGGTGGTGGTGCTGCAGGTATTGCCAAAGCCGTGAACGATGCCAAGTCTGCGAAACAGAAACTAGAGGAGGAAGAACGGCACAACAAAACAATGGAAGCCATCGCGTTGGGCAGGAGAGGGAGTGGCTTGAAATTTAAGCCAAAATGCAAGAGACTGGGCAAAGGCATGTATCTCAAGAAACAGCGCTCCGGTTATGGGTTGTATCTGCAAAAACCGTTGCAATAAAAGACTCAAACAGTAGCCTGTGTGTATCAGTCATGGCGCACACCTTTGTGTTGAAAGACCGCAGCTCCCATCTGTCGTCAGACTACCATCCACCAATTGTTTTGGATGGTAATTATGCTGTTGCCTTGATAGGCTTTCACACCTACAACAACATACCCAACATCTATGAAGGTAAAAACAAATTTCATGTAAAAGAAGGAACCGGTTGGCGAACCATCACGATACCCACCGGTGCTTATGAAATAACACACTTGGAAGAGTTACTTCAAAATGAACTTGTTGGTGCTACAGCAACACACGAACAAAAGCAACAGGCTCTGATTCTGAGACCTAATCCGAACACCATCAAATGTAGACTAAAGTGTTATACAAATGTCAGTTTTGAATTTGATGGTTCGATTGGGCGAATGTTGGGCTTTTCAAAACAAGTTCTTCAGCCGGACACCTTTTATTAATCTGATTTACCTGTTGAAATAGTGGATGTTAGACAGATTCGCATCGAAACCAATATTGTGTCTGGTTCCTATTATAACGGACAACCCTCACATACGCTGTATGAGTTTGCTCCGATGGTTGATCCTGGCTACGCAATCGACATAGAACCTAAAAATTTAATTTACTTGCCGGTGAACAAGCAAGAGATTTCCAATATAAGCATCGACATCGTCGACCAAGATTCAGTTCCTGTCAACTTTCAAGGTGAAGAGGTGTCTGTTCGCTTGAAACTTATAAAAGTTGCTTAGTATGTTGGTCTTTAAGGATATAAAAGCAAGTGCATCTACCACAACAAATTCAGTTGAGTCAGACACGTCAAAGGGTACGCTTCGTCCCGATAATATTGAGTTCCTGCAAAGCCTGGGTTATCATGTCGTCAAAACTAGAAATATTCAAAGAACCCGTGTTTGATGATGGCATCGATCGAGAAGAGCTACGCTCTTACTATTCACCAACTAAATCGTTTGGTAACAGCGATGAAATTGAAATAGCCATCAACCAACAAGATGCGTTCGTATGTCTGGCCGAGTCAGCTCTAATAATCGAAGGTGCTCTTGAACCTGTAGCAGTCCAAAATGCCACTGGTGCTTGTTATCTGTCAAATAATGGAGGAGCAGCTCTGTTTGAATCCATGACCTATGAGTTAAATAACAAGGAAGTGGAACGAGTGCGAGATCCATACACCACAACCATCATCAAAAGTCTGCTATCGTTCAGTAAGAATGAAGCCCAATCTCTTAGCAACGCCGGTCTGAATGTGTCGTCGGAGCACATCACCTTAAATGATAACAAGTTTCACATGCTCATACCTGTCTGGTTCCTCTTCAGTTTCTTTCATCATTTCAAAGGAGTTCTCTGTGGCAAACATACTTTCCGCTTTACAAGAGCTCGAAACGATTCCAACGGCTATTACAGCACAGGTACGGCACGAGCAAAAATTACCGTAACCAATATGTTTTTAAAGGTAAAACATGTCTTTCCCAATGATAAAATGAAATTGGAACTGATGGATAAAATAGCCAAAGACACCTCTATATTTCTCGCATACCGCAAATGGGACATATATGAGTTACCAGCACTAAGAGATATCAACAGAGATGTGTGGGCTGTTAAAACTGCAACCAACTTGGAAAGACCTCGATATGTGATTATAGCATTTCAAACAGATCGTAAGAACAACGTGAAGAAGAGGCCAGACTATTTCGATAACATTGGTATGTTGGACCTCCGAGTGTTTCTAAATTCAGAATGCTACCCTTATGAATCTATGAATATGGATTTTGAGAAATCGAAATATGCAGAAGCCTATAACATGTATACAGATTTTCAAAAAAGCTTCTGTTATAAAAACATGTCGGAGCCTATCTTGAATTATGACGAGTTTAAAGACAGAGCTCTATTTGTGATTGACTGTCAGCACCAGAACGAGTCAATCAAGTCTTCAACGGTGGACATTAAGGTGGAGTTTATGAGTCACGCCAACTTCCCAAAAAATACTCGTGTTTATTGTTTGGTTATTCATGACAGTGTAATGGAATATAAACCTCTAACGGGTATCGTTAGAGCCATTATGTAATAATAGTATGTCATTTATGTATCAATATGTACAACTTAATTAATCCTAATAAATTTTTATTGTATGTAAATCAGTTGTTTTATTTTTATTTTGTTGCATTTTTATTAACCCCTTTCTGTCTGTCAGTCTAAGCAAAGACTTCGAGCTGTCATGACGTGTTTGTTAAACAGCTGTACAAGCTCAAACAAGGTTCTATATGATACTTGTTGGGCAATCAATTGTCTGTCTGTCTTTTATTACACAGCTCTGTCAGTCTAAGCAAAGACTTCGAGCTGTCATGACGTGTGTGTGTGTGTGTGTGTTAACAATCAACAACAGCGTCTATATGTTTTGTTTGGTTCAAGTGGATGTCATTAAACAACTGTGTTATTTCTATAAGGGCCCCCATTCAAGACCTCAACAGACGTCAGTGTGTGTTAAGCCGTGAAACATGTATGACGTCTCTTGCTGTATGTAAGTATACTATTATATTATTTATGTTTGCATACAAACAATACTTATCAAACAATCCTCGTATATCAAAGTTTAGTTTTCTTGTTTTAAATCGAGTTTTGTTACTTGTGTTTTTTGATCACTCCCTATATAAATTCAGATTCACTGTGATATAAAACACTAACATAAACAAACCTCCATAAAACCCGGTCTCCAGTTTTATTACCCCATTAAACAAACTCATTAACATATCTAGATGTAAATACATTCTGTTATTGATAGTTTGCTTCAAACGTTTTTGTTTTTAAATGATATTAGATAGGTAAATTGGAACGTCTTTAAATATCTTTTTTACTATAAAATATCTTTTACTATAATATATATAAATATACAATTGTTTTTTAAAAATTACCGTACCTATTATATATTCAATTGGAATGTAATAGAGATACCACCCCTGCCCACACACACACAAACTCATCAGCCTGATAAACTCGTTTTATGTAACAGGTTTTATTTTATATATACCACTGCGAACAAACTTTCATCGTATGTCTGAATAGCATGATCGGTTTAGCGACAGGTATCTCTCTGAGTAAGTTGTATGGTTGGGGGTTCAAATCTAATTTCAGGCGAATGCTTTTCTTTCAAAATTCATATTTCAAATTAAAATCCTATTTCAAATTACCCCGCTCAATATCTTCCTCATATATGTATGTGTGTGACTAAACCGAATGACTGTGTCCAACAGATGTCTCCCTCGAGCTAGGGAATATTCTCCTACTCTACAACTTTACAAATAGAATGTTCTCTAGCTCGATGAGTCAGATCTCTGGACACAACAGACAGAAATTTTCAAACAAATTCAAATTTCCCGCCAAAAACGAAATACCCTAACAAACTTCAATACACCTTAACAACACAATAAACAAACAAACAGCTGTGTTTACGAACATAACCTTAATAAACAAAATACACCTTAACAACACAATAAACAAACAAACAGCTGTGTTTACGAACATAACCTTAATAAACAAAATACAAAACATAACCTTAATAAACAAACAGATGCATGGTAATCAACACGTGTGTGAACATAACCTTAATAAACAAATACATAACCTTAATAAACAATCAGACAAATGGTATTCGACAAACACACACATGGAGACCTGACTTGTAGATATCTATGGACACAGGTCAGACATCTTGGAACGCTTGTGACGTCATCTCAGGTTAGTTCCATAGAGAGAACCCCGGGGTTGCAGCTGTCTATGACAGGTCAGCCATCTTGGAATGCTTGTGACGTCATCTCAGGTCAGACAGTTCCATAGAGACCCGGGTTGTGGCTGTCTATGACAGGTCAGACATCTTGGAATGCTTGTGACGTCATCTGACAGGTCAGGTGACATTTGACGTTGACACCTGTCAGGTTAGCTGACAGCTGACAGCTGTCAGGTCAGTGACATTTGACACCTGTCAAATCTGACAGGTCAGCTGGCAACTGTCACAGGTCTGCGCATGCGCATGATGACTCGCGCATGCGCAGAAAAAAGTGGAGGGGATGAGCCCAGGTGTCTCCCTATCTACTCACGTTCAACTAGAACTCAACATCTGACATACTGCCCAAAGAGACTGCTGGAATTTTTTCTTCATCATTCCAATGAAAGACAAATTAGCCGGTCTCTTTTGGTTCGAGGAGAAAGTTTCCAAAAATGGAAAAGATATAGGTAACCTTTTTATTTGTGATATATTTTTAAAATTAGTTAGTCAATTGTAATGCGTCGGTGATGTAATTCAAATTAATTTATCATGGGAGCACTGCAGCTTTTACTTTCTCTTTTACTAAAATAAGCAGTAAACAAAAATAAGAGGTGATTAATCATAATTGCCCTCTTCTAAGGTTTGCATTAAAATGAATTTGCGAAGCTTTAGTTATGCAAAATAGAGATTCTATGGCGAAAATTTACAAATAGACTAGTTGCTGTGGTTTCAGTCAGGTAGATACTACATCACACTAATAACAGTCAATATTTATACAAACGAGAATTTATATTGTTTGGCAGCAGCGCAGTGGTGCTCTAAACTCTAAACAACGATAATAATCAGAAAATCGTGGATATTTATCGCGACGTCGCCATAGGCCCCAGCTAGTACCCGCAACCACCTGTAGTTAACAGAAAACGGAGCTCCATACACCGGTACACACACACACACACACAAATAT
>OZ023268.1:43508419-43733419 GCA_964006375.1 Tillus elongatus
TGAATCGCAAACTGCTTTTTGTAAGTTAAACGAGCCATCAAAATCATGCATCAAGTTCCTCTTGATGGTTTCCGAAAAAAATAATCTATTTTCTGTCAGCGTCAAGTCATCTACAGATGACTTGAATATGCCAGGAGACTTTCTAGTTACATAAAGTTTATGGCCATTTAAATCTGAAACACATTCTGGAAGTGTCACCTGGTCTTCGACTGTTCTCAAATCATCTGTGTTTATGGAGGGGTGCAGATTCTCGGCTACAGTTAATGGAAATTCATCAAGGTTAACGGTGCAACATTCACCATCAGGGTAGTTGCCAGTAAGTTTGGGAACTGATATTACTGGCTTAGGCAGCAGCTGACACAAAAATGTCGTGAGGAATTTTTCGGAATCTGAAAGTTAATGTTAAAAATATATATTCTATATAAACAGCACGGCCATAGAATAAATATTTTGCAACATGGTTATTGTTTGTTACATCGCGTAGAAAAGTAGCTCCATAATGTCAATATCAACAAATAAACAAAAAGAATAAAAAATTGTTAATTGTGTTATAATAAATTCACAATAATAGATCTGTTACAATATTGTCAACTTTGTGAGAGAACTAGCAAACTGTTATACTTTTTTTTGTGGTCTTGTATGTTAGGAAAATATAAGTAAACATTTTATTCTAATAAGCAGTCTTTTTGTCACTCAATCTCATAACAATTTAGAAAGTGCAGCATAGTTTTCTTACATGTCAGACCAGATATATTTTACGTTGATGTCACAGTGGGATTATTTTGAGATTTTAGGAATGATAAGCCAAATTTCAGCCCACCAAAATTTGTCTGATAACACCATGAAAATACTGTGTTCAATACATTTTCCATTATTACTTGGCTACAGAAAAATTGCAAGCTGTGGAAGAAACGTGATCTTGTGAATGTCGACTGCTGGTTTCGTTCAAATCAACATATGAAAAACCGTAATAATAGAAACTAACATAAGGAAGGAGGGTATAATGTTATGTGCAAAAACATCATGGAGTTTCAACAGAAACATACGAGGAGAATTATTTCGAATGATCCAGTTTGTTACAAATTAATAAAGATGTATAGGCGGTAACGAAACGTTTCAAATAAAGACATTAACTCACCATCAGAAAGCACTATATTTGTTTTGTACCACTTCTGGTTGTATCTGACGTAATGTAATCTCTTCTTTTGACATATTGCTTCTGAGCTCAACACTTCATAGGTCCCATCTGAACGAAAATGTACAAGGTGATACATTATTGACCAAGACAAAAGCTGCAACGGAAGTTGAATGATGAACAGTATGAAAGCCACAATGCTTTGGATGCCGCAACTGAAGTCACAAAGCTTTGGAGTCAACAATGGTTGACGCCACAGCTGTTTGTTGGCTGTTTTCAATGCTACGACGAATTGAATGTTACGAGGAGTTGAATGCTCCATTCTGGGTGCCATGACGATTGGAAGCTGCAACGGTTTGAATGCCAGAATGGTAGAAGACTGCTAAGCTGAAAGGAATAAAGAAATATATATAAAATATAAATAATATAAATACACTAACACACACACACACACACACACACACACACACACACACACACACACACACACACACACACACACACACACACACACACACACACACACACACACACACACACACACACACACACACACACACACACACACACACACACACACACACACACACACACACACACACACACACACACACACACACACACACACACACACACACACACACACACACACACACACACACACACACACACACACACACACACACACACACACACACACACACACACACACACACACACACACACACACACACACACACACACACACACACACACACACACACACACACACACACACACACACACACACACACACACACACACACACACACACACACACACACACACACACACACACACACACACACACACACACACACACACACACACACACACACACACACACACACACACACACACACACACACACACACACACACACACACACACACACACACACACACACACACACACACACACACACACACACACACACACACACACACACACACACACACACACACACACACACACACACACACACACACACACACACACACACACACACACACACACACACACACACACACACACACACACACACACACACACACACACACACACACACACACACACACACACACACACACACACACACACACACACACACACACACACACACACACACACACACACACACACACACACACACACACACACACACACACACACACACACACACACACACACACACACACACACACACACACACACACACACACACACACACACACACACACACACACACACACACACACACATATATATATATATATATATATATATATATATATATATATATATATATATATAATTGTATATAAAAGTGGATATCTTGTGTGCATAAGCGTGCATACTTCCTCTGCCTCTACTCGGCGCACATGATATATGTTCCGTGTTGCCGAGGCAGCCAGTATGCCAGAATCAATTATGTTACTGATGTAGCCTGCACTGAACTTAACACCTACCCTCTCCGCAGGCGAGGCTGCAGCTTCGTGGGAGTGCTTTATTCCAGTAAACTCAAAATCCACTCCCTCTGGGATCTCGTATTCGGCGTTAACCATGCTTGCCAAAAATTGCTCATAGGTCTGCAGGTCTGGACTCCCATATAGTTTCCACATGGAACGTTCAGTCTCTTCGCTGTTGAGCACAGTGCATATGTTAGGGTCACTTAACGGAAAGGCATCCGGCTGGAAGGAATAATGTAGGCCCTCAGCCATGATCTCGCGAGGGTCATCGACCATTGCCAACTCTATTAACCCGATTTTTTTTGGTGGCCGTAACACACGACATAAAGTCAATGTGGGCCGACTTTGAAGAGGCCCAGTCTAATGGCATCGACGTTTGCGCACGCGTGACTGAACATGTAATTTCGTGTACCCGATGGGACTTGTTGGGTATGAGTCTCTTGGTGTTAGAGGATTCTTTCATTGTCATCTCCACGACTGGGGCAACGCATGGCCTTGGGGCATCCCACGCGGCACAGGTCAAGTCCCATAGGAGCTTGCCATTCCCTTCTCGTGAGGTTACGTAAGCAGCAAGACTTGCACCCATATGTACACATTTCTGCACAGGAGTCATGATTCTATGGTGCTCTCTGGAGAAGGTGTATGCGGAGGAGGTAAGAATGCTTCTCCGCACATGCTCTTTCGGGATGGCATCGTATAGTGAACTGTAGCTGTACCCTTGCTCCTTGCAGACGGCAATCAGTTGTGTGAAATTGATGCTTAGGCTGGAGGTTGACGCGTCCATTTGCCTCGCAGGGATGACCCGTAGTCGGGGAGGGTGTGGTTGACCACCATTAGCCCTTGTTTTTCTAGGTAGCCTTGTCTGCAGTCCCTAGCTAAAGAGGAAACATCTGCTCTGGAAACAAGGTTTTTCTCACCAACACGCATAGGGATAAGTTTTAGAAGATGTGCTCTTGCCAGCCGTCCGCCGTTCTGTATCTTCCTTGACAGCCTGCTGCGGACCGAGAATGGGAACAACTGTGTCACCAGTTCATTCCTGGTGGCCTTCTCCACCAGCGTAGCTAAGCAGCATTCTAGGAGTGTCTGCCCCAGTAGAGGTCAGCATGGCGATATCCAGGCTCGAGGGTCTTCCTAAAGACCTCAGATTTGCACCTGGTGACCATGCCATGTCTGATTGTAGAAGCAATGGCACCAAACGGGTCTACAACACCTTCAGCCATCACGTTCCATGGGGCATCAAGGAGGCCCATAATGTTTCTGACAGTCTTTTCCTGGTTAAGAGTTTGTAATAGCAATGAGGTTGCTGACCTTTTC
Source organism: Tillus elongatus (assembly GCA_964006375.1). Lineage (NCBI taxonomy): Eukaryota > Metazoa > Arthropoda > Insecta > Coleoptera > Cleridae > Tillus > Tillus elongatus. The sequence goes on from OZ023268.1 coordinate 43,512,377, forward strand.
CCGAAAACACTGGGGAGCTTGTCTGCGAGTGTGCACATTTCTAAAAATAAATAACGTTTCACTTACTAAGGTGGCCCATTTCATCCTACGTAAGTGCTGCCAATATACACATATACATTCATAACGTATGAAAATTCTTACAATATTTTTCTTTTCATTGTAAGCAGGTATTTCATAAGTCCGAGTAGCATTTTATGGCGGATATAGTAGTTTATTTGCAAATCCCTATGCTGTGTCTGTATGTTATTTGAAATATGAATCTGAATTCGTCACCGAACCGCTGCGGCAGAGGTAACAAGTCATCACTTTGCAAAGTGAGTCACGGCGGCTCTATATCAAAGCTGTTTTAATGGCATGATACATAAGACAACTAACCTGACTACGTAGCTGGATGATCTTTCTTCATATGAGCCATGATCTACGTTCTTAGGGCTTGGGGACTCCTTTTCACCAATTCGCTATGATTCCTTATTACTTCACAACTCTTCCTTAGGCTAGGCGACTTTCCCAAAGACAAATGTTCTTTGAATGCCTTCCATACAACATTTTTTTCTGCAGAACACCATGGTCCCTTTTTCTGCGGTAAACAGCTTTCTGTGCACAAGAATTCCTCAAAGTTCACTGGAAAAAAGCAAGTTTTGTTATGTATTATGTAGTGAAAGTTATTAAGGCTCATTAGAAAAAGAAATGAAATGATGAAAGTTAATGTTTACGTTTCTCCTTTTAGTGTTTATTTCAATAGCTATATTATGTCAATGCAGCTAAATTATGAGAATAACGTGTTATGAAGTTAGTCATATATTTTATAAAATCCTCATACCTGTTTCAGACTCCTTTGTGGTTGGAGAGTCATCACTGGTATCGCTAATGTCAGCATGATCGAGATATATTTTTCCCGCAGTGAATGTGCTATTCCCCGGACGGTTATGTTCATTCGAATAATCTCCAAAAAAATCTTCACAGTCCTAATCACCTTCCAAAATAACTTCGTTGGTAAATTCAAATAATGTGAGTTAATTTCTGATGAATTACCGCTCTGCGCCTTTTCCAAATTTTAGTTATATGTGTGATTTCTCTAACCACAATGGGGAGTCTATAAATACCTTTGTGATTTTTTCGTCATGTTCCATATAATTAGCATTATCTGCAATATGTTGATCGGTGAGATCTAGCAGTACACATTGTGTGGCGATATGTTTTTTGAGAATAGTTCCCCTCAAAAGGGCGGGTCGAGATGCTCCACACTGTACTGAATGTAATCGCCACAGCTTGCATGCATTTAAATGTTTATTGGAATGTATTCCAGGTAAGTCAAACACAAGGATGGCTTTCCGGTATATCCGCTTCTCCTCGAAACATTTAAAATCAATTGTACACAGGAAAATACCAGCTAACACATCAGTATCGACACTGTTCTTCACAACTTGCCTCTTAACACAACACGTGTAAAGTTTTTTGCAGCATTTTGGCCTTCGAGGGTAAGATGGTCGAAAACTTCTTTGTCGGCGGCAGCATCGACCGCTTGGTAATCACTGAAATCTTCAATTTTTAGCCGTTTAACTCCACCAACCCACCTTCTATTGAATGCTATTATCCACAGCAAGCAAAATGATGCTAGATCCTTCCAGTCACTACAATCAAAACCTTTAGAAGACATTTTATGGAACAAATTCTTAATGTTGGTCAAAGAAGGTGTAACATGAATTTATAAATATCCTGATCAGGAGGCAGTTCCATTTTCTTTTTCCTAGACATGTGTAAATTTGATTCAAATGCAGTCTCGTTTACATGTGAATTAAAATGGGTATCCATTAACCAGAGGAAATTTTTCACAACCTTGCACTCTTCATCACTGTTGGCTTGTATGCAACCAAAAATATAAAACGTTGCTAACTTTCTAAGGAGACCACCTGCTTTAGTGTAACTCTTGGTGATTTCATTATATTAGTTGGCTCATCGATACTACCAAGATGTGTAACCATCCTCATAACAGTCGCAAAACGTTTTGGATGGAACACATAAGCCATGCTAAGCACTTCCTTATCCAAGTCTTCTAGCATTACCAGAAGCCTGCCTTCCGATCAGTCTGAGATGAGCTAGAATCATCTTGTGAAAATGTTCTTTTCTATATCGAAGACACAATTCATTGCCAAAGAGGATAACCAATTCGTCATATCTTATAGAATTTACAATCTTGTCTTCACGCATATGCGCAAAGATGTGTGCTTTTAGGGTCTCAGATGATTTAACATTGATTTTAGCGTAAACTTTTCTACCTTAAACAATGTTATTTTTGTATTGTGTCTTCCTGTCATTGCCAGAGCATATTTTGATATGTTTCCTTAGCGAAACTTTGGAGTAGAAATTGCGGCAGCAAACAAAATCACCTGGTGTACGATTCATTGAAACTTGTGGTCTTCTTGTAACCATTAAATCGCCTGTATTATATCATATGTATTGTACGAATTATTTCCTGCCGATCGAAGCAAAGTAATAAGTCTATGTCTTTCAGGCCGAACCAACTTTAAATATCTGCTTTTGCAGAAAACGCAGAACTTTTTTGTATTTAGATAAGAAGGTTACACAGTATCTATTTTCAATTCTGTCGAAGTCTGACCATCTACAAGGGCAATGACGACAACATTTGTAGAACCTCCAGTATCGGCGGTGAGTTCTACATTAGCATTAACTACTTCAATGCTGGAACACTCAATTTCAACATTGCAAGTGTCAGTATCACTAATAACAGTTGCAGATGCGCAGCTGTCTTTTACGGATATTTCATTTTCTAATTGAACATCAAATATGAAATAATCCAAATTGGCAGTAGCTTCACTAGGAACAAAATCTGAATCTGAACCGCAAACTGCTTCTTCCGAAGAAATTAATATATTTTCTGTCAGGGTCAAGTCATCTATAGATGACTTGAATATGCCAGGAGACTTTTTAGTTACATAAAGTTTATCGCCATTTATATCTGAAACACATTCTGGAAGTGTCACCTGGTCTTCGACTGTTCTCAAATCGTCTGTGTTTTTGGAGGCGTGCAGATTCTCGGCTACATTTAATGGAAATTCATCAAGGTTAACGGTGCAACATTCACCATCAGGGTAGTTGCCAGTAAGTTTGGGAACTGATATTACTGGCTTAGGCAGCAGCTGACACAAAAATGTCGTGAGGAATTTTTCGGAATCTGAAAGTTAATGTTAAAAATATATATTCTATCACAGGCAATTCAGGAAATTGGATATTATGTTTATCATAAACAGCACGGTCATAGAATAAATATTTTGCAACATGGTTATTGTTTGTTACATCGCGTAGAAAAGTAGCTCCATAATGTCAATATCAACAAATAAACAAAAAGAATAAAAAATTGTTAATTGTGTTATAATAAATTCACAATAATAGATCTGTTACAATATTGTCAACTTTGTGAGAGAACTAGCAAACTGTTATACTTTTTTTGTGGTCTTGTATGTTAGGAAAATATAAGTAAACATTTTATTCTAATAAGCAGTCTTTTGGTCACTCAATCCCATAACAATTTAGAAAGTGCAGCATACTTTTCTTACATGCCAGACCAGATATATTTTACGTCACAGTGGGGTTATTTTGAGATTTAGGAATGATAAGCCAAATTCCAGCCCACCAAAATTTGTCTGATAACACCATGAAAATACTGTGTTCAATACATTTTCCGTTATTACTTGGCTACAGAAAAATTTCAAGCTGTGGAAGAAACGTGATCTTGTGAATGTCGACTGCTGGTTTCGTTAAAATCAACATCTGAAAAACCGTAATAATAGAAACTAACATAAGGAAGAAGGGTATAATGTTATGTGCAAAAAAACTCATGGAGTTTCAACAGAAACATACGAGGAGAATTAGTTCGAATGATCTAGTTTGTTACAAATTAATAAAGATGTATAGGCGGTAACGAAACGTTTCAAAACAAAGTAAAATAAAGACATTTACTCACCATCAGAAAGCAATATATTTGTTTTGTACCACTTGTGGTTGTATCTGACGTAATGTAATCTCTTCTTTTGACATATTGCTTTTGAGCTCAACACTTCATAGGTCCCACCTGAAGGAAAATGTACAAGGTGATACATTATTAACCAAGACAAAAGCTGCGACGGAAGTTGAATGATGAACAGTATGAAAGCCACAATGCTTTGGATGCCGCAACTGAAGTCACAAGGCTTTGGAGGCGACAATGGTTGACGCCACAGCTGTTTGTTGGCTGTTTTCAATGCTACGACGAATTGAATGTTACGAGGAATTGAATGCTACGACGATTTGAATGCTCCATTCTGGGTGCCATGACGATTGGAAGCTGCAACGGTTTGAATGCCAGAATGGTAGAAGACTGCTAAGCTGAAAAGAATAAAGAAATATATAAAATATAAATAATATAAATACACTAACATATTATATATATATATATATATATATATATATATATATATATATATATATAATTGATTCTGGCATACTGGCTGCCTCAGCAACACGGAACATATATCATGTGCGCAGAAAAGGGACAGAGGAGGTCTGCACCCTTATGCACACAAGATATCCACTTCATCTGCAAATATATATATATATATATATATATATATATATATATATATATATATATATATATATATATATATATATATATATATATATATATATATATATATATTATTGCAGATCAAGTGGATATCTTGTGTGCATAAGGGTGCAGACCTCCTCTGTCCCTTTTCTGCGAACATGATATATGTTCCGTGTTGCCGAGGCAGTCAGTATGCCAGAATCAATTATGTTACTGATGTAGCTGCACTGAACTTAACACCTACCCTCTCCGCAGACGAGGCTGCAGCTTCGTGGGAGTGCCTTATTCCAGTAAAGTCATAATCCTCTCCCTCTGGGATCTCGTATTCGGCGTCAACCATGCTTGCCAAAAATTGCTCATAGGTCTGCAGGTCTGGGCTCCCATATAGTTTCCTCATGGAATGTTCAGTCCCCTCGCTGTTGAGCACAGTGCATATGTTAGGGTCACTTAACGGAAGGGCATCCGGCTGGAAGGAATAATGTAGGCCCTCAGCCATGATCTCGCGAGGGTCATCGACTATTGCCAACTCTATTAACCCGATTTTTTTTTTTTGGTGGCCGTAACACACGACATAAAGTCAATGTGGACTGACTTTGAAGATGCCCAGTTGCCCAGTCTAATGGCATCGACGTTTGCGCACGCTTGACCGTTCTTGAAACATGTAATTTCGTGTACCCGATGGGACTTGTTGGGTATGAGTCTTTTGGTGCTAGATGATTCTTTCATTGTCATCTCCACGACTGGGGTAACGCATGGCCTTGGGGCACCCCACGCGGCACAAGTCAAGTCCCACAGGAGCTTGCCATTCTCTCCTCGTGAGGTTACGTAAGCAGCAAGAATTGCACCCTTATGCACACATTTCTGCACAGGAGTCATGATTCTATGGTGGTCTCTGGAGAAGGTGTATGCGGAGGAGGTGACAATGCTTCTCCGCACATGCTCTTTCGGGATGGCATCGTATGGTGAACTATAGCTGTACCCTTGCTCCTTGCAGACGGCAATCAGTTGTGTGAAATTGATGCTTAGGCTGGACGTTGAGGCGTCCGGTTGCCTCGCCAGGGATGACCCGTAGTCGGGGAGGGTGTGGTTGACCAGCATTAGCCCTTGTTTTTCTAGGTAGCTTTATATGCAGTCCCTAGCTAAAAAGAAAGCATCTGCTCTGGAAACAAGGTTTTCCTCACCAACACGCATATGGATAAGTTTTAGAAGATGTGCTCTTGCCAGCCGTCCGCCGTTCTGTACCTTCCTTGACAGCCTACTGCGGACCGAGAATGGGAACAACTGTGCCATCAGTTCATTCCCGGTGGCCTTCTCCACCAGCGCAGCTGAGGAGCATTCTGGGTGTGTCTGCCCCAGTAGAGGTCAGCACGGCGATATCCAAAACGCATCCAGATAGCACCTCTAACAAGACTCTTTCGAAGTTAGCTCCATGTGCTGGCTCAAGGGCCTTCCGAAAGGCCTCAGATTTGCACCTGTTGGCCATGCCATGTCTGATTGTAGAAGCAATGGCACCAAACGGGTCTACAACACCTTCAGCCATCACGTTCCATGGGGCATCAAGGAGGCCCATAATGTTTCTGACAGTCTTTTCCTGGTTAAGAGTTTGTAATAGCAATGAGGTTGCTGACCCTTTCCCGAAAACACTGGGGAGCTTGTCTGCGAGTGTGCACATTTCTAAAAATAAATAACGTTTCGCTTACTAAGGTGGCCCATTTCATTCTACGTAAGTGCTGCCAATATACACATATACATTCATAACGTATGAAAATTCTTACAATATTTTTCTTTTCATTGTAAGCAGGTATTTCATAAGTCCGAGTAGCATTTTATGGCGGATATAGTAGTCTATTTGCAAATCCCTATGCTGTGTCTGTATGTTATTTGAAATATGAATCTGAATTCGTCACCGAACCGCTGCGGCAGAGGTAACAAGTCATCACTTTGCAAAGTGAGCCACGGCGGCTCTATATTAAAGCTGTTTTAATGGCATGATACATAAGACAACTAACCTGACTACGTAGCTGGATGATCTTTCTTCATATGAGCCATGATCTACGTTGTTATGGCTTGGGGACTCCTTTTCACCAATTCGCTATGATTCCTTATTACTTCACAACTCTTCCTTATGCTAGGCGACTTTCCCAAAGACAAATGTTCTGTGAATGCCTTCCATACAACATTTTTTTCTGCAGAAGACCATGGTGCCTTTTTCTGCGGTAAGCAGCTTGCTGTGCACAAGAATTCCTCAAAGTTCACTGGAAAAAAGCAAGTTTTGTTATGTATTATGTAGTGAAGGTTATTAAGGCTCATTAGAAAAAGAAATGAAATGATGAAAGTTAATGTTTACGTTTCTCCTTTTAGTGTTTATTTCAATAGCTATATTATGTCAATGCAGCTAAATTATGAGAATAACGTGTTATGAAGTTAGTCATAAATTTTATAAAATCCTCATACCTGTTTCAGTCTCTTGTGGTTGGAGAGTCATCACTGGTATCGCTAATGTCAGCATGATCGAGATATCTTTTTCCCGCAGTGAATGTGCTATTCCCCGGGCGGTTATGTTCATTCGAATCATCCCCAAAAGAATCTTCACAGTCCTAATCACCTTCCAGAATAAATTCGTTGGTAAATTCAAATAATGTGAATTAATTTCTGATGAATTACCGCTCTGCGCCTTTTCCAAAATTTTAGTTATATGTGTGATTTCTCTAACCACAATGGGGAGTCTATAAATACCTTTGTGATTTTTTTCGTCATGTTCCATATAATTAGCATTATCTGCAATATGTTGATCGGTGAGATCTAGCAGTACACATTGTGTGGCTATATGTTTTTTGAGAATAGTTCCTCTCAAAAGGGCGGGTCTAGATGATCCACACTGTACTGAATGTAATCGCCACAGCTTGCATGCATTTAAATGTGTATTGGAATGTATTCCAGGTAAGTCAAACACAAGGATGGCTTTCCGGTATATCCGCTTCTCATCGAAACATTTAAAATCAATTGTACACTGGAAAGTACCAGCTTACACATCAGTATCGACACTGTTCTTCACAACTTGCCTCTTAACACAACACGTGTAAAGTTTTTTGCAGCATTTTGGCCTTCGAGGGTAAGATGGTCGAAAACTTCTTTGCTGGCGGCAGCATAGACCGTTTGGTAATCACTGAAATCTTCAATTTTTAACCGTTTAACTCCACCAACCCACCTTCTATTGAATGCTATTATCCACAGCAAGCAAAATGATGCTAGATCCTTCCAGTCACTACAATCAAAACCTTTAGAAGACATTTTATGGAACAAATTCTTAATGTTGGTCAGAGAAGGTGTAACATGAATTTATAAATATCCTGATCAGGTCTCGTTTACATGTGAAATAAAATGGGTATCCATTAACCAGAAGAAATTTTTCACAACCTTGCACTCTTCATCACTGTTGGCTTGTATGCAACCAAAAATATATAACTTTGCTAACTTTCTAAGGAGACCACCTGCATTTAGCGTAACTCTTGGTGATTTCATTATATTAGTTGGCTCATCGATACTACCAAGATGTGTAACCATCCTCATAACAGTCGCAAAACGTTTTGGATGGAACACATAAGCCATGCTAAGCACTTCCTTATCCAAGTCTTCTAGCATTACCAGAAGCCTTCCGATCAGTCTGAGATTAGATCGAATCATCTTGTGAAAATGTTCTTCTCTATATCGAAGACACAATTCATTGCCAAAGAGGATAACCAATTCGTCATATCTTATAGAATTTACAATCTTGTCTTCACGCATATGCGCAAAGATGTGTGCTTTTCGGGCCTCAGATGATTTAACATTGATTTTAGCGTAAACTTTTCTGCCTTAAACAATGTTATTTTTGTATTGTGTCTTCCTGTCATTGCCAGAGCATATTTTCATATGTTTCCTTAGTGAAACTTTGGAATAGAAATTGCGGCAATAAAAACAGCAAACAAAATCACCTGGTGTGTACGATTCATTGAAACTTGTGGTCTTCTTGTAACCATTAAATCGCCTGTATTATATCATATGTATTGTACGAATTATTTCCTGCCGATCGAAGCAAAGTAATAAGTCTTATCTCTTTCAGGCAAATGCCGAACCAACTTTAAATATATGCTTTTGCAGAAAACGCAGATTTTGATAAGAAGGTTGCACAGTATCTATTTTCAATTCTGTCGAAGCCTGACCATCTACAAAGGCAATTACATCAACATTTGTAGAACCTTCAGTTCACTTCTACATTAGCAATAACTACTTCAATGCTGGAACACTCAATTTTAACATTGCAAAAATCCCTAAAACGTAAAAAAATGCCGTTTTAAATTTATTTCCATAAAAATGCTAAAGTTGCGACAATTTCAAGAGATATTTTTTTCAAAAATAAGTAGTAATGTGAAAATGACTCATTTTTAGAAAAAGCAGCAGCATATACTTTTTGTTAGGGTCACATCAATGAGGTCGCCACTAGTTAAATTCGCTTTCCCTTCAACGATATGCCTCTACACCTGCTACCCTCACAAAATTTCATAAAAATATGCAAGGGTTGTTCTGAGTAGTACTTACCTGCATCTCGAACAGAAAGCGAAAACTGACCTCTATTCATATAAGCTTTTTTTCTTAAAATCATCCATAGATTTACTCCCTTCAATAATAACATCTTATTCTGAAACAGCCTGTATATGTATGTGTGTATGTATGTATGTATATATATATATATATATATATATATATATATATATATATATATATATATATATATATATATATATATATATATATTGTTGTGTTTCGGGGGTACGTAATGTAATTTAAGGGTGATTTTATTATATTGTATTTTTGTATATAGTGTATTGTAATTTTGAAATTGATTATTGTAATATTGAACTAAATGTGTTATTAAAGTTTTTGTTGGTTTTATTATTTTTACTGTATTTTTATTTAAATATAGGTGTTGATATTTGTGTTATTTGTTTTATTATGTTTTTGTTGGGCGCCTTTTGTTTTATTTTATTATATTGAATTAAATTATGAGTTTATTAAGGAAAATATATATATATATATATATATATATATATATATATATATATATATATATAATTTTATCAAATTAAATATCTACCTGGTTTTTTGATCTACTTACTATGCCACAGCTATTTTGTTGATACTCTTCTTACCTACAGGGAATGTTTAATAGTTGGGTCCACCAATGTCGAAAATTCTTACTCTTGGTGCATATATATTATGTTTGCTGAACTTTTTATATACTGCTAGAGGATTAATTGGTCAATGGACAGATATGTGTGACATTTACAGAAAATAAAATAATGAGCAATATATAATTTGAAATTGTTTTTAAAATATTTATTATTATTATTTTTATCAAAAAGCTTTTTGTTTGGTTATTGACTTAATTTTACAAATTTAAATTCTTACTTGGGATCCCGTATATTACTAATTTTAACATACAAATATGCCAGCTTTATTAATGCAATTATGACTTATTATTGAGAATTTTATTTCCAATGCTTTGTTTAAAAAAATGTTATGACTTGCTATGACGGATCTGAATAGTTTCATTGGCATTTATTTATCACCATGGTAACGTCGTTTCAGGTGAATTTTGTTGCTTGGCAACAGAAATATTAAAATGGAGGAAATAAGGTTGAATTTTTTACGTTTACTTATCGCCCTCTGGTGACTCTTACAAGTACTTCATAAATATTTTATATTTAGTTCTTCTTTTGGTATGATTGCCTTTGCAAATGACATTTAACTTCTTGGATTGACGTTGACATATTATTCTTTTATAAAATTTACAGGTTCATTTCTTGTTTTGTAGATATAATACACTTTTTAACAATTATTGATGTATTACCTTTTGTTTACTTGGCGTCTTCTAGCTTGTTCACTGTTCTTACTCAATTTATGTACGAGTATTCTTGATTGGAGTTGTTGTATAGCTGTTTACTGGTAGGTATAACCTATAAAATACTTTCACACTAGTTTTTAATCATTTATATTAACTTTTTTGAACATTTTCTCTTGCTGAAATCTACTAGCTTCTCCTTTCTACCAGCGTCTTCTTCTCAATTCTCTCGTCCTTCCTCCCGGAAGTTCTAATTTTTATCTTTTGTTTTGTAACTTCGAATCACAGTGGTTAATTATTATTTAAATTTGTTTATTCACCAATCACCATTTTCTGTTTTCAGATAAGCCAATAACATGATTTAACTACATTAGTCAAAAGAAAGTCATTTCCTGCATATAATTCAATATCCCGATTTTATACATGTAAGTCAAATTGTGTTTGTTTTAAAATTTATAACCTATCATTCATTAACACATTAAACCTTATTTTTCTAGAATAATTACTAACACATAGTTTCCCTAATTGATAATTAACAAATTTTTACTTATTTTCTATACATATTAACACATTTTGTTAAAATCGCTAATCACAATCCCATTTAAATTCACTTTGTTCTGTCGAAGACAGTTTATAAATTTGGTCTTTTACCAGCTTGTTTGTGTTTGTAGCTGTCTATACCGGGTTTATATCACTTTGTATTTTGTTAAGCAGTTTATTCATTGTAAGTTTAATTGTTCAATGTTTTCTGATACAAAATGGTTTTTTTTGTTTGTTTTATGCCTTAACTAATAAATTTAAACTATGTCAAAATCTATTCATTGACGAATATGTTTATATTTAATTGTTTTTAATTTGTAGGTTCAGTAGGATAAAAGGCTGCAATTTACCACCTGTGTCTGACTATAGCTAGGACAATAAATTGGATTTTTACTTCCAGGTATGTGTTTATTTTAAAACATTTTTTTAATATATAGCCATGTCTGTGCATGCAATAATATATATATATATATATATATATATATATATATATATATATATATATATATATATATATATATATATATATATATATATATATATATATATTGCTATGGTATTTATTTTAGTATACCTGCAAATATTTATTTTAGAGCTGAGAACATATATCTTAATCATCAGGTTGAGTTCATTATAATTACAGATAGCTTCTACTAATTAAAATTCATTAATATGTGCTATTTAAATTCATTTATTGATTTTTACTTGGTCAAAAATTAATTTCGCTTTGCACAGATGGCTATACAACAATTTTACTGATTAATTATTAACGAAAAACAATACTTCTGGTTAATTACAATCTGTTATACATTCCATTTAATTCATTACACAAATTTTACGGTGTCTAGGTGACACACATTAAATACAAACATAAACATTTAAAGCATTCACTACCTAAACATAAATTGAAAAATCCTATTAAAACATTCAGGTAACATTATAAATAATTACACAATTAGGGGAAGTACGGCTGTGATGGCCCCCTTTTTTTTGATCACTTGTAACTTGCGTTAAATTTGTGATAATTAAGGTATATTTGCAGTTATATGTGTAATAAAGTGTTTACTAACTAATAATAAATAAATTATTTCTAAACATTTATGTAAACCGGGGAGAATTAAATTTATGTGAGTTGTGTGGTGTGCCATCATATCTGCACATGTTCAGATATGATGGCACACTAACAGCTTTCAATTAATTTAAATGATATGTTATTTGAAATTCATAATAAAACATTTTGTTAAAGTAAACCTGTTATATAATGTCATTTAAGGAAAAAATTCAGGAAATCATAAAAGTTATTGAAGATATAAAATCTGTTTTTGCACTAATATATTAAGAATACAATAAATAAACTGTCATTATGATATACTCGTCGAAAAAAATTAAATAATTTTCATATAAAACAATGTAATTTAAAATCATTGAAAACGGTAGGGAATTTAGTCACTGCATAATTCACAGATGAACATCTTAGTTTTTCTGTCGATACCTGCACATGCATTGTGGCACCACTTCTTGCAATGTTGGCACTGGATCCAGGGTTCCTTTGGCCTGGATAATGAAAATAAAGAATTGCAATATATGCAACCCACATCATCCTCTTCCTCGTCTGCTGGGAAAGGTTCTTCTGGTTCATCATCATCTTCCTGTATTTTCAACACTTTCTTTGCAGAGCGAGCAGCTTTTCGTTGTTCAACGATTTTCTTCTCATCGTGTCTTGCTTTTGCCATATCAATGTCAGGTGTTGTATTTAATACTCCTACCTCGCCGCCTTTTCTTTTTCGCTTTTGTCGAGAAGTTACTTGCGGAACAGGAGATATTTGTGATATTAGAACTGAACAATTAACATCTTCCTGTATATCACCTTCAGTTGTAGTTTTAGGTAACTCTTCATCTCTTTGAAAAGATTGTTCATCTTCAGCATGGTTAACTTGATTATTGCATGAAGTAGACGCTTTGGATTGTAGTAATGTTACTTCTTGCACTGAAGACTGTGATGGTTCTCCTGAAGTAGATGATAAATTGTCTTCTGCCACATTGGTTGTTTCTGAAGGAAGGAATTGCCAGTCAGGGAATATATCTTCATTAAATGGGCATATCCCTGTTTTTCGAAAGCCATTAACAGCATTGGCGACGGTAGCAGCTTGAGTATAGGCTTCTGCGAATAAGTGACCAACTTGAAAGTGAGTTACTGTTCGACCAGGATGAGTATGTAGCCACCTTCTAAGAGCCTGATTATAGTAAGTAGTTAGAGGGCCATAGAAGCTAACATCTAATGGCTGCACCCTATGGGTGCAGTGTGGTGGAAAGCAAAACAAAATTATATTATTTTGCTTTGCGAACTCTAGCACGTCTAGGTGTTTGTGGCTGGAATGGCCATCGAGAAGTAATAGAATCTTCTTTTCAGCTGAGGGTTTTGCAAATTTAATAAAATGTTTTAGCCAAAAAAAGAAAACTTGCCCAGTCATCCAACCACTTTCTTGAGGGAATCCAACGCACCCTGGGGGCGCATTATCCAACAACTCCTGTTTCATGTTTTTTCTCGGGAAAATTATAGCAGGAGGTATGTAATTTCCAAGGGCATTGATGGAGCATACAACAGTAAAATGTTGTCCTCTTTCTGCACTCGTTACCGACCCTACTTGTTTTCGTCCTTTTGAGGCCAAAATTTTATCCGTTCTTGATTGTACGGTCGATAATCCCGATTCATCCATATTATAAATCTGGTCAGGCTCAAACTTGTATTGATCTATAATAATTTTAAGGGTAGTAAAATACTTGCTTATTGTAACTTTATTAAAGGCTTGCGCCCGCGCTAGTGATGTGGCCTCAGGCTGCCTTAAACTAATCGACGGATTCCTTTTTACAAAAGCATGAAACCAGTCCCATCCAGCCATTCGCTTTTCTTGGTTAAAACTGTGTTTGCATTTCATCTTTTCAGCTAATTCAAATGCCAGTTTTCTTAAATCAGAACACGTCAAGCCAAAAAATCTAGATTCCAACGATTTTACGTGATTAACTAGTTGCATTTCAACTTCATCGGAGAAAACTTTAACACTTCCGCCTAAAAAACCCTTTTTGCTACCACGTAATACTTTATTTTTGTCCTCTGCTCTTCGCCTTAGAGTACTTTTCGGTACATTAAATGTTTTGGAAGCCAATTTCCATCCCATTTCTTTAGACCGGACAGCTTTGATTGCTTGGTTCATATTCTCCTCAGACCAGCTCTGCCTATCAATTTTTTGCTTTTTGTTGTTCATGATTTCAAGAGGGGGGGGGGGGTTAATGGCTGCAATACAACGATAATATCTTTTACTAAGCGAATTATATTTAATCAATAATGTTGATGGTTTGGCTATGATGGCACACTATGCCATCATAACCAATTATTGGTGTGCCATCATAGCCGAAATCCCTTTACTTTAGAAAATTGAATAGAGAACGGCAACCGTGTAAATAAATAACGTGCAAACATGCCACATTATAGGTTAGGCACAACGAAACAATTTAGTAGCTATAAAAGTATTTTACCTTTAAATTTAAGTGAATTATTAGTCATACTAGAACATACAAAAATGAACTTGAAGCTTACCAAAATATATTTTTTATTGTATAAAGTTTATGAGTTAAACTATGATGATTAAAATTACGCGGCGCAGCTTTCGCATCACACTACTCAAGTACAGTACACGTTTGTATCGCTGGCTGCATAAGAAGTGGTGAATATCAGAGGTGTGCCAACATAGCCGGTGTGCCATCACAGCCGTACTTCCCCTACCGGTTAAACATTGATATAACATAAGCAATATACATCGACAATTCCACAGAGATCACAGTCTCTTTCTGTTCATTTCAAGCAAATTTTTGCTTATTGAAATTTATTGGCACTCAATCTTTAATTGGTGCTGTTAAAATGGTGAAATTCAAACCGCACTGATCAATTTAGGAAAAGAAAACACTTACTGAAACATTTTCCATTGGATTATATACTGTCCATTATTAATTATTATTATTTTTCCAATTTGTCCATGCCATATTTTACTGCCCATTTATTGATTATTAATGGATTTAATTTATTAACATGTTGATATATTCCATATTCGTAGCACCCTGGAGGTTTTTTATAATCTCCCTTCGATGCACTCTGGAATCTCTTATGTCAACTTACATAATGATGACGATGATCACCTGATCTGGCGAAATGATGCCGATGAATTCACTTGATGAAAAGACCCCGGACACTCCCGGACTGTTGCTTTTATTAACTTTCTTACAGGTGAAAAAACGCTATTGTTCATCAAACCACCTGTGTTTGAGCTTCCCGTCAAACCTTTAATGTCTTTCTACGTTTTATTCTTGCGCGCACATATACCTTAATACTACATAAAGTTTTGTTTTTACAAAAATCCTCTGCTCTTTTAACACATCGAGCCTTTAGGTAGCTTGGTCATACCTATTTTTACACACAATAAATCAACAGAATTGCATTTATTAGCTACAATCTCATTCTCCCTACAAAAACTGAAGCATTGTTCTTGGTTTCTTTACGGATATTTCTAGAATATAATTTTTTTTTATTACTCGAATGAAACTTAACATCGAGGGTTGCTACATGGGTCACTGACATTCATGTCGGGCGTTGACATCTCATGCTACACTCTTTCGTTGCTACATTAGGGTGTATACATTTATTTTATATATACTAGGATGTATAAATTTCCCGTTTCATTATGGGTGATAAAAAGTAAACACGATAACTTTGGAAAGGCTTGAGCCCTTCGTTTTTAATGTATATAATTAATTTTTCAAAGTGCGAAATAAGTTGATTGGGAAATCAGACAAATCTAAATATTTTTACTTTGTGAGTGGCTTAAGAAAATTTAAATGTAACCTGTTTTGTAATTGTTTTAAACCCATTCATTTAAAATTGGCGGCCTTTTCCTGTAAAATTAAATTGTGTCGCTATTAATCAAATTTCAAGATGGAAAGTACTTCGAAGTGAAACAAATGTCATATTTATAGCGTCCACTTTTTTCGCCACATCAAAGCATTTCAAAATCCTGGCCAACATGTTTATGTCTAGGACAATTTTATAACGCCAGTGACGCCAGAAAACGTTAAGCTAAAAAGTTCACTTTTGGTACATACAATAACTACTGTAAAATGGACTGGTTAAAAAATCAGCCGATCGGTTTACTTTAAGATGTACAATTTAGTGTCATTATTTGATCAAACCTGAGGGTGAGAAGTACTTCCAAGTAGACTTAATTAATTTTTTCACTAAACTCGAGCATTTTAAAATAGCGGCCAATGAGTTTGTATCTAGAATCATTTTGTAAATATGGTAATTTTAGAAAGTAAAAGTTGCAAAACCAACCAGATTAGATTACTTTAAGGTGCTTTTTATTTCAAAATTTTTTGGATATCTGTAATCAACTTTGAAAAAGACAAATATAACCTCTTTTGATTTTCAGCATAAATAAATTTATGCATTTCAAAATGGCGGCCATTGATTTAAAGGTTTTTCCAATCGTTATTAATTGACTAAATCTCGAGTTAAAACCTGTTTGGAAATGGATTTAGCAGCGTCAAATTCGTAGCATTTAGTCATTATTCCCTAATGTTAAGTATTTAAAAATGGTTAAAGGGTGTCGACAAGTTGGATCCGTAACTTCGGGATAAGGATTGGCTCTGAGGATCGGGGCGCGTCGGGCTTGTCGAGGAAGCGGGTCGCCGCCTAACATAGATAAATATAATGTGTCGGCCGCTGGGTTTAAATCAGTCTAAACTAAATTGACACATATGATCTGACGAAAAAATGGACTGTATGCGAAAACTAACGACTACAAATAAATCAAATGTAATACCTCGAGTCCGTATGAAGCAAACATATATACATGTATTATAAATATGATGATATGATATAACAAAGAAAAACTTACCGGTCAACTGCGGTTTGACTTCTTGGTAAATGCTTCCAGAAAGGAAAGGGATAGACTAGTTAGGATGTAAGGAATCTGGAGGCACTAACAATTCACTTAATAAAGAATATGTCGACTAACAAAACACACATATATACGTCTGCAGTTTCGAGAGGAAAACAGTTAGTAATATTTCTAGTAAAACTGCTTAAGACGTCTACGAAACGACTGTTCTTGGCAGCTTATCGCCCACAGGTACGATAAGATAACTTTGAACTTCAGTTTAATTTAAAAACAATACAGGGGTTGCCATCTGTCTCTCGATAAATCAAAATAAAAATTATTCTAGCCAAAACTACTATTTAAACATAATTAACGGAAATATATCGCACAGCGGCGCCAACACACCCCCCGCCCTGAAAGACTGTTTCAGAACGTACCATTGAAATTAAAACATACAAAATAACAAATTCTAACTGAAAACTAATAAAAATAATACAAGACTAATAAGAAGTAAAAGGTCATTGGGATGGTAGTGGGCATAGTCGCACTACAGGTCTTTTGTAAACGCCAGTTTTTGTTCTGACCTTAGCGACTCTTACTACACCATCAGTACCCGGAAAAACCTCTTCGACAACGCCAACCGGCCAACGAAATGGCGGCACATTATCTTGTTTTAGTATAACTAATGTTCTGATCTCTATGGGCATGCTTGGGACATTCCACTTCTGCCTCATTTGAAGTTGCGTGAGATATTCATTGTGCCATCTTTTCCAAAATGTATGTACCATGTGGTCTATCAAATTTTTACGATCGAACAAACTCCTAGCAGCAGTCTCTTCATCAACAAGAGGCAGAGACTTTAATGGGGTAAGAGTAAGAAAATGTGCTGGAGTTAAAGGAAGTGGGTCTGAAGGGTCAGTACTAAGCCAACTAAGAGGTCTACTATTTAACAACCCCTCTATTTGTGTCAGAACAGTATTAAGTTCCTCATAGGTCAAAATTT
Source organism: Tillus elongatus (assembly GCA_964006375.1). Lineage (NCBI taxonomy): Eukaryota > Metazoa > Arthropoda > Insecta > Coleoptera > Cleridae > Tillus > Tillus elongatus. The sequence continues at coordinate 43,530,334 of OZ023268.1, forward strand.
GAGAACCAATGACTTTATAGAGATGAGTTTTAACAGCCTTAATTTGGGACTCCCAAACTCCGGAGAAATGAGGACTCAAAGGAGGTTGAAATTTCCAAACGATTTTATTCGGAGTGAATTCGGTTTGTAGTGCGTGGTTATACGAATCAGAATTAACAAAGTTATAAAGGGCATCTAATTTATGTTTAGCCCCGATGAAGTTTGTGGCTCCGTCCGAATACATGACTGAACATGCCCCACGACGTGACAAAAAACGCTTAAATGCAGCCAAAAACATGTCGGTCGATAAGTCCGACACTAATTCCACATGCAGAGCTTTAGTTGCCAAACAAATAAATAAACAAATGTAGGCCTTCTGACTTTTAACTCCCCTCCTTTTCCCCAAAGTTACGAAAAAAGGCCCCCCATAATCAACACCACAATGTAAGAAGGGTTTGGCTTCTGAAACTCGTACCGCAGGGAGATCTGCCATTTTTGGAAACGTCGGCTTGGGATGTTGACGAAAGCAATGATTGCATTTTCGAAGGCGATATCTAACGGCATTTCGACCACTAGTAATCCAATACTTTTGACGTAAAATCGACAAAACCAAATGTGGTCCAGTATGCAAATTTTTTCGATGTCAGTCATCAATTAGCAAATTCACAAAGGGATCGTTTCTAGGCAAGAGAAAGGGATGCTGCCGATCGAATTCTAAACTTGAGTTACTAAGTCTACCTCCCACCCTAATCAAACCATCTTCCAAAAATGGACACAAAGGACGAAGACGGGGAGAAGACAATTTGTTCTTTTCCAACAATAAGATTTCGGAATTAAAATAATGCCGCTGAACTACTTTGATTAAACGCAGTTCAGCCGTTTCCAAATCAGAACTTGAAATAATTCCTGAGGTATTCAGAATTCTAGAAAATCGTGAAACATAAACAGTTGTAAGGATCAACTTACTAAAGGACGAACAACGAGAAATCAATTGATATAATGGGTGTGGCTCTACCTCGGTTGTTACCATTAAAATAACCTTTTCCTCGGGCAATTTCCCATCGGTAGCAGCAATCAAAGTAATCGGCCACTGCGACACACTTAACTTCAACCATTCTGGACCTGATTTCCAAACATCTGATTTCATGAACTGTGAAGGTTGCATACCACGAGACAAGCATTCACTTATATTATCAGAACCTTCCACATGAAACCAGTTTTCCGAACTAACCAACTCTTGAATGAGTGACACTCTATTAGCTACAAACACATGCCATCTATAAGGAGGCGAAGCGATCCAACTCAAGGTCACTCTTGAATCAGACAAAGCAAATATTTGTCGTATAGTGATACGAGATTCGAGACTGCTTTTTACAAATTTCAACAATCTAGCTAATAATACGGCTGCGCACAGTTCTAATCGTGGAATTGATTGCACCTTCATAGGAGACACCTTAGTTTTAGCACAAGCAAGCGAAACCTGAACAAAACAATCTGGCGTCACTCCCTTGATGTAGACCACAGCCCCGTATGATTCTTCACAAGCATCGCAAAAACCAATCAATGTCACCTCAGAATCTGTAAAAACACCCGAATGACGAAACATTCGAAAATCTGATAGAAACGGCAATTCACTCTGGATTTTTTGCCACTGATTAAGAATTTTGCCAGTGGGAACTTCATCCCAGTCCAACTTTAGTTTCCACAGCTCCTTTACAATTCGTTTCAGCATTAAAGTAACAGGAGCCAGAAGACCAAGTGGATCAAACAATCTAGCCACAGTGGATAAAACGTTCCGTTTTGTACATATCCTGTGTTCCACATGTATAGCAAACGAAAAAACATCCTCGCTGGGAAACCACTGTAATCCCAATACTTTTAGGCTATCTAAATCGAAACTAACCACCTTTGGTGAACGTTCAGCCCGTGGAATTTCCGATAGAAGCTCCTCAGAATTTACAGCCCATTTAGTAAGCTGAAAATCGCCAGCAAAAAATAAACCAACTAATTCTTGATAAAGAACCCTTGCCTTTTCTAAACTTTCAACACTCGAAACCAAGTCGTCCATATAAAAATCACGATGTACGACTTTCGAAGCTAATGGATATTTTTCCGATTCATCGTGAGCCAACTGTCTAAGTGTTCTCAACGATAAAAAAGGTGATGACTTCACGCCGAAAGTGACGGAATTTAACTGATAGGTTCGAATAGGCTCATCTTGAGAAAATCTCCACAATATTTGTTGAAACCTTTGATGTTCAGCATTCATTCCAATTCGCAAATACATTTGACGAATGTCTGCTGTAAAGGCTACCGGAAACAAACGAAAATTGAGAAAAATATCAAGTACATCAGACTGTAATTTTGGGCCTGTGTACAACAAATCATTCAAACTAAATTCTGTCGCCGACTTGCAAGAGGCGTCAAAAACACAACTAAGAGGAGTAGAAGTGCTTTCAGGCTTAAACACTCCGTGATGCGGAATAAAATAATTAGGAAAATAAATTCCTTTCGAGAGAGACATATATCCTTCTTGTAAATATTCACGAATAACAGAACTATACTGTTCCTTAAATTTTGGGAACTCATCAAACCTTTTTTCTAAACTATTAAAACGTTTTAATGCCATAGCATAAGAGTCTCCCAATTTGTCAGGACTCAATTTAAAGGGAAGTTTTACGACATATTTCCCAGAAGATTCTCTTTTGAGGGTAGACGAGTATATTTTTTCACATTCTAGATCATCGGGATGTTCGAATCTTTGAACTGGAATCTCCTCCATTTCCCAAAACTTTACCACGAGACTATTCAAGGAAGGTTCAACAGTAGTGTGAAAGGAGTGAAAACTTCTGGATTCCGAAATGATCGCTGGAGCTGAACCCATAATGACGTAACCCAGTTTAGTTTCAACTGCAACAGGCATATCTACAGAGCCTGTTACCTTATGGGAACCCAACAAACATGGGAACAATTGTGCTCCGATTATTCCGTCAATAGCACCTGGTTGGTCAAAAGTAACATCTGATAACAGCAGCTCAAAGAAATGGTTGACAGATTCTCTATGAACCTTAAAAGCAGGCAATCTGTCAGTTATTTTCTCAACTAATAAAGCATCTAACGAATATTGAATATTGGAATCTAAAATAGACGAAATGACAACTGATGCTTTCCCTAATACCGAATTATCATTAGCACCCATGCCTTTAACAAACGAATCACAATTAGAAATTTCCAAATCCAGTTTTCTGGCCAAGTTAGCAGTCAAGAAATGTGCTTGGCTACACGAATCTAATAAGAATCTTGCTCTATGACCCCTACCATCTTGACCAAAAATGTTTATAATCGCAGTAGATAACAAAACCGTCAACCCAAAGTCAGATGCAGATTGTAAAGTCGAACAAAATGTGGATGGGTTTAAGCTATTTTGGAGTGACTCTGAGTTTTCTTCCGATTTATTACAATCTTCTAGACCAATTCTGCCAGAAATATTTTTCCTAACACTCTGTTCATTATCTGTAGATAATTTAGTATTATCATTCTGATTTTTGACAAAATGTAAAAGTGTGTGATGCTTATGTTTGCAAATTGTACAAGATACTGCACTTTTACAAGCAATAACTTTATGTTTAGCAAAACAATTAATACATAAGTATTGATCCTTTATAAATTTAAATCTATCTACAGGCGATTTCGACAAAAACTTATCACACAAAGTCAAAGAATGTTGTTTTACACGACAGCAAATACAATTCTTATCATTGAACTCTTTCTTATTTTCAACAAAAAATGCTTGAGATTTCGCTTTATTATTACACTGTAAAGAAACTGACTTATTCAATGTATGCAAATTCGGAGTTATGGTATAAATATGCGCTTGGTCTTTAATAAACCCTAGAAGTTCCTTGTATGTGAAAATATCTGATGTTCTACGAGAGTTTTCAAAAAGACTTCTAGTTTCGACATCCATTTTAGACCAAATTAAATATGCATACGTAAAATCTAATAAGTCATCAAGTTTTAAGTTTTGCAAAGCTTTAAATGCCGTATCACACAATATTGTTTAAGCTATTAGACGACGCAGATTGGGCCGGTTTCAAATCTAAAATTTGTTCCAAATAACTAGTTGCTAAAACACGACGATCTTGAAATTTTTCAACAAGAGTGTCCCAAATAATTTTGTAATTAGTACCAGTCGGAGGTAATCCCGAACAAATATTCAAAGCTTTACCTGACAACTGTCCCACCAAATAATTTACCTTGTCGACGTCAGTTAAGTCCGAGCTTTCATTAATGAGACTTTTAAAACATTCGTAAAAGACTTCCCATTCCCTAATATTACCTGAAAACCTAGGCAAACTTAACTTCGGCAACTGAGGAACAGTTTGACGTTTTTCTTTATTTTGACCCTGCGTATTCTGGTTTGAGTCAATCATTCTGCTTGCTGTTACACGCGGATCTTCAGCCATTACTAATATATGACAATATAAGTCGTCAAACGCATCTAATGCCTGAAAACTCGGCACATATTTTCAATCCAACTGTATTTGTATCTCATTAAGCGAGTCAATAATCTGCGTAAATTCATCTTTAGTTTTTTCCAACAATTTTAGCTTAGCTACAAAGTTTTTTAGAGAAGCGGCATCGTTTAATTTTTTACCGAATTCGTATAATGTTTGTAAACGCAAAAAATAAGTTTCTTTTTTCGACGTTAAAATTTTCAGTTGACGTTCTAGTACCTGTTGATCAGTCATAATTACGATTAAATTGAAAGAAAGACAATAGTTATGAACCTAATAACAAATATCAAATAAATGAGTATGAAAACGAGCCAATATAAATTCGAAAAATTAAGTACAAAATTTTAATGTTATTCTTTGCACGCAAAGAAAAAACTATCTAGATAAGTACACTATAAGAGAAACGACTGGTGTATGATTTACCACCAAATTATCTCCAAACGGAAAGAAACAAACCAAAAAATGTTCGCGAATCGAACCAAATATTATTCTAATCCTTCGGAAATAACCATGACTAACTCATACACCTCTAAAACTAATCAAATCCTTGATAGACAGAATGCAACCCAACATTAGTTTAAACTGTGCAAATACCTAGCGTATGTACTAAAAACTGCTCTCCTATTTACAAAAACAACTGACTCGAAGTATTTTAAACAAATTTACAAAACAAGGTTGCACTCTAATATCGATTCAAACCCTAATGATCCGGCTCGAAGGACCAAATATTATGTGTCGGCCGCTGGGTTTAAATCAGTCTAAACTAAATTGACACATATGATCTGACGAAAAAATGGACTGTATGCGAAAACTAACGACTACAAATAAATCAAATGTAATACCTCGAGTCCGTATGAAGCAAACATATATACATGTATTATAAATATGATGATATGATATAACAAAGAAAAACTTACCGGTCAACTGCGGTTTGACTTCTTAGTAAATGCTTCCAGAAAGGAAAGGGATAGACTAGTTAGGATGTAAGGAATCTGGAGGCACTAACAATTCACTTAATAAAAAATATGTCGACTAACAAAACACACATATATACGTCTGCAGTTTCGAGAGGAAAACAGTTAGTAATATTTCTAGTAAAACTGCTTAAGACGTCTACGAAACGACTGTTCTTGGCAGCTTATCGCCCACAGGTACGATAAGATAACTTTGAACTTCAGTTTAATTTAAAAACAATACAGGGGTTGCCATCTGTCTCTCGATAAATCAAAATAAAAATTATTCTAGCCAAAACTACTATTTAAACATAATTAACGGAAATATATCGCACAGCGGCGCCAACATAATATGTAAAGAAAGATGTATATAGAATATCGGGGAGTATGATATCTATGACCATTGGATACCACCACTCTATTATATATATATATATATATATATATATATATATATATATATATATATATATATATATATATATATATATATATATATATATATATATATATATATATATAGATTTATTCACATAAATAGACAGTTACAATGATTATACAAAATACCAACAGAGGGGGAATAAATCCGAACTATCCCACAAAAGTCAAAGACTTGTGCGGGGGTCTGGAATATAAATGTTGTATTTAACAATCCTCAATCCAGCGCAACATCGCTATCTCAAGAATACAGACAGCGCATGGCTACAAGGAAGATTACAAGACATATTACATTTACACTATATAAACTTTACTTACAAAACTAAACAATCCTAACTATTGCAATAAGTAATCCAATTAAAATGGTAACAATTTAAGATCGAAGACAAAACAAATAAAATACAGTACAAAATTAGAAACAATCACACTCACACATACTTGCTCACTCACTCACTCACTCACTCACTCACTTGCTCACTCACTCAATGACTTACTTGCTCATTCCTCACTCACTTTCTCACACAACACATGCTCACATGACATGGCTTCAACAAAACAGGCATTACCCGTGAATTATCCTACGAGCATTCAGTCTTGGCCAGTCGAGTATCCAAGCCTTCAGCAGTACCTTAAACAATCGCATGTCATATACAGATTGTACATTCGGTGGCAAGAAGTTGCGTAGTCTTGGTCCCATTTGAACATGACATCGCCGGGTCTGAGATTTATTAAACCTCGGGATCATGCTGGCACTCCCAATCGATCGAGTCTGATAGCCATCGGATGCCTCAGTGAGTCTTCCTCTATTCTTTTGTTGCCAGATACCCACAGACCCAAGGTAAATCTGAGAGAGATCCGGGACACGCATTTCCGCATAAAGGTCATCACTTGGGTAAGTATAACATCTGTTCCCAATTTTTAGAATCCACTTCTGAGCGACTTCCAGTCTTTTTATATAACATCTTGCAGCTCCTCCCCAAATGATATTAGCGTACTGCAGATGTGTCTCAACCAGAGATTTGTATATGATCTTTAAATGCTTTAGGTCAAACATATCTCGGTACATTTTAAACCTGCTGCTCAAAAATCGTATTTTGTACACCTGATTGTTTATGTGCTCATCCCATCTCAGATGACAGTCCACTGTCACCCCCAGGTATTTCACCGTCCTCACGACATCTATCCGCACTGTTCCATGATCTCCATCTTGAATCTCCAAAGCCGCGTATAACGGCAAGCCGCTGTCGTAGCTACAAAAAGGCAGACATTTAGTCTTGTTGAAGTTAATTGTGAGCAATCTGGAGTCAAACCACGCTGATATGTTTTCGAAGTCATCTTCGACTTTACTTTTCAGCTCTTCCCATGTTTCTCCCTTGTAGAATATGGCGGTATCATCTGCGAAGCCAACGACAGTACCCTGAGACGACTGTGCAAACAATTCGTTAATGTATATGTTGAACATTACGGGGCCGATGACTGTGCCCTGTGGAGCTCCATATTCTATTATTTTTTGCTCACTAATGTGTTCACCTATCTTTACACATTGTCTTCTTCCCAGAAGGTAACTCTTTAGCAACCTGTGTATGTTTCCTCTAAACCCGACAGATTCCAAAACATCTAACAGCCTCCCATGGTCCACGGTGTCGAAGGCTTTCGCGAGATCGATAAAAATCCACATGCTTGGAGATCCGTTGTCCATCTCGGCAATAGCCCTCTCAATAACGCACGCTATGGCATCCTGTGCGGATCTACCATCACGAAATCCATACTGTCTCTCCGACAGCAACTTAAATTCTTTTAGATAGTTGGTCCTCCTAAGCTTTATAACCTTCTCGAAAATCTTTGCAATGTTGGAAATCAGGGATATGGGCCTATATATATATATATATATATATATATATATATATATATATATATATATATATATATATATATATATATATATATACATATACAATGTATAAAAATAACATAGATAAATATAATATGTAACGAAAGATGTATATAGAATATCGGGGAGTATGATATCTATGATCATTGGATACCACCACTTCTACCCTTTCATGATAAAAACAGTGTAACAAAATTTATATGGGAACCCATCTCTAAAAGCTTATACAGCAGGAATTTGAGATCCGCTGAATCAAATCACTTTCGTAAGTCTGTATAAATCGTATTAACCTGCCCACGATCATCAATAGCCCTTTGCAAAAGATAGAAGATTTGTGGTGGTTGATCTGTTCCTCATAAACTCATGCTGGCTTGAACTTATGATACACTCGATAAGCAAGTTCAAGGAGAGCAAACTCTAACAGATTTGTGAAATTTGATAAAACAGCCACCTGACGGTGGTCTATAACACTTGCCAACTGATCATTCTTAACACCTAAACAAGGGACAAGAAAAGCCACTAAAGGACCCTGCCAAACCAGCTTTTACCCTAAAAAATATCCATTCCTGTGAGAAGCTGGATTTGATGGGTGAAATTTAAGCAATTAGCCGTGAGCCACATTGTTGTGGCTCTCAAGTCTATACCTGAGGTGGCGGTGGACGGACTCGAATAGCCCACTCACATTGAATCTAATCTAAATCTAATTACAGCCTGTTAAACCAATACTACACCTTGGAATCGATAGATTTTACAGCAAGACATCAACTGACTAATAACCGCAGCTGTAAAAATAGGTACTTAAATGTTAATTATCACTTAGCTCAAATGCAGACTACTTTATAGAAGTCATAAATACGGTGTCCCCTGATGTCAGATAAGCCGAGTCAGAGACAGCTTCAGCACCTACTGGGACAGTGGCCGAGTTCACCAGGCACCAACAGTTGAATAGTGGGTCAACAACCATGTGCTCACTGGTCCCGCAGAGTTTCTGCTGGAACTCAACTGTTGCCAAATTGTCAAAGCGAAATGACGAACAAACGTTACAAAATAATAATAATAATAATATTTATTGTTGCACATTAGTTACAAAACAATACAAGTTACAAGAATATGCAAAAAGTACATGTTATTAAATAGGACAAATAATTCTTAGTAAAAAGAGTCACAACAATACATAATTTGAACAATCTACTGAAGGCGAACCTTGTTAGTGGAAATACTTAAAATTTGACACCGTTGTCCCCTGTTTCGCTCGCTTGACCCTGCCGTCAGCCGTACATGTCCCATACATATCAGTACGCCAAAGGCGGCGTGCACAATGAACATCCCTTTGCAGACATAAATGCACCTGAAAGCGCACAGACAAGCTTACAGTTACACAATCATACTCACGCGTAAATACACACACACACACATACAGTCTCAAACACACACACATGTACACAGTCACAAACCCACACACACCATCCCATATACACATACACACATTTAAGCACAGATGCGCACATACATTACCTGCATTCACCCATCTACACTCATTGCAATCAAGAACACCTCTGAACTGATCGAGCCCGTCAACCGATCATTTAAATCAATCAACCCATGGACTTCGCCTCTAGGTATTGATGCTATCCACCGCCTGATTCTTGCCTTGAAGAGCTTGACGGAGTGTAATTCCCTAATCTCAGGTGGAATTTTGAAGTACAATCTTGGAGCAAGGTAAGTCAGCGATCTCTGCGCTATAGATTTCTTGCTTCTCGGTATACTTCCCGAGGTTTCCTTTAACCTTGTACTATACGGATGATCCACTGTGTTTAAGACATTTCTATTTTTGAATTGCCATGTCAGAATAGAGCCCAGATACAACTGCTTCACGTCAAAATGTTTAGTGTCCCGATATAACTGGTCTGACGAATATAGACGTAGTTTTTCATACATTACCTTCAGTATATACCTCTGTACGACTTCCAGACGCCGAAGGTGAGCATCCGCGACTCCTCCCCACACCGCAATTCCGTACCTGAGATGTGACTCCACAAGAGCGCAGTAGATAATCCGTAAATAATCACATGTAAATACCTTTTTCAAAGTCCTCACGCTAAACAAGATACTCCTCAATTTTTTTACAAGATACTCCATGTGATGGTCCCACCTCAGATGGCAATCAACTACAACTCCGAGATACCTTACCGTCCTACAAGACGATATACTAAAAGTGTCAGAACCCTGTATTACATCTATATATTCGTACTCAGGTTGGTTATTTCTGTAACACGAGAATGGAATAAACTTTGTTTTAGTATAATTTATGGTGAGCAGTCTGCTGCTAAAAAAATTTACTATGTTCTTCAAGTCGTTTTACACTTTTCTATTCAGGTTGTGCCAATCAGTGTCACTATAAAATACGGCAGTATCATCTGCAAAACCCACAACTTCTCCCACGGTCTTAACTCTAAATAAATCATTTACGTAGATATTAAACAGTATGGGACCCAATACCGTACCCTGTGGTACTCCACAGAGGAACGAAAGGGGCGCACTAACAACATGGCCTACTCTAACCGTCTGCTGTCTGTTGGATAGGTAATCCTTTATTAGATTATATGGGGTTCCTCTGAAGCCTATGTCACTCAGTAGTAATAGCAACTTATCATGGTTTACCGTGTCGAAGGCCTTAGCCAGGTCAAAAATCACACACATGGATGATAGTCCATTATCTAGACTTTCATAAGCATTTGACATCAATTTAATCATCGCATCTTCCGCCGACCTAGACTCTCGGAAACCAAACTGTTTATCAGACAATATGTTGTATTTTTTGAGAAACAGTTATTCTCGTCTTTAATATATGCTCAAAAACCTTTGCCAAAACACCAATCAAAGATATCGGCCTGTAATTGCAAACATCTATTTGACTTCCAGACTTGTAGACTGGTATGACAAGAGCATTCTTGAAGACATCTGGAAACACTCCCTCACTCAAGGACCTATTTATTATATACGCTAGAGGACCACTAATATATTGCCTTACTTCTTTAATGTGTTCTGGTTTTATACCGTCTTCTCCCGCGCTACTGGGGCTAGCCAGGGATCCAATAACACTCCCCACCTCATTTTCATCGGTCGGAGACAAAAAAATCGTGTTAGCAATGTGGGTCCCACCAGCAGTCGCCGCTGTAGCCGGTAAACCGTTTGCCAGTCGTTCCCCTAAACTGCCGAAATAATTATTGAATCTATCCGCTAGGTCCAGCGGATTAACTAGCATTTCTCCAGCCTCGCTTTTTATTTGTTTTTTTGAGCTACGATTTCGAGTTTTCCCCCTCAGGTTATTATACTTTTTTTTAATATATACTATCACACCATCATTCTGATTGTAGTTACCGCCATTATATATCATATCGTAACCTGCAATACTAAAGCTGCCAGTTTCATGTAAAATCCACGTCTCGGTTAAAACAATCAAATCAAACCCACTTTCAAGCGCATTCAGAACAACTTTCAGTTCATCAAATTTTTTTGCTAAGCTTCTAATATTACTGTGGGAGATTTTAAGCTTGTGCACATCAAACATACGGACGGACACACTCTGGGATGTCTTCACAGACATGGGTCTCTATTTCTTGCGCAACAAAATCTCTGATGTAAGGATCCATTGTATATAACTGACAGCAAAGCGAAACTTATAACAAGGATTCAGAGTCAATCTTTAAGCAAAACCAAAAATTTATCTGACAATAAATGACAAAATCTAAACTAGTCACACAAATTAAGTACCCACACACATCGCATACAAAAAGAACATAGCAATCTAAACTTACATAAATCTCACACTACGAGTCAGTCCTCACTTCCTCCTAATTTCGTCACCTCTCCTCCTTAAAGTGTCGATTTTGGCGACCAGTGTGGCAGTTCCCGAACCTGAATGACCTTGTTGACTTGCGTGACTTCGCAAAATCTTTTTATCAGTTGCAGTCGCTGGGTGTTTTTGAGATGCTGATAGTGGCCCCACTGAAGGTGTGCCGCTCTGCTTCGCAATGTTGATTGCAGACTCCAGGCCAAACTCCCCCAGTGTTGGTGTTCCAGGTGTACTATTTGATGTTTCGCTGATCTCAGCTCTCTTATCTTCTTGGGAAGGGGCAGTGGTGTAATTCAGTTCATCTGGTTTGTACTCCTCTCCATCTACCATCAACTTGCCATTCCTTATGTATGCATTAAGCTTATTCTCTCTAGCGTACTTGAGCTGTTTCCTCAGGACTTTGTTCTCTAGTTGTTCCTGCCGTGTAAGGTCTTGCTGAATGAATATTTGAGTACCTTTTAGTTTTATTACGTTTTTAAGGATTTTGGATTTCTCTCGGGGAGAGACGAACTCAATAATGCCTGAAGTCAACAGTGCATTCATCAGTCCCCAACTGCTGAAATGTATCGATAGTCAGGAGGTGAGCGCTTAAACTCAGCCAATGATGCCAATTATATTACATTTGCTCCTAAAATTATTTACAAATTCTTAACTGATATAAAAAAAAAACAAAAATTTCAATTTATCTCAATTTTCGGCTCGATAGTATATTACAAGGACAGTTGAATAGTGTCCAACATTTGTGACTTTGCTTAATTTTTATTTACATTCAGTAACATGTAATTTTTTGCCTAGTTAGTAATAAACACTATAAAAGTATCCTTATTTGCAAGAGGCAAACCACTGACAGTTTCAACTCTCCAAGAACCGGTTAACTTCTTCCAAGCTCACCATGAATGTGCCATGTTAGCAGTAGCCTTAGAAGATTTTACAGTTTGTGTTGTGGATGTTGATATGAAGCGTATTGTTAGAAAGTTTTAAGGGCATACAACTCAAATTAACGATGCTGCATTTAGCCTGGATTCTCGGTGCTTAATTTATTCTTCTATGGGTTGTTCTATCCAAATATGGGATGTACCTTCAGGGCAACTAGTTGATCAATTTGCAACAGAGACACCTTGTATATCACTTAACACGTATCCAACTGGTGAAGTATTGGCCACAGCATATGTTGATTCCTTAGACATTTTTCTGTGGTCAAATCGTACCTTGTATTCAAGGGTATCATTGAAAGCTTTACCTCCTTCGGACAAACCACAATTAGTTGCATTGCCTGAGTGCTTTACTGACCTTAAAGAAGAAAAAGAAGTCGAAACTGAGGAACTTGAATTCGTTTCTCCGGAACAAATTAGTAAAGAACTTGTCACCTTATCTGGTTTATCTACATTAAAATGGCAACATTTACTTGACCTCGATATTATTAAACTAAGAAATAAACCGAAAGCACCCTTGAAAAAAACCAAAATCTGCTATATTTTTTCTGCCGACAATTCCTTCATTAAGTTTAGTGTTTGATGTAAAACAAGCAGAATCGGCCAACGAGGGAAGTAAAATAATAAGCTCCGGTCATTTGGTTAATTTAACAGAATTTGGAAAATTAGTTGACAGTACTAAACATACTCAATTTTTTACCTGTTATTGAAAAAAATAAATCATTTCGCCCATCGATGATTGATCTTGAAACTAAGTCACTGGCACCAGAGGGTGGTGGATCCTACGATGTAGTGTTGCAGTTTTTAAAATGCATTGAATTTATGCTGAATTCTAACAGGGATTTTGAATTAGCTGAAACTTATTTAAGTATCTTTCTCAAGTCTCATGGAACAGTGATAGCAAACAGAAATATTGCGTAGTTATTTACCATATATTCAAAGTTGTCATAATGTAACATGGAATAGATTACAAGAAAAGCTATTGTACAGTTTATGTGTTGTAAATAATCTAAAGACAATGTAGAAAATGTACATTTCTTGAAAAAAAAAACTTGTTACATTAAAGGGTTGTTTCCTGAACAATGAAGGTTGTTATGATAATGTTATGATAATGTTATGAAATGATTGTGTTGAGGAGAGCAGTTGTGAAGGAGATATCTGCAATCAAAGTTTTAGTTGGTATGCTACCTCTAAGAAGCACCACCTCCAAGTACTGCCTTGCCAACGGTCAATAGAGATTCCAGTTCTATAGTTATCGTGGTTGTCTATATTTTAGTTGGATTTATTCTGGTGTCGGGAGTTCTTGCAGTTGGATTATGGTTCAGAAATCACAAGCTCTATTTCAATGAACTTCCAACATCAGAACCTAGTCCAATGCCACCACCATCTCCCTATCTAGATCTGAGACCAGTGCAGTTGATGGAAATTAAAGCCAGAGAAAGATTTGGTGCTGTCTGGACGGCACAGTTTAAGGCAGAAAAAGTGGCTATCAAAATATTTCCTGTACAGGATAAGCAGTCCTGGGTGACAGAACAAGAAATCTACAAGCTTCCATACATGGACCATCCTAATATACTGCACTATATTGGCGTTGAGAAACATGGTGATAATTTACAAGCAGAGTTCTGCATATTATGAACGTGGATCATTGTGTGATTATCTGAAGGCCCATACCTTGACCTGGAATGAGCTTTGTCTTATTGCTGAGATCATGGCAAGAGGATTAATGCGCTTGCATGAAGCTATACCAGGTAAATCACAAACGGATCCAGCTAAACCAGCGATTGCTCACAGAGATTTCAAGGGCAAGAACGTATTGCTCAAGAGTGACATGACTGTGTGTATAGCCGATTTGGGATTTACTATTATCTTTGAAGCGGGCAAGTCTTGTGGAGATACACATGGACAGGTGGGCACACGGAAATACATGGCCCCTGAAGTCTTAGAAAGTGCTATAAGCTTTACACCTGATGCATTTCTTCGTATCGACATGTACGCGTGTAGCTTAGTGATCGGGGAATTGGTGTCCCGTTGTACAGCACAAGATGGACCCATACCAGAGTATCGCCTTCCATTTGAAGAAGAAGTGGAAGACATGCAGGAATCAGTGGTGCAGAGGAAAGTGAGGCTGGTCATACAGGACCATTTGAAAATACATCCAGGATTGGCGGCCATGTGTGACATAATGGAAGAATGTTAATACCACGACGCCGAAGCCAGGCTGTCTGCATCTTGTGTCATGGAGAGAGCAATGTTGCAAAAAAAGTATCCTACTTCTGTACTCTGTGGAGACTATGTAAGCAGGATCAAGTTTAGCGAATAATTTTTGGCAAGCAGTCATCATATTTTAACCATATTTAAAAAAACTTATATGGAGCCAAATTTTGCTAACGAAGTATAATTAGTCGAGAAAATCGGCATTTTCCGACTAACGAAAATGTTCATATTGTAATAGAGGTGGAATGTTTTCTGTCTGCCTTGGTGTCAAATGGATGGGGCTCCGCCACAGAGGTCTTCCTCATGTTATATACTGTAGAGTTTGAAGATTGCCTGATCTACAAAGCCATCACGAATTGAAACCTCTTGAGCATTGCCAGCTTCCATTTTCTCCAAACATAAGGAAGTATCCATCAATACATACCATTATAAGAGGGTAGAGAATCCAGTGTTACTTCCAGTTCTTGTTCCGAGATATAACGATTTTGTACCTGGACATTCGTTATTGCTTTTTCAACAGTTTGTCGAGCCAAATATGCAACAACATAATGTTACATACAACACAAATGGCAGCTTCAACGCAAACCATTTGAGCCCTTCGTCTCCGCTTTCAAATATCTCGAGTCTTGGGAGTGTTTCGTCAAACAATCCATAATCTCCATATAATAATATCGCCGAAACACCACCACCGGCGTACAGTCCTACTGGTGAATGCAATACAAACACAAATAACAACACAACGAGTTCGGAACCACCATTAACGCAAGATGCGCAACCAATAGCGTACCAGGATCAACCATATTGGGCTTCCATAGCCTACTATAAACTGAACTGCAGGGTCGGTGAGATATTCCATTGTAGTTCCACATCTGTCATCGTGGATCGATTTACAAACCCGAGCAACAACAGTGATCCGTTTTTGCCTTGGTCAGCTTAGCAATGTGAATAGAAATACAACCATTGAAACACTAGATGTCACATAGGTAAAGGCATACACTTAAATTATGTAAACGGAGAGGTTTACACAGAGTGTTTATCTGATGCCCCGATCTTTGTGCAATCCCGCAACTATAATCACCACCAGGGACTTCATCCATCGACAGTTCGTAAAATACCAGCAGGTTGTTCTCTTCGAATCTTTAACAATGCGGAATTCGCTCAGCCTTTATCACAATGTGTGTATCACGGTTTCGAAGCTGTTTACAAACTAACAAAGATGTGCACTATTAGGATGAGTTTTGTGAAAGGTTGGGGAGCTGAATACCATCGACAAGACGTGACGAGAACCCCCTGTTGGATAGAGGTTCACCTGCATGGACCTCTCCAGTGGCTGGATAAGGTATTACTACAAATGGGTGCTCCACATAATGCTATTAGTTCGGTGTCTTAATGATTTCGCAGGAGAATTTAATAAACGATGATATAATAATAATTATTTATTCGCCAAGTTGATACATTATAGTTTATAGGACATGTCAATAAAAATCAGTGTACAGCAATAAGAAACAAACAAATAAAAAATAGCTTGTCGCAGTAATAAAATACACAATATACAATCTTCATAAAACACACACACAACCTATAGTACTACTTATGACAGAAACACCTAAAAAAACATAACAGGCATGATCAGTGCCCATGCACATCTCCATTAAAATACGCTAAGGTAGAGTAGAAAGCGTGACCGCAAAGTGACTGTTTCACTGCTAATTTGAAATGTTTAAATGCGCCAATATTCCTTATGGAAGCTGGTAGCGAGTTACATAATTATATCTAAGTGACCGTTGATAATGAGACGTGCAATGCCGAGGGTTGCTCAGTAACTCTCCCTTTCTTGTTGGATACGTATGAGCAACAATTTTTGACAGAGATGTAAAGTTAGCTTCGTGAAATAAACAGACTTTAGTATGTAAGTCCGATCTAAATTGGTACAGAGCTGAGTTGGATGGCAACGGATTGATTCCTCGCAATTATATCGAAATGAGAAATCACAGGTATTTTCCTTTAAATATGAGAGTGTTTTTCACTATTAATGTTTATATTGTTGCAGTTGGTATTATGGCAGAAGAGCTGATGCAGAAAAATTATTGATGAATAAACACAAAGTAGCCTTTCCGATCAGGATCAGTGAGTCTAGTCTGGGGGATTTTTCATTATCTGTTAAGTAAGTTAATGGTTTCCATGTATTCATTACTCTTCGTGAAAAACAAGAATGAAAGTGGTTGAAATGCTATGTATTAGAGGTTACATTACATCATAGTTGAGATATTCCATTGTAGCTTCACATCTGTTATCGTGGATGGATTTTTAACTCGAGCAACGACAGTGATCGTTTTTGCATTGGCCAGCTTAGCATTGTGAAAAGAAATTCGACCATCGAAAACACTAGACGTCGCATAGGTAAAGGTGTACAGTTATAATAATAAATAACAATAGGGAACGTGAGCTAGGTTCAAACCGTCGTGAGACAGGGTCGTTTTACCCTACTGATGACTCATCGTTGCGATAGTAATCCTGCTCAGTACGAGAGGAACCGCAGGTTGGGACATTTGGTTCACGCACCCGCTCGAACGGGCGGTGGTGCGAAGCTGCCATCCCTGAGATTATGCCAGAACGCCTCTAAGGCCGTATGCTTTCTAGACAAAGGTAGCAGCGAGACCTATAGGAGTTCCAGGAGTCGAAAGGCTAAAAACAATGTGCCTGATTTTAATTAGGCTTTTTGGGTATGATTGAAGTTTCCTTCTGATAAGGTTTGGTAACTTTAATGATTGTAATACAAGTTTCTTGTAAAGAGACTTACAGTATCTAGATTCACCAAATTTTAATTTTCTAGCCTCATAGAAAATTGAGTTTTGGGAATCAAAGTTTTTTCCTTAAAAGGAGCTAGAACACGATATTTGAATATTTTTTATGGTACTGCCCAAAAAACAAATTAATATCTAGAAAAGGTTTCAGAAATGGTTTTTACAAACATGAAACATTCACTAGTAAGTGACCCAAATGTTTCGCATTCATTGTGAAAACGACCCATGTCCTACCTAAAATTTATTTCCTTGAAACATTTCAGTCGAATGTTTCAGTAATGTTTCCACACATACCTGTGCAATGTTTTCAGTTGCAGGAATGTTTCTGATCAAGGTGATGATATCCTCTCTAGAATGCCTGATTAATGTTTTAAAATGCAGATATTATGTAGTGTCACTTCTAAAAAAATACAAAAACTAATGACACTAATATGTTACAAATATTTTAGTAATACAGTACCAAATTTCAGAAAACTTAAGTCTTGACAATTGAGTTTTCAAGACTTGAATTATGTTTAATTTTTGCATATATTATATAGTTTCTAGTAAATAAATATAATAAATTAAAAAAAAAAACACTAAAAATATTTGTAACATATTTGAGAAATTAGTTCATATTGTATTATAATGTAGGTAAATAAAAAATAACTGTCAGAAAAATATGCAAATAAATTTATTCATATAAAACAGAAAAACAACTTAGTTCAAATTAATATCAGGAATAAATAGGAAAAGATAAACATATTTCTCAGTCTGACATCTTGTAGAAGATTTTCGCAGAGAGGATTTTTAAGGCCAATTTTGTTATATGTTTTTAGTGTGTAAAAATATTTTTAATGACAGTGAAAGAAATGTCAGCAAATTTTTGAGAACTTTTTTTATGTCAATTTTAATACTTTTATAGTAAATTGTTTTAGCAGTTTCGTGGAACTTTGTTTAGTACAAAATGGATACGGGTGAAATGTACAAAATTCTTATTTCCAAGACGATATATGTCCGAATATTTGAAACTTTCAGACAAAGTATTCAAATTCAAATGGGGCCAGTCAATCAGATAATTAATTCCTCCTTGAAAACTGTACCCTGTTTAAATAATCTGGCGGCATTTTACAAATTTAGCGTAACACATAAAAAATACGCAATAAGAGCAAGTACACAGAAATTATGGTCTGTTTAGGTATTTTTAGAAATTTGTTTATGTGTAAAATGAAAATTTCCTTATGGAGCACATTTGAAATTTATCTGTATATCTTAAAGTATTTGGCAAATACGTTTTTTAGTGTAGTAGTCAGTACAGCCTTGGTCTCTACAATCTTCCATTAAATTATGTATAGTTCACCAGAAATTACTTGAGATCAAATTATTTTTTGTTTATAAAAGATACCACAAAGTCAAATTAGCTACATCGAAAAAATATATATTTTACAGAGATTTGTATAAACTTGTTATAATTTATTGTTAATTGATGCCACATTGCTTATTTGCACTGTCAAGTTATGACTCAAGATTTTGAAACACCTGATGTGGGAAAATTATGAGTCAAGTGGACGCTTTTCAGATGACTCTAGGCTGTTATCGTATCTGTTTTCATAATTTCTCCAAGGGCATCAAACCTGGTGACTAGATGTACCTTACTTTTCTTACAACTTCCGAATGGCCAACAATAGTTCAATGAGTAAGGTTACATTGTATGAAACATACTGTTACATTAAAAAGAACTGAGAACAGAATACTGGAACACCTGTAGATACCACATAAAAGATCACACTATACTAGAAAAAAAAAATATGGCACAAAGTAAAAAGGAGGGGCAAAGGGATTGTCAATTCTAGTGGAACACTGTACATGTGCACATTATTCTTATTAGGTGTGTATATAGGAGGTGGAATGGGAAATAACTATAAGTATACTACTCTTACACATGTTTAATACAACTGCCATTATAAAAGTACATCGGGTTCATGGTTATAATTTAAATAAAATTCTCTTTCAAACCAACATTTTATAAATTATTGAAAACAAAACATATCTCCCAATAAATACAAAAAGAAAAGATATGTATTCTAAATAAAACATTACTTCTAACATATACGTAACAAAAACAAAATTTTAAAAATAGAGTCTAGTACCGTAAGATTGGGCTACTTTAACCCTTAAGGTCAACTTTGACCTAAAACAAAATAAATGACTTCATCATCTACAATTTG
Organism: Tillus elongatus; assembly: GCA_964006375.1. Taxonomy (NCBI): domain Eukaryota; kingdom Metazoa; phylum Arthropoda; class Insecta; order Coleoptera; family Cleridae; genus Tillus; species Tillus elongatus. Next base: position 43,550,128 of record OZ023268.1, read on the forward strand.
GTGTGTATGCTTGATATAGCTGAGTAATGCTAATATGTAGATGGTGGCATTGTGCATTAGATGCAGTGGTCTATATACGTCCACAAATGTTTTGCCCTGATACCAAAGGCTTGCTTTGTGTCAGCTGTGTAGACCATTAAAGTTGTGGTGATAAAACTTTTGCAATGTAGGACAATCAGACGACTTTTGAAGTCTGGTAAGTGGTTTTTTGGTATCTGCAATTACTTAGTAAGTTGCTGTGAATACAGTTTTGAAGTACTACAACCGTTGCTTTGTAATTATTTCTCAGTAAGGTGCTTTTTAACATCCATTTGGGAGAACTTTGTCTCTGGGCCAAACTTGATCCAAATATGAAATACATTTGAAATTATCATTTATTTTGCGGTATAAATTTTATTTCCTCGCTTCTTTGTTGCATGTACTTTAGAACGAACCACAGAAATGCCAAGAGTTCTAATCAGAACAGTCGGAAGTCACAAATATGCAGACTATTCGCAAGAAACTATGGAACATGTCTAGGTGCTATAAGATTGAAATCAAAAACGAGAGGCTTCCGAACACTATATGGTATTCCACAAAGTACCATAAAAACAAATTAACGGGTGTATACAACAATAAGCCCTGCAGGCCGCCTGTTTTTTATTCAGTAGAAGGAATCTCAATCTCTGAACATGCTAAAAAATATCAGAGTTCAGATTTCCGAATTCGAATTATGCTATGTTATGAAGTATTACATTGATAAGCAAGGTCGCAAGATCTAAGAATTCTAAAATAATGCGTATATGAATGGGGTAAATTATTCTTGAAGCGACATCCAATCTCACAACTCTTATTTCTAGCAGCATCTAGAGGGATCCTAACAGTATAGATTAAATTACTATTAATGAATATTTTGAAAATTTAGAACATATGACCTTGGGGCCTCAAAGTAATTTGAAAAAAAAAAACACGACAGCAAATATGTTGAGTGTGTGCTGAATTTATCAAAATCATCAACATCTTTAATGATGTGTGGTAGCACTGCCGATGAATAATTGAATATATATGCAGCATACAAGGCAGATCATCTGAGGACAACATGGACTAAAGGAGGCCCTAAAGAATGCAGTCATAATATATCAAAAAGTGGCTGGTTTGAGGACTGCTTTTTCTCAACAGTGTTGTCCAGACTAAGAAAATAACAAGGCCACAAAGTTCTCATTGGAGACAATTTGTCCACACAACCATTAATGTCCTTATATCATGCACTGATAATCACCATTAGTTTTGTTTTCCTTTCTTTACGTTCCACCCATTTAACCCAACCACTTGATGTAGCATATTTCCATCCAATGAAGGTCACATGGAGACAAATATTGAAAAACTGGGAACAATCACATGATAGTTAAAAATTTGCAACAATTCAGAAAGATCATTTTGCCAAATTATTAAATGATTTTTACACAAATGCATTAGAAGCAAAAGGCCAGAACTTAATTTCTGGGTTCAGAAAATGTGGTATTGTGCCACTAGATAAGTCAACTTCTTGAGCCGTAATGCAAGAGGACGCAGATAGCCAAACCAGCTAGTCAAATAAAACGCAGGAAAAAACTGTTTTGTCCAGAAAAAGCATTTCTGTAGACGATTTGGAGGATGTAGCAGATCAAAATGTATCTTAGGATACAAATACCATCAAAAAGCCGAGGCGGCCAAACACAAGTGCGACTGAATTTGACACATCTTTAGATGAAGACAATTTTAGTATTCATGATGACACCGCTGAAGATTAACAATTCGATGTATTTCAATTTTCTAGCGAAGGCAGTGACTGGGTTGAGTCAGGTCTTTTACTCTTACAATTATTCCAATTTCAGTTTCAGCTGAAACATGGAAAGATGCCTTAGTAGGAGATTATGTAGTTGTGCAATATGATGGGAGTGCATTCTCCTGGACATATTGTGCATTTACCATCACAGAAAAGTGCGGGACCCACTATAAGGTATATAGAAAAATTAACCAACAAACTCGTCCCCCAAAGAATCTAATCATACAGAATAATATGTGTCTTACACGATATCTCAGATATTTTGATAGTTTTCTGTTTTTAGTGAATTTTCGTAGAAAAAATTCACTAATGGGGAGATCCCGACTTTTGAATTTTGAAAAAATTTTTGCAAATGAGCGCGAACTAGGACCCCTAGAACCCATATCCGGGGTCAGTTACAATTTTTATATGTTTATATATATATATATATATATATATATATATATATATATATATATATATATATATATATATATATATATATATATATATATATATATATGTATATATGTATCACACCGATAACTCAAAAAATAATGGGCCGATTATAATAAAATTTGGCACGTACGTTTCTTTTGTAAATAGCTTGGATAAGTTCGTTAGTCAGGAAAATCGGACGAGGTTTTCCGGGAAAATTTTGAGTTTTCATTCTAAAAAAATTCTTATCTCAAAAAGTAATAAGCCGATTATAATAAAATTTGGCATGTACCTTCCTTTTGTAAATGGCCTTGATAAGTTTGTTAGTCAAGAAAATCGGACGAGGTTTTCCGGGAAAATTTTGAGTTTTCATTCGAAAAAAAATTTTATCTCAAAGAATAATAGGCCGATTTTGATAAAATTTGGCGCGTACCTTCCTTTTGTAAATGTCTTTGATAGGTTCGTTAATCAGAAAAATCGGACGAGGTTTTCCGGAAAAACTTTGAGTTTTCATTTGAAAAAAATTTTTATTTAAAAAAATAAAAAAGATATGATAACCAAATTTGGTAGGTAGGTTTACGATATAAAAAGTAAACTATACACCAAAATTTAGATTTCTATGTTACAAGAAAAAAAAGTTATAATAAAATATTTTGTGCCAGATCATTTTTATGAAAATTTTTAGTTTTGAAAATGATATATGTCATTTTATGCACGACATTGGGGACTGTTGGTGGTTGAACATTTGGAGATGGGTTGAGAGTAGAATTGCCGGCGAACAACGAGACAAAAACTTCAGCCTTGCCCAGGGCGTTAGAAACAATTTCATCCCCTGAGACAAGAGGCGGGAACATGCTCTTGCAGAAATTATTCCCAATAGATGTAGCAAGAGTCTAGAAGGGTTTGCTGCCGTTGGAGCTTGAGAGGACTTTGTTTTTGATGTGGTTATTAAACGAGTTTTTTGCCTCATAAAGAATGCGGACATAGCGGTTTCTTGCGTCTTTAATACTTGACGGTTTTCTTGACTGGGATTGTGTAGAAGCGTTTTGTGAGCTTTGACCTTTTAGTGAATTTTCTTAAAAAAAATTCACTAATGAGGAGATCCCGACTTTTGAATTTTGAAAAAATTTCTTCAAATGAGCGTTAATTAGGCCCCCCAGAAAACATATCCGGGGTCAGTTTCAATTTTTATATGTTTATATATATATATATATATATATATATATATATATATATATATATATATATATATATATATATATATATATATATATATATATATATATATATATATATATATATATATATATATATATATATATGTATCACACCGATAACTCAAAAAATAATGAGCCGATTTTGATTAAATTTGGTGAAAAAATTCCTTTTGCAAATGGCTTGGATAAGTTCGTTAGCCAGGAAAATCTGCCCAGGTTTTCCCGGAAAATTTTGTATTTTCTTTCGAAAAAAATTTATATCTCCGGAATTAACAAAGTAAGGGCAACCAAATCTGGTACGCAGGTTTATATTCTTATGAGTAAGTCACCTACCAAAATTTAGCTATGTAGCTCAAAAGACAAAAAAGTTATAAGCATTTAAATAAAAATAAATTGGGGTTTTCCTCAAAACGTCAAAGTGGCGATTTAAAATGTCAAAATTGGCAACATTTAGGCAAGTAACTTAAATCTAATACGGGCTATAGAAATAAAATGTCTCAAGAAGGATGTTTTACCAACCCTGAAGTCTTAGTTTCAACCGTCATTGTCCTTCATTTTACTAAAATATTTGCAGAAAATTCATTTCAAATAGACCCTTTCTCTGATACTTGGCAGTAACCTTAGCTATAGAGTTTATCGTTTAATGGTATATAATTTTTGTCGAATTTTCGTAAAAAATCAATAAAGCTCAATATATCCGTTATTATATAAAATATGAAAAAAAATTGTATATATTAATTATAGGGTGTCTTGAGCTACATCTTAAAATAATATTTCTACAATCACAGGGTGGCCCATAAGTCGTTGGTGATACAAATTTCTTTTTTTTTTAATCAAACGCCTTATGTTATTGCATTTTTGCATTTTCCATCAAAATATAATTCATGTTTGTAAGAAAAGACATTCTGGACGCAGCAAGTGCGTTATGGTAGCGAATATTCATCAAATGTTTCATATTTGAACAGCTCAATTTGCTATTAACCTATAAGGTTGACCAAGAAACGTGTTTTTTCGGGAACACTTTAAGTTTACCTTTGGAAATTTTAGTACATTTTCACACAATAAAGTTATTTTGATGAAACATGCCACATTGTTTTTACTATATAGGTTATACCAGTAACCAAATTTGATGCCTGCTTTCTTAAAAAAAACACATATTTGTTATTAAAAACATTTTTATGAAAATTCACTACCATAACGCACTTGCTGCGTCCAGAATTTTTTCCTTTTGGGAATCATTGTTACATCCGTTTTTGGTGAAATACATGTTATAAGACCAATATAACACTGGGACAAAGAAACCCCAGATTAGGACATTGGCCTTCATTTTTGTAAATTGAAAAAATATGTTCAAAGTAGAATGATGAAGCTTTTGAATTTGCATCAAAACTTAATAAACTATGGTTGTTTATTCTGACACAGAAGGAAATTAGTACAAAGGAACCCTATCTCACAGTATATTATTATAATAAAATTTACTTTTCCAAGATAAGTTTGAAGTCATGTTGTAAATGACTTCGTAAAAGGTCAGTAGTTTTATTCTTCAACTCTGGCACTATAGTTATTGCATCTTGAAGTTCTTGTAAACGTGGGTATTCCATCTTATCATAAAAACTTTTGAAATATTTTCTGCATGCATGCCTTTGGGGTGTACTCCAACCTTTCCGTTTCTTTATTCCATCTGAAAAATATGTAATGTGCCAATGAGTAAACAATCTGTGGTAAATAAATGTCTATGGAAGGTCTAGGTGCTCACCTAGATGTTCATGCAATCTATTACAATACATTTTAGAGTACAAAGTTATAGCGAATTTCTTCTTAAATTTGCATATGCAGGTGAAGCAGCTCTGGATCTACATGATGACTCAAATTTGTTTTCATTATATTCAATTTTCAAGTTTTATCCAACATTTTCTATTTAAAATAGTAATTAAGTATTAAATTGTCAAAATATTAATTCTTGTAAGAGAAAAAAGTTGATATCATTATCAGTTGTCCTGAAATAATAATCACTGGAATGTGATATATTTGCCAAATGATGCAAAATCAGTTATCAAATATTCTCCCTTTGTTGAACTGATTAATTAAAGGCTGCGGTATGGAAATTTGAAAGAGAATTTTTGAAATTGAAAAATCTCTTATCTCTAATGTTAAATCTTTTGCAATGCTGAGCATCAATACAGTGTTAAAAAATATGGCCCTAAACAATATAGTACTTTCAGTATTCGAACTAATACTTACAAATTTGTTACTGAATCCAATTATACTCACAATTTGCTTTCCTCTGTATTTCTGCCCTAATCCAACTCTGTACTTGAGTAGGTGACCGAGATAAAACAGAACTATTCTCTACAATCAGGTCCTGACATTGGCTCAAAGAAGGTAACTTTCTTTTAGCTATATATTTCTTGAAAGTTTCTTTTAAAAATTTTTTTTCTGGGGTCCTCCAAGACCTTTTACATCTTTGCAAACATGACTTTCCAATAATGACACGTCCATGATCTTTATTCGTGATTTTTTGTCAACAAGTTAATTTTGATATGGAACCCATAATCTCCATATAATAATATCGCCGAAACACCACCACCGGCGTACAGTCCTACTGGTGAATGCAATACAAACACAAATAACAACACAACGAGTTCGGAACCACTATTAACGCAAGATGCGCAACCAATAGCGTACCAGGATCAACCATATTGGGCTTCCATAGCCTACTATAAACTGAACTGCAGGGTCGGTGAGATATTCCATTGTAGTTCCACATCTGTCATCGTGGATCGATTTACAAACCCGAGCAACAACAGTGATCCGTTTTTGCCTTGATCAGCTTAGCAATGTGAATAGAAATACAACCATTGAAACACTAGATGTCACATAGGTAAAGGCATACACTTAAATTATGTAAACGGAGAGGTTTACACAGAGTGTTTATCTGATGCCCCGATCTTTGTGCAATCCCGCAACTATAATCACCACCAGGGACTTCATCCATCGACAGTTCGTAAAATACCAGCAGGTTGTTCTCTTCGAATCTTTAACAATGCGGAATTCGCTCAGCCTTTATCACAATGTGTGTATCACGGTTTCGAAGCTGTTTACAAACTAACAAAGATGTGCACTATTAGGATGAGTTTTGTGAAAGGTTGGGGAGCTGAATACCATCGACAAGACGTGACGAGAACCCCCTGTTGGATAGAGGTTCACCTGCATGGACCTCTCCAGTGGCTGGATAAGGTATTACTACAAATGGGTGCTCCACATAATGCTATTAGTTCGGTGTCTTAATGATTTCGCAGGAGAATTTAATAAGCGATGATATAATAATAATTATTTATTCGCCAAGTTGATACATTATAGTTTATAGGACATGTCAATAAAAATCAGTGTACAGCAATAAGAAACAAACAAATAAAAAATAGCTTGTCGCAGTAATAAAATACACAATATACAATCTTCATAAAACACACACACAACCTATAGTACTACTTATGACAGAAACACCTAAAAAAACATAACAGGCATGATCAGTGCCCATGCACATCTCCATTAAAATACGCTAAGGTAGAGTAGAAAGCGTGACCGCAAAGTGACTGTTTCACTGCTAATTTGAAATGTTTAAATGCGCCAATATTCCTTATGGAAGCTGGTAGCGAGTTACATAATTATATCTAAGTGACCGTTGATAATGAGACGTGCAATGCCGAGGGTTGCTCAGTAACTCTCCCTTTCTTGTTGGATACGTATGAGCAACAATTTTTGACAGAGATGTAAAGTTAGCTTCGTGAAATAAACAGACTTTAGTATGTAAGTCCGATCTAAATTGGTACAGAGCTGAGTTGGATGGCAACGGATTGATTCCTCGCAATTATATCGAAATGAGAAATCACAGGTATTTTCCTTTAAATATGAGAGTGTTTTTCACTATTAATGTTTATATTGTTGCAGTTGGTATTATGGCAGAAGAGCTGATGCAGAAAAATTATTGATGAATAAACACAAAGTAGCCTTTCCGATCAGGATCAGTGAGTCTAGTCTGGGGGATTTTTCATTATCTGTTAAGTAAGTTAATGGTTTCCATGTATTCATTACTCTTCGTGAAAAACAAGAATGAAAGTGGTTGAAATGCTATGTATTAGAGGTTACATTACATCATAGTTGAGATATTCCATTGTAGCTTCACATCTGTTATCGTGGATGGATTTTTAACTCGAGCAACGACAGTGATCGTTTTTGCATTGGCCAGCTTAGCATTGTGAAAAGAAATTCGACCATCGAAAACACTAGACGTCGCATAGGTAAAGGTGTACAGTTATAATAATAAATAACAATAGGGAACGTGAGCTAGGTTCAAACCGTCGTGAGACAGGGTCGTTTTACCCTACTGATGACTCATCGTTGCGATAGTAATCCTGCTCAGTACGAGAGGAACCGCAGGTTGGGACATTTGGTTCACGCACCCGCTCGAACGGGCGGTGGTGCGAAGCTGCCATCCCTGAGATTATGCCAGAACGCCTCTAAGGCCGTATGCTTTCTAGACAAAGGTAGCAGCGATACCTATAGGAGTTCCAGGAGTCGAAAGGCTAAAAACAATGTGCCTGATTTTAATTAGGCTTTTTGGGTATGATTGAAGTTTCCTTCTGATAAGGTTTGGTAACTTTAATGATTGTAATACAAGTTTCTTGTAAAGAGACTTACAGTATCTAGATTCACCAAATTTTAATTTTCTAGCCTCATAGAAAATTGAGTTTTGGGAATCAAAGTTTTTTCCTTAAAAGGAGCTAGAACACGATATTTGAATATTTTTTATGGTACTACCCAAAAAACAAATTAATATCTAAAAAAGGTTTCAGAAATGGTTTTTACAAACATGAAACATTCACTAGTAAGTGACCCAAATGTTTCGCATTCATTGTGAAAACGACCCATGTCCTACCTAAAATTTATTTCCTTGAAACATTTCAGTCGAATGTTTCAGTAATGTTTCCACACATACCTGTGCAATGTTTTCAGTTGCAGGAATGTTTCTGATCAAGGTGATGATATCCTCTCTAGAATGCCTGATTAATGTTTTAAAATGCAGATATTATGTAGTGTCACTTCTAAAAAAATACAAAAACTAATGACACTAATATGTTACAAATATTTTAGTAATACAGTACCAAATTTCAGAAAACTTAAGTCTTGACAATTGAGTTTTCAAGACTTGAATTATGTTTAATTTTTGCATATATTATAGAATTTCTAGTAAATAAATATAATAAATTAAAAAAAAAACACTAAAAATATTTGTAACATATTTGAGAAATTAGTTTATATTGTATTATAATGTAGGTAAATAAAAAATAACTGTCAGAAAAATATGCAAATAAATTTATTCATATAAAACAGAAAAACAACTTAGTTCAAATTAATATCAGGAATAAATAGGAAAAGATAAACATATTTCTCACAGAAACAAAAAATCAATCACTATTATTCATAAATATAAAATTTCAATAAAACGACCAACATTTATTTAATTTTTTTCAAATGGAAAAGAACCAACATAATAAATCAATGAGGTTTCCTGAAAAAGCAACTAAAATGAATATTCTGAATAACAAAAACATAAATTTTATTTTAATCTCTTTCTTCGGACTCTAAGATTTGATTATGTCTTAGCCAGTTAGAAACAACTTCCTGAAAAAGGTGGTCTGTGAAGGTATTCTTTCTGCAGACAACCAATGACTGTAAAATTGATATAGGAGTGAAGTTGGTGCTCAACGTAGCTCCAAGATCACTCTGTTCATAAGCATATCGATTGAAAATTGTACGTGATGAATGTTGAATTTTAAATGGTTGTATCAATCTTGCTTAGCCTTTCATATCCCTGCGCTATTGCATTCTTTACCATGCGACGCAAATGAGAACATTTAAAAGATTTTGACGAATTCATCATATCGTTTCCACCTACAAATAATATCTACAACATACAACAAACTAGAAACCGCAATATGTAAGGTTAAAACACATGAACAAACTATTATATAATATGGAAAAAATATATCACATATCCTTAATTGTTTGTTATGCTCTTTATGGAATGCATCGAATGAAAAACCTAAGAATGCAAACATCATAGTCCACTTACCTGCCGTTCCATTACTGTATTGAGGTTCTATCAAACGACCGTCAGGTCTTTAAAATGATGTGTTGTGGTGATTTGGGTTCTCCAATTGCCCTTATCAGTGCTCATCACAGGTGCCAATTTTCACTTTGTAAACTAAAAGCATGTTAAATATCTGACGAGACTTTCTGAAAATGGGCACCAGTCTTTATAAACTCACTGTTAAACAGTATATTATTTTCTTTATAATATGTAATAGTAATGGTGTGCTGTTTATGTTTTAGTTATTCTTGCTGGTACTAGAGCTGCAGAAGGAGTATCAGCTAGTGATATGGCAAAAAGGCTTCAGATAGAGCAATATAAGACACAAATGCTTGGAAATCTTAATATGTCTATTAGTAGAGAAAGGTTAGTAATTCATAATTTACCATTAACTCGGATGACAAAAAGTTGAGTACGCTTGTTGAAAAATATGGTGGTAAAGATGCTTATGTAAAAGAGGCTAGAGTAATGAGAGATTTAAGGACGTGGATGCCAAAGGTGTTTGACAGACAAAAGGATTTGGTTTTGTTACCTTTAGCAGACATGAAAATGCTCTACATTGTCTAAGAACATTGCATAATAATCCAAATATTTTTGCACCTGGTAAAAGACCCATAGTTACCTTCTCAATAGAAAATAAAAAATGATAAAAGCTAAACAACAGAGGCTAGAAAAATGCAAGTTGAAAAATCCTCTGTCCAAGAACTACGATAGTACAATAGTAGAAAAAGAAAAAGAGTCACGAAAAAGAATTCAAATGCTAGTGATGATTTGCAAGCATTTTCAGACGTGACTGCTAAACCTGGTGTTACCAAGATGAGGAGTAGATATAATCTTAAAACGCAAGCGAAGTTACATTATCAGAATATCAAGAATGCTAAAAGGCAGAAAAAACTAGTCAAGAAATCGCTGAACGAAAGGCAAAGTGAATTAACAAAACAGCCAGAACAAAAAATAAATAAAAAACAAGAAAGCGATCAGTTTACAAAAATTGAAAACCAATATAAAAAGAAGCTTGTTAGCATTCCTAGCAAATCTAAAAAGGGTAAATGGTATGAACAATGATGTTTTAAATTAATACATGCGTTGTACATAATTATATTAGTCATTAATAAATTTTGTTTAAATTATTTTCTTTGCTTAATTTGCAATGATAAACCCTAAAAATTTCTGTACAAAAGAAAGGTAGTTCTCAATGATGATTGCCCTAACTTGATGAAACCGTTCCATAGTAAATACAATCACACGCTTTTTATAATAGCTCCGTATCTTTTATGCTACTGGTTTCACCTGATGATGCCACGAAGGCACCACCAGTGGCAGATCAGTTAAGATATTGTAAAGCCAGAGGGAAAGTTTCTACATCCATGTTTAGTAAAGCTGTTGTATCTCACAATATACAATTATGATTAATCTAAAGTTTTAAAGTGAGATTATATACAAATATTTTGAAACTTTAGTTTGGAAGATGAAATGAAATTTTGTTAACTGCAAACGCAAACTTATTCCTATTTTTGGGACACACAGTAAAATTTGAATAAACAAAACAAACTAAAAAAGAGGCAAACAACAAGGCCAGAGAAGAGAAAATATAGATTATTACAGACATATCACACCACATTAATGGCATAAAAGTAAACTATCTATCAAGTGACATCAAAAGGCAACTGTACCCTTTAATTACACAGGCCTTCAGAAAGAGTGGAGTCCCAACCAGCGACATTAACTAAATGTTTGCAACCCTGCATACACCTACTTATTTAATGCGGATGTACAAAAATATACTGGTCCACTATGTAATACTTGACAAGCATGGTTTAGGCTCTGGTTAGAACATAGAATGGCCAACTGTTTGGCAGCATTGTGTGTAGTATACCCACACCATAAGAAATAATGCTGTGATAAATCAATATGAATACATATTCCACTTACCTGGTTGTTTAGATTCACTAAAATGATTTAAATTTAAAAAAAAAATTACAAGTAAAAAAGGAAGTACATTTAACTGAAAATACAATATTTTTTTTAAGATTTCTGTTATGTCGCTGAAAAGAGGTGTAACAGAGATGTACTGTTGCGTTAGAGGGCAGGCTTGGTTCGGAAATGATGTATTGAGGTTCTATCAAGTAAATTTACTTTAAGATAAAACACAGAATTTAAAATAGAATACATAACAAAATCACACAACTATTATGTACCTATATTTATTTACAGCACAACAATTGCAAATTGCATACGTGGTGGAGCCATTGCGTTCTTCCTCTTCCTTCCTATACTTTTTCGTAATTTTTGAGAGCCAATCATATGATTTCTATCTGTCAATAATTTAACAGTACATATTTTTTCCAAAACATGACTGCACGATTATACTCAATGTTTTAAATCCTCAATAATATTCACCATTGAAACGTTCCATGATTGTGTCACAGCATCAGATTGAGACGAACATTTTAGAAACATTACATAGGAGTTGAAATTAAATGTTTCAATGTGGATGATTATTGTCAATTTTGAAATGTTTCGTGCATGTGCCTTGTTTAGTGGGTAGAAATTCTTCAAATGAGCTTGTATTAGGACCTCGAGCACGGTCCTGTGCCTTGGCCTACTGCGGAACCATCTTGCTGCGAGGCCCCGGAGCGCACCCGCAAGGATGTCCGGGTGTCATCTTCGGGCGCCATTTAACGGTCAGCTCAGAACGGGCACCAAAACTTACCCCTCTGAAGTTTGTTTATTCTGTAATGATTTTGTAAACATCATAATTTTTGAAAGGATAGGTTAAATGGATGTCCAGCGTTCATATATATTGAATGTAACTCATATCTTTTATATAATTTTATATCAATTGTATGTCAAATTGCAGGTTGCTGTCCGTAAAGGATTTCCCCATCTTATATATGCAAGAATTTGGAGATGGCATGCCTTGCATAAAAAATGAATTAAAACATCGTAAATACTACCAGTTTGCATTTGATTTGAAATGTGATTCAGTATGTGTAAATATGTACCATTACGAGCGTGTAGTTTCACCAGGCATAGACCTGTCAGGTCTTACTTTACATCTAGGTACAACGCGGATAGTGAAAGATGAATATACACCAGCGGGACCTGCAGCGGGAATAGTATGGACATTGAAAATGTATGTCGAACAGAAATATGAAATGAATATAGAGGACGATTTAAATTGGTACAGAGCTGAGTTGGATGGCAAAGGATTGATTCCTCGCAATTATATTTAAATGAAAAATCACAGGTATTTTCATTTAAATGTGAAAGTGTTTCTCAGTACTAATGTTGATATTGTTGCAGTTGGTATTATGGCAGAAGAGCTGATGCAGAAAAATTATTGATGAACAAACACGAAGCGGCCTTCCTGATGGGAATTAGTGAGTCTAGTCCGGGGGATTTTTCATTATCTGTTAAGGGTTCGGACATTTGGTTCACGCACTCACTCGAGCGGGCGGTGGTGCGAAGTTACCATTCCCGATATTATGCCTGAACGCCTCTAAGGTCGTATCCTTCCTAGACAAAGGTGGCAGCAATACCTATAGGAGTTCCGGAACTCGAAAGGCTCTAAACAATGTGACGTCCGTCGCACGAGCCCTGGTTTGACAGTTCAGTTTTGAGGTTAAATAGTAAATGATTGTATGTAAATCAAAGAATAATAATACTAACGTTAATATTCGTTCATTAATTGTATAACTAGGTAAGTTGCTTGAAAAATGAATTGACTTCTTGGGTATGATTTAACTTTCCTTCTGATAAGCTTTTGTAACTTTAATGAAATTTGTAAAACAAGTTTCTTTTAACCCTTTGAAGCACGAATTTCAATGTTATTTCCAATTCTAATGACATTTGGTATATATCATCTTAATGTGTAGAAAAACGATGTAGTACACTTCTTTGTTGCAAAAAAAAAACATTTATTTTAACTTTTGCAAGTGGTTTCGATATGAAACCACAATGCAAGTGAACACATACAAAATCGGAAGATTACATATATTTTGTATTATTGATGATAAGTTAGAAAACAGTTTCTTTCTGCCAGTAAACACAACCCGACTTTACACTGTGTGCATCTCCATCTGGTTCGATGAGGTTTTTTGGCCGTACTACACTGAGCACAGCGTCTTGATGTTCCGTGCACAGGTAGATGTTTTGCGTGATCACGCCGTTGATCTATTGGTACATAAGGCTTGAATCTGAATACAATTTTTTCAGTACAAGATGGCCTTCCACAAGAGCCTCTTGAAACGGAAGCCCCAATCAAACTCAGTATTACTTCACATCGGAAAATTTTGAGGCTCATAGCACCTTTGGTCCTCCGTTTGAATATTATATATGAGTTGACTACTGATGTATCGAGAAAATGCCAAAATAGACGGTGGTACCATTTTCGGGATTTCCGATCGATAGCGTAGTAAGATTTCAGCATATCAGCTTTGTCAACTCCACCCATATACCTTCGGTAGTCTACAACTGCTTTAGGGCAATTGACTTCAGTCATACTTCCATCTTTCTCCCTTTTATTAACTTTAGTTTGATCTGTAGGAGAATGCATAGTAGAGAGCATCTGAATAGTTCTTTTGTCCTTCCACTTGGTCTCTATAAACTGCCCAATCAAAATCACCGCGATTCATTTCCTTATCGCCTTTCAATCCACTGGGAAGATTTTTTCTGTTTGCGCGTACAGTTCCACACGCGTAGATTTTATTTTCTTGTAAAGAAAGTAAAAGGTCAGTTGTGAAATAGTTATCAAAGTAAGCGTGGTGTCCTTTTCTTTGAGACCCTTAGTCATGTCAAACACTACCCGTTCACCTAAACCTTTCTCAGATTTATCTTGTTGCTTTCCTGTATATAATTCAAAATTACTTAGATAACCTTCTTTATCGGCGCACGCCCAGATTTTAAACCCCCTTTTTACAGGTTTCATTGGAATATATTGCTTGAAAGCTATTCGGCCTTTGAACTTCACTATGCTTTCATTAACTGACACTTCTTTTGATGGGCAATAATATTTCGGGAAGTTTTCCTTTAGGAGTTCAATGTATGGTCTGATTTTAAACAATTGATCAAAACCAGGCTCCCCCTTTTTTGGCATTGTCATTGCAATGGAGGCTAGTTAGCAGGGAGCCAAAACGGTTTACGTCTATTTTTGATGCAATGAAATCATCACGTAGTTCTGGACGCGAAGACCAGTAATCGCGAAAGGAGGGAGACTTTTATACCCATGAGCAAATTTACCGCTATAAAAATTTTCATTTCCTCCTCAGTTGTCGGAATAAAGTTTCTTTTTTCCTGGGTGGCATACAAGTTTGTTTGTTCTGTAACCAGACGAATAGCATCGCCAAAAATAAGCAAGAAGAAATCTATAGGTTTTGTGACATCAGGTGGTACTTCAGAGCTGGGACCAGTTAGTTGCTGAAAATGATTTAGATTCAGAGCAAATTCTTGTTTTCTCCAGTTCACAAAGTGGATAAGTGGTATATCATCTTCTAAATCGCCTGGGTCGTCATCTATGTCGCTCCCAATTGCCAAATCGTCGTCACTCAAAATAGTGTCCTGAGCAATCGCTTCGGTAGTTTCATTATTTTCAATGATGTCTTCAATCATTTCTTCCTCTTCTTCCTCATATTCGCTTATTACTGATTTTCCATCAGAAGGAATTTCATCAAGCAGAGCGTAAGCTTCATCCGAGGTTAGTTTTGACAAATCGATTTGTTTTTTCATCACTTGCGACAAATCAATTTGATTTTCCATCCTAACCTAAACAAATTTACTTTAGTGCATTGCACGCACACAGGTTTCGCCGCGAAACCATATCCGGTCAGGTCAGGTCAGGTCAGGTCAGGTTTCGCCGCGAAACCATATCCGGTCAACAAAAACAAATTTACTTTACTGCAAGCACACTGGTTTCGCCGCAAAACCATACCCGATTGACAAAGTAAAAACAATTAACTATGTAAAACAAGTATTCTTACCTTTCTATTAGTGCCTCAGTAACACAATCGTCAAAAAAAAAAACGGAGTAGTTATAACACTTTTTACGAAAATGTGGATAAAAAACGAAATCATTCATAAAACGTGGTTTCTTTGACAAATTCTAACGAATACTGGCAATACAGTGTTTGCCAATTGCAAACTTGTGATGGAGATCAATAGATTGCGCACTAATACCCAAGTAGGAAGTGTGGTTTCACTGTAAAACTAGTCTACATATAGAAAAAAAAATTAAATAAGTGGTTTCTGTGTTAAACCACTTTAATTCAAAGGGTTAAAGAGATTTACAGTACCTAGATTCACCAAATTTTAATTTTCTAGTCTCATGGAAAACTGAGTTTTGGGATTCAAAGTTGTTTCCTTAAAAGGAGCTAGAACACAAGATTTTTTATGGTAATAGAAAGCGAGAAATTCTTAAAATGAGCATAATATGGACTAGATTCATATGTCGAAGATCTGTGAATTGAATATTCAAGTTTATTCGTGCTCCTCGTTGAATACCCATGATTACCGCCCAGAAGTGTATAGTCAGACAAGTTGAGTTCTGTGTACAAGAAGACTTTGTATATATAAACTGAAAAAACCGTCATTATGCCAAATTCTGTGAACCACGATCGGCAACTTGAATTTTAAAGAAGATTTAACATCAATCTAATAGCCCTTTTCTGAAGAACTAATAATCTATGCACCTCAGAACAGGTACCGCACACCTCTATAACATAACTCAATGCAGACTGAAAATAAGTAAAATAATATGTGCTAACAGTTTTCAAACTCACGGTACTCCTCAATCTCCCAATCGCATAACAATAAGATGAACACCTGTTGACATCATGGTCCCATCTCAGCTTGTTATCAATTGTAACTCCCAGAAATGACGTTGTACTGGACTGATGGATACTTTTGCCCTTCTCCGTAACAAGATAACTAGAATCACTTTCAACTCTTTTTGTATTGAACCGATCATAATAGATTTTTGACTATTTATAAACAAATCATTGTCTCCAAAATATTGTGCAAGCTGATTAGCTCTTCCAGTTACAGACACCGAAAGCTCACCAGGATCATCCAGATGTACAAGGAAAGCAGTATCGTCAGTCAGTCAGACATCCCCAGGAATGTCACTTGTATAAATAATATACAGTAACGGACCCAAAACATAGCCCTGGGGAACTGCCCTGGATAATGTCACTGGCGAAGATCGAACACCCTCAAGCTCAACAACTTTCCGTCGCAAAGAAAGAAAACTCTGAAACCACTGCAGTAGTACACCTCGAATTCCATAGCTACTCAGTTTACTGACCAAAAACTGATGGTTTACCAGGTCAAAAGCCTTCCTAAGGTCAAGGAACACGCCAAGACATGTTACACCGCTCTAAGCATTTGCTTAAGATATTGACAGACTTAATGGTCGCTGTTGCTGTTGAATGTCGCTTCCTGAAGCCATGCTGATGTTTGTTAAAAAGATTGAAACTAATAAGAAAAGGTGTAAGCTGCTTAGAGACAACTCTCTCATATATCTTTGAAAATACGCTTGTGATGGACAAGAGTCTATAGTTCTCTAAAACGGAAGTAGAACCATTTTTATGTAGCGGTATACTTTTGATAATTTCAGCTGTGAAGGAAACCGTCCGGAGCTAAGGGAATTATTTATTAAGATGGTTAAAGGGATACAAACCTCACGCACAACGCTTGAGGAGCACATAATTGATGCCATCGAAACCAAAAGAAAACGTGACTCTCAACCCCACTATTTCATCAAGAACCTCTTTTTCAGTTACAAGAGCAAAGAACATAGATGAACTGTTAGATGGAAAAGATTTCAAAACTTGAGGATACCCAGCAGTACCATACGTCTACCGGATTGAGCCAAAAAGGCAATTAAATGCATTTGCACATTTCAGTGTATCACTTAAAATGAGCTCATTTACCGACAATTTTATTTTGTCTCTTTTGCTAACATTCTTCTTTCCACCACCGATAACACTCCAGGCTGCTCTGTTTTTATTTGTGGAGTTTCTGATTAAGTTTTCGTGGTACAACTTTTTAGCGGCCACAAGAACACGCCTGTAAACTTTTTTGTATTTCTTGTAATAATCACCAAAGAGACAGTTAGCTTGTTGATTAAGAATATATAAATCGTTTAGCTTTTTACTGGATGTTTTAATACCTAATGTAATCCAAGGTACTGCTAAAGTGCTGTGCCTAGTGAATTTGTACTTTATAGGGAAAGATGACTCAAAAATTCTACAATAACATCATTGAAAATTGCGTACTCTCTATCAACATCACCCGTTTCCCCAAACATCTTGCCAAAGCACAGAGGCTTAAAACCCGATATGTTTGCCACATTGCTCAGCTGACGGAATGGCTTCTTAATTTTGGTTACTCTTCTACGCTCACAATATACAGACAAATATTGACCACTATGATCAGATGCACGATTATGGATGACTCCAGCTTCATGTGAAAGAGAACGCAGAGATAAAAAAATATTATCAAGGCAATTTTCTAGCCTCGTAGGCTCATCGATAATGGGCTGCAAATCATAGGAATTGACAAGATCCAACAACATACTCAGGTCATGGCTAGGTCTTAAGAACTGGTAATTGAAATCACCACATACAACAATATCAAAACCACTGTATTTAGTGTTTAAAAGGTTCAGGGCAAGACCCAGTATAACATTATTTCCAAGGACACTGCTTTTGTATACAGTTAGAAGGATTAAGTGATGATTGGAACCTGTGATGAGCACTGATAAGTACACTTGGAGAACCTAAATCACCACAACACATTTTAAAAAGACCTGACGATCGTTTCACTAACCAAGTTAGCGTCATCAGAGGATGATAAATTCTAACTACTTTAAAAACTAACATCACCTTATATACCGGATCTTAGGTAAAAAGGCGGCACCGAGAGGGGAACTAGTCGCAGGCAAATTCTGCAGTGTATTGTATTTTTATCGCCGGGCGAGGTCTTTAAACTGTCTTTATTAACTTATTTAAAAGATGTCCATCTCTAATAATTTTGGGAAGGTGCAACGGCAACTAAATTAACATAGTTTCCTTTGGCGGAAATATCAACACATCCTGGAGATAACATAAGAATAATAATAATATTATATTATATTATTATTACTATTCTTATGCTATATCTAGGATGTGTTAAAACGTGGGAATTTATTTTACAAAGCAATCGATCAGGTGACTTTTAATCAGCGGTGGTGAAACGTTCATAGTTTTTTGTTGTAACTATATTTTGCAACATATATATATATATATATATATATATATATATATATATATATATATATATATATATATATATATATATATATATATATACTCTCAAATGCGAATAGTTTTTTTAAAATTAATTTTAGACTATCTTCATTAACATGATGATGATTATCCCAAATATGTCGGGCGACGGAAGATCTATCTATCGTACCGTATCGTAATTGGGCTAAGTGTTCTTTGAATCTAATTCCAATCGATCTTTTTGTTTGTCCGACGTACTCAAAATTACAATGTTTACAACTTATTTCATAAATTCCCGACATTTTGGCCATGCTATCCATGTCTTTTGAGTTACTTAGCAAGTTTTTTAAGGTATTTTTTGTCGAAAATGTTAGCTGCCAGTTGACTTTTTTTAAAATGCTATCTATACCCCTCGTGATTCGAGGTTAAAATGGTAATAAAACAAAGTTTTTTTCGGATTTCTCTCTTCTAAACGTTGTTGATTCCGTCAATATTTTCTTTGTTTTCTGTTTGTTGATTAATTTTTCCACTAGGCAAGCAATGTATCCGTTATATTCGGCCACGTTCTTAATATAATTTAATTCTTTGGTAGATCCACTTGTTTAAAGGAAAAAATTAATTAACCGATTTACTAAAAAATTCAGACTGGCCATTTTTTGTGCGTACGTATGATGTGAGTCGTTCGGAATGTAGCTTAGAGTGGTGGTTTCCTTTCTATAGACATCGAATTCTAAAGTGTCTTTATTCTTGATAATACATTACCCTTTCTAGATGCACTATATTTTTCTACTTTCTGTGGGAGACTGCAATTCTCAATTTCAGCTTCGTCTCTTGTGTTTTACTGAAAGAAAGCTTACAACACAAATCGTGAAAGGTTCTCCTGATTTTTGTGGGGCACTCTGTAACTATAATTTTAACTACTTTTTTATTTTCAGTTAGCGCAATACTGAAAGAAAAACCTTTAAATGTTCCCTTGCTTTTAGTTGGGCAGTTTATAATTCCTAGTTTTGACGGTGTCTTTTGTATTTTCAGTTAGAGAACGATTAAAACGAAAATCTTCAAAGATTTTTCTACTTTCTGTGGGACACTAATTCTCAGTCTCAGCCTCGTCTTTTGTGTTTTTAGTGAGAGTAAATTTACAGCAAAAATCCTGGAGGATTTTTCTAGTTTCGGTGAGGCACTTTGTAATTATAATTTTATTTCTCTTTTGTTTCCAGTTGGAGAACCAGAAAAATCTTTACTACGCCCAGTACCTACTCTCAAACACATTATAATTCTTAGTTTTTGTATTTTACTTGCAGCAAGACTTATGGAACATATGGAAAAGCTCTTCTCTTTTTAGTTGAACACCTTGTAATTGTAAATTTAAATACATTTTCTGGTATATTTTTATAGAAAGACTAAAACAAAAGTCTAAATAAGTTGTTCTATTTTCAGTGGGGCCCTTTGTAATTCTTAGTTTTTAAACCCCCTTATTGTCTTTTCAATTAGAGGAAGACTTGAACGAAAACCTTGGAACGTTCTTGTATTTTCAATTAGAGAAGGATTGAAACAAAAATCTTGAAAATTTCTTCTATTGTCAGCAATAACTTTGTAATTCTTTGGTTTAACACTGGCTTTTTATTTTCAGTTGGAGAAACTGAAATGAAAATCTTAAAAGTTCATTTTGTCTTTATTGGGAGACTGTCTATTTCTTAGTTTTCAACAATATCTTTTGCATCTTCAATTTTATTAAGGAAAGACAAATAAAAATCGCTAAGTTTACTTTGCTCTTGGCAGGTGACGTTGTTAATGTTTCTTTTAACCCCATATTTAGTGTTTGTAATAAAATATAAAAAATACTTTGAAAGATTATCTTATAATAATAATAATAGTAATAAATTTTGCAAATATCACTTCTAACACAGTCTTCTGCATTTGCATTTAGAAAGAGCTTCAATAATATCTAAAATGTTCTTCAATTTTTTATGGGTCAGTTTCTAAATCTTGATTTTATCTCATATCTTTTGTATTTCATTTAACATCTATATTTTTAACCGACTTCAAAGAAAGGAGGAGGTTCTCAATTCGCCTGTATGTTTTTTTTATGTGTGTTACCTCATAACTTTTTTCTAGGTGAACCGATTTTGATGATTCTTTTTTTATTTGAAAGCCGGTGCTTCTCGTGTGGTCCCATATAAATGTGATCAGGATCTGACCAGTAGTTTTTGAGTTATCCTTAATAATGCGTATTTAATTGGCTTCGACTACATTGATGATGATTGTGGATCACCACCAGCCATTCAGTCATTCTGTTGAGAAAGAAACAGTGTTTCCGCGGAAACAAAACTTATCCGAGATTTCAGTATTTAATTTAATAACTAGGTACTAATTTATAATTTTTATATAAATCATTAAACATTAATTATGATTAAAATGATTACAACGCCCGTTGGAATACGACAGTAAAACAAAGTTCCAGCAACTAACTCGTTGGTCTAGAGGTATGATTTCCGCTTAGGGTGCGGGAGCTCCCAGGTTCAAATCCCGGACGAGCCCAAATACCTTTTATTTGCTTTTTTTTTAACCGACTTCAAACAAGGAGGAGGTTCTCAATTCGCCTGTATGTTTTTTTATGTGTGTTACCTCAGAACTTTTTTCTAGGTGAACCCATTTTGATGATTTTTTTAGTGAATTTTCTTTTAAAAAAATGCACTAATGAAGAGATCTCGACTTTTGAATTTTGAAAAAAATTCTTCAAATGAGCGCTATTTAGGTCCCCTGGAACCCAAATCCGAGGTCGGTTTCAGACTTTATATATATATATATATATATATATATATATATATATATATATATATATATATATATATATATATATATTGTATTGATATTTAGCAATATAAAACTTAAATTATTAACTAACACACGAAAAGCTTAAATAAAAACTTAAATCTAGGTACTTACAAGTAAACTAGAATATCACTAATTAAAATACTAAAGGTCTATGAACGATAATTGTCAAAACACTAACACTAACACTGCTACTAAATGTCAATACTATGGAAAACCTGATAGCAATTTAAGTGGATATCGAAGGTGGTATCATGCAGAGTACTGATCTCAGTCAAAACGGTTTATGTTTGAACACTGGAGAGCATTGCCAATAAATTCTTGAAATCAATCTGAAATGTAGATAAAATTTTAAAACAGATATAGTAAGAGGGAAATTCACATACTAGGTGTAAATAAATATCGATTATGTTTTTGTATATCTGGAACAAATAAAAGACGCTCATATAAACCATACAAGTAAAGCACTTCAAAGTAAGGTGTAAATGAAATTAATATAAAATAACTTACTAAAGATGGAGATGTTTTCAAATATCCAGTAAAACCAAATTATAATACAACACTGCATTAGGTTGTCCAATAGAGATCTGCAGAAACAGCCGGAGATCTAAAATACAAAGATGATAGATTGATTAAAAACAGATATATAAGAGGCATGTCTCAGATAATAAATGGAGCAAATGATTCTTAAATTAATCTTAAGCAAAATGTAAATAATGTATCCAGATAAGACACTACAAACTAGCGAGATGCAAAGGACTTTTTTCAAGCTACATGATAGACATTTAAGAAGAAATGAAACCTGGCTTGAAATGAATATAAACTTATAAAAAAATAAATAAAAGTGTTTTGTTTGTTATATATAGAAAATATTAAGTTTGTACTAACCTTTAAAATGTGTATAATATTTCTGATACCACTACTTAAAAATTTGATAAATAAGTTAGCTTATAGGTAATTAAGTATTTGAGATTTGTTTTGTTGATGTTTTTAAAGTTTAAAATGGGGTTAAGCGAATTGACCATGGCATTACAAAAAACCTACCATACGCCAATAATGTATTTCTCAGTTTTTTGTGTACGTAGACAAAACAACATTTCTATGGAAAAATGTGAAAACATTTCTGACTTTGTATTAACTAGATTGGTTTGAATTCAATATTTTGAAGTAAAAATAATTATATGAAAGTTATCTATCTTCAATTTGGTTCAACATATCAAGAGGATGCCAGAGCATTTTGTTAATACAATTTAATGAAAATAAGTAGTAAAATCGGCAAATTAAAATTTGAAAAACGTTGGAAACTATAAATTAATCAATAGTGTGTCCCCTAAAAGAGAAATAAGCTCAGAAAAAGTGCTGCAAGAAAAGATATGCAAATATCAAAATAATAATTGACGCCAGAGATGCGTTATTTTGAAGTCTACAAGATGGCTGCCTAGCAACGCTGGATTTCAACGACGCCAACAGCGGTTGATAGGGAGGAAGGAGACAGGAAGTTCAAAGGAAAACTTCTGTAATAATAAAAAAGGCATTTGTAATAGAAGTAAATGAAATTTTCCCTTTTAAAAGAAGTAACTTCGGGATAAGGGTTGGCTCTAAGGATCCAGGCATGTCGGGCTTGTCGAGGAAGCGGGTCGCGGCCGACGTGTCGGGCCTATGCGGGGTGAACAGCTTAGCTTATGCGACGCCGGATTCGAGCACAGTCCCATGCCTTGGCCTCCTGCGGTACCGTATTGCTTCAAGGCCCCGGGGCGCAACCCGCAAGAGTGTCCTCTTCGGTCACCATTTAACGGTCAGCTCAGAACTGGCACAACTTACCCCTCTAAAGTTTATGTTTTTGTAAACATAATTTTCGAAAGCCTAGGCTAGATGGCTGCCTAGCAACGCTGGATTTCAACGACGCCAACAGCGGTTGATAGGGGGGAAGGAGACAGGAAGTTCAAAGGTAAAACTTCTGTAATAATAAAAAAGGCCTTTGTAATAGAAGTAAATGGAATTTTCCTTTTTAAAAGAAGCAAATGGAACTTTTAAATTT
The DNA here is from genome assembly GCA_964006375.1 of Tillus elongatus. Taxonomy (NCBI): domain Eukaryota; kingdom Metazoa; phylum Arthropoda; class Insecta; order Coleoptera; family Cleridae; genus Tillus; species Tillus elongatus. Next base: position 43,573,850 of record OZ023268.1, read on the forward strand.
CACTAATGAATGTATGAATGGAAATTTATGTCATTCGTGTATATAAACCTTTAATCTGATTTTAGTATTATAAATAAGAAATTCATTTATGTTTTAAAATCACAAATTTTGGAAAAGCACAAAGAAAAAAAAAGATCAAAGATAAAACCTAAATAAGAAGAGCTCAACTAATAATATAAGAATTTGTTGATTAAGTAGTGGTGTAGTTTTGTTAATTTTGTTATTTCTATATCCTTATAAAGTTGGTGGAATAAAATCAGGCATATGTATGAAATTTTAAATGCAGTATTATTGTTTGAGAACATGATAAATATATCTAATTTTTTAATTTGTGCAAGTAAAAGGGAAATTGAATAATCATTAAATTCATTTTAAAATCAAAAGAACCCACTACATACCCTAGTAGTATGGAGTCAATAGCCGGGCAAATATAAATACATATAAGGTATAAATTGAAAGAATATAAAGATCAATAACAAATATAAATAACTCTTTTATTTGAAAAGCATATAACAAAAAATATACTAACTGTAATAAATGCCTGAACGTTGGGCGCAAGTATAACGAAAAATTTATATATAACAACAAACATATATTGGACACTAAAATAATATAATATAAATTATCTCAGGGCTTGGCACTTGCAGCTGGTAGGTTTCAAGATGTATAAATAAAAGGCAGGTGTTATGAGTAAAATTAGTTTATTTAAAAAGTTATTGAATCTATACAATGCAGCAAATTGAATCCAGCCAATTTGACAAAAGAAAAATATGAATCGATTACTTTGACATGGCATATAGCACTGTAAAAATTAGTAGTGGAGCATACAACTCTAAAAAAGAAAACCACAGATAAATAGTGTACTTAACTTCCAGCTTTAGATTGCTGCCTCCGGAGTGGTGATCATAGAGCTGCATAACGGTCTTGTTGAGGGCTCCTCTCTGGCGGTTTCATTTGAAGTGTTGCTGCAGGCCGCTTCCTAACGGATTCAGTAAGGTATTCTTGAGGGGGCTCCTCTCTGGCGGTTTCATTTATTTAGTGAAGTGTTGCTGCAGGCCGCTTCCTAACGGATTCGGTAAGGTATTCTTGAGGGGCTCCTTTCTGGCGATGGTGTTGAAGGGGGCTGCTCTCTGGCGGTTTCATTTATTTAGTGAAGTGTTGTGGCAGGCCGCTTCCTAACGGATTCAGTAAGGTATTCTTGAGGGGGCTCCTCTCTGGCGATGATGTTGAAGGGGGCTCCTCTCTGGCGATGGTGTTGAAGGGGGCTCCTCTCCGGCGATAGTGTAGAAGGGGGCTCCTCTCTGGCGGTTTTATTTATTTAGTGAAGTGTTGCTGCAGGCCGCTTCCTAACGGATTCAGTAAGGTATTCTTGAGGGGGCTCCTCTCTGGCGATGGTGTTGAAGGGGGCTCCTCTCTGGCGGTTTCATTTATTTAGTGAAGTGTTGCTGCAGACCGCTTCCTAACGGATTCAGTAAGGTATTCTTGAGGGGGCTCCTATCTGGCGATGGTGTTGAAGGGGGCTCCTCTCTGGCGGTTTCATTTATTTAGTGAAATGTTGCGGCAGGCCGCTTCCTAACGGATTCAGTAAGGTATTCTTGAGCGGGCTCCTCTCTGACGATGGTGTTGAAGGGGGCTCCTCTCTGGCGGTTTCATTTATTTAGTGATGTGTTGCTGCAGGCCGCTTCCTAACAGATTCAGTAAGGTATTCTTGAGGGGGCTCCTCTCTGGCGATGGTGTTGAAGGGGGCTCCTCTCTGGCGGTTTCATTTAGTTAGTGAAGTGTTGCTGCAAGCAGCTTCCTAACGGATTCAGTCAGGTATTCTTGAGGGGGCTCCTCTCTGGCGATGGTGTTGAAGGGGGCTCCTCTCTGGCGGTTTCATTTAGTTAGTGAAGTGTTGCTGCAAGCAGCTTCCTAACGGATTCAGTCAGGTATTCTTGAGGGGGCTCCTCTCTGGCGATGGTGTTGAAGGGGGCTCCTCTCTGGCGGTTTCATTTATTTAGTGAAGTGTGCCGCTTCCTAACGGGGTGCTATAAAATTCCATGTGTATGGGTAATGGTTCAGGGCTGAATGATTTACATAAGGCGGCTGGTAGCAGGTTGCGTTTACTTACAAAATTAATCTGCGTCAATAATTGGAAATAAACTAATGTATATGAAGCAAAATCTTAAATGACGTCTTTTAAAATGCAATTGAAACAGCATAATAACATTACCGAGCTAACGCTACCACAAGCCACCGTTTAACAGTATAAAGCTTATAATAAAGAAAGCAATCATCGAAAGTAAATTCAGTATACATACACTAATAAGCAATCTATTATCATTATCAAGCAAAGATATGTACGAGCAACTGGAAATAAGTCGGTATCTAAATATAAGACTTACCCATTTAGGCATGCTGTTTTCCGACTAAAATTTAGCTGTAAGATATCATCTCTTGGTCGATTTTAAACAGAAGAGATCGGGGCACGCGCTGCAAGCGTTTATAAAGATTATCTTATCTTAGACACGTCACAAAGCTAGCTCGACTGCAGGCGTGTTCCACTGAGTTGGGTGCGGTAGAGTAACCGACCGCCGAGTTTGACGTCACTGAAGGGACTTAGACTCTGACGTCACAAAAAGGGGTTGATTCAGAAGCTTAAAAGTGAACGGCGTTGACGCGTGTGATATGTCACACTGATTATATACACGCCACATGTTACAAGCATAATACAATACATCACATAATAATAATAATACATTACATAATATATATATATATATATATATATATATATATATATATATATATATATATATATATATATATATATATATATATATATATATATATATATATATATATATATATATATATATATATATATATATATATATATATATATATAATATAATTTAAAATTATTTATAATTTTAAAAATTCGCTAAAATAGGAAATATTGTTGGTCTTATAGAATGTTACATTATTTCCTTTTACAGTGCCAAACACACCTGGTCCCCCACACAGAGAAGAAGACAATCGCATGTTGTGATGACTGCGGCCTCTGTAACAAAGAACTGTCCCCAAGTACCCCGACAGACCAACGACAGTGAGTCCCATAAATCCAGTCGAGAATCTTCCCTACATAGTCATGTTCACCTCCATAACAGTCTGTCTGCTCATATTCCTGATCATCATAGGCATCGTTTACATAAGCTATAGACGTAAAGAAGTACAAAAAAACACCACCTCTACAAGAAGAGCTACGAGAAGTATTCAGACATGGATATCTGTGATCCTCTATCCAACTGGATAGAGCAGACCAGCGGTTCCGTTTCAGGTTTTCCTCTGCTAGCCCAAAGGACGATATCCAAACAAATACAGATGGTGCGTTCAGTTGGGAAAGGGCGCTACGGTGAAGTGTGGTTAGCTAGGTGGATGGGAGGGAAGGTTGCTGTTAAAGTTTTCTTTACAAGAGAAGAATCGTCCTGGTTCCGAGAAACAGAAATCTACTAAACAGTGCTGTTGCGACATAAGAATATACTCGGCTTTATCACTGCCAATATTAAAGGAGGGTCCTGTACTCAGATCCTACTCATCACTGAGTACCACGATAGGATCACTCTATGATTATCTGCAAGACCATGTTCTTGATACTCATTCGGTGCTTGTTATGACGAGTATCGAAGCTGGGTTATCACATCTACATGCAGAAATATTCGGAACAAGAGAAACACGTGACATGAAATCCAACAACATACTGGTCAAAATTAAAGGGGGGTGTTGTATAGCTGATTTCGGCTTAATAGTGCGGTTTTCAAGTGATAGCAATGAGATCCACATACATCCGAAAATATCCGGTGTGGTACGAAACGGTATATGCCCCCAGAAGTCTGAAACAATCACCATTTCGAAGCGCACAAGATGGCAGATATGTACTCTTTCCGTCTGATCTTGTGGGAGATGTCGAGGAGGTGTATGACTGGTGATAAAGTCACCGTAGCGGATAACTATCAACTGTCATATTATGATTGCGTGCCGAATTTCGAAGATATGATGAAAATAGTGTGTGTTAAGAACATCAGGCCGCAGGTCAATCATTATGGATTGACTAAATCTCAAGTTAAAAACTGTTTGGAAATGGGTTTTAGCAGCGTCAAATTCAGAGTAATTAGTAATTATTTCCTAAAGTCAACTTTCTAAAAATGGTTAAGGGATGTCAGCAAATTGGATCCGTAACTTCTGGATAAGGGTTGGTTATTGAGCACCAGAATCACGGAACACCTCAGAAGTAGAAACCAACCCAATAATGACACGTCAGTCTTTGGTTGCCATTTGAGGGAAAGTGGCCACTGCTTTAATAAAAATACAGATGCTGAGATTTTACACCCCTCCAGTTTTGGTGTAGAACAATTCGTTTTAGAAGAAATTGAGATTTTCAAACATTTCAGCTACCAAGCCAGTGAAGTTTTGAACTTGTCCAACACTGATATAACTAACTTTCCTTCCTTCTATGGCCAATTAGTGTAATAAGCTACTGAACTCTATGGTTTTCTATTTGACCAGAAGTATGATGTCTTGAAGCTGGCTGCTCTGTGACTCTCCTTCCATTTTATACTCTGTCATTGACATGTCTATGGTTTTCTATTTGACCAGAAGTATGATGTCTTGAAGATGGCTGCTCTGTGGCTCTCCTTCCATTTTCTACTCTGTTTGTCATTGACATGTGATGCTTCTGACATTTGTTTCTCATTCGCTCTTCTGCACCTGCGCCGTTGCCCGGCATGTTCAAGGTAAAACAGTGACTGCCCCTTAAGAATGCTGTCGTTTTTAAATCGCCGATCTTTCTTATTGATTTTGTTTAGAGACAAAATTTTCTGGCGAATTCGGATGTAGTGTTGCAGGCCCCCCTGGTACAAAGGATGAAGTCTTGGCCTATTGAACCTTTTGTATAGTTTCAAGTACAATTTTTGAGAATTTTTCAAATAAGTGGTGTCCATTTTGTTTTCTTCGCTAGTAATTTTTAACAAATTTCTTTCAATTAGTGGTTCTCATTGGGTTTCTGCTGGATTGTGCCTGCCTGCTTGTGTTGTTTGACCTGTCAGCTTTACTCATTGGCCTGCTTTGCTTTCTACAATATACTTTAATACTTCATTGTTTCAGGCAGTGGACTTTTGCAATATTGTGGCTCTTAACGCTTTTCATTTTGCTTCGATACTTAGCTTAATTTGACTTTTAATTGCATGTTTTAGCTTTAACATAGTTTTTAGCTTGGGTTACTGTGTCTGCTTGTGTTAATTTGTAGCTCTCTCAGATTTTAGCTTGACTGTTGGTTAACATTTTACTGTGTGACTTGTGATTTTAGCTTTTGACATTTTCTGTAGAGAATATCTTGTCATCATTGTGCTCTAACGTGCACAATTGCCTACCGGAAAAACTAATGTTTTTGTGACACACCTTCTTATTGTGATTATAGGTTTATCCCCTGAGGATGACCTCTTGGAGGTCGAAACGCGTTGGGAAGTGATTAAATGAATAAATTTGTTGTCTGGTGAGAAGCCTTTTCATTCAATGTTTAGTGATGTCTAATCCCAGACTGTGTGACGTTCAGAAATGAAATTATAGTATATATGACATGTAAATAAAAATCAGTGCACAGCAATAACAAACAAACAAATAAAAAATCTCGGGACGCAGCAAGTGCGTTATGGTAGCGAATTTTCTTTAAAATATGTTTAATAGCAAATGTCTTTCTTTGATGAAAGCAGGCATCAAACTTGGTTGCCTATATAGTAGAAACAATGTACCATATTTCATAGAAATAAATTTATTGTTTGAAAATATATAAACATTTTTCAAAAGTCTAGATACAGCAAATGTCTTATGGAAGTGTTTTTCCATAAAAATGTTTTTAATAGCAAATGCGAGCAGGCATCAATCTGATTACCGGTATAGCCTATGTGGTAGAAACAATCTTCTATATTTTATCAAAATTACTTATGGTTTGAAAATATACAAAAATTTTCCGAAAATAAACTTAAATGTTGGTTTTCTATCCAACAAAGCTTACGTTAATAGCAAATTGAGTTATTGAAATTTGAAGGATTTAATGAAAATTCGGTAAATTTGCAGATTAGCACCCGAACGCTTTTCAACAAATTGTTTTCAGAAACATTACTAGGACCCCACCTGCAGGTTTCTGAAAACAGTTTTTTGAAAAACGTTCGGGAACTAAACTGCAAATTTACCTAAAATTTGCTACCAAAACGCACTTACTGCGTCCAGATTTTTTTCTTACAAACGCATCATATTTCGATAAAAGATGCAAAAATGCATTAACGAATTTGTTCTACTAAAATTAGTTTAAAAAAAATTATACACCCCTACTCACTCCTGGTCCCGTAACTTCCTTTGGGGGTGTGAACAAGAAATTTTTCTTGGGGTTTGTGGATCCAGGGGGGTGGGGGCCTAGGCAGGTTTCTGAAAACAGTTTTTTGAAAAGCGTTCGGGAGCTAAACTACAAATTTACCGAAAATTCGCTACCAAAACGCACTTACTGCGTCCAGATTTTTTTCTTACAAACGCATCATATTTCGATAAAAGATGCAAAAATGCATTAACGAATTTGTTCTACGAAAATTAGTTTAAAAAAAATTATGCACCCCTACTCACTCCTGGTCCCGTAACTTCCTTGGGGAGTGTGAACAAGAAATTTTTCTTGGGGTTTGTGGATCAGGGGGGGGGGGGTGGCTAGGCAGGTTTCTGAAAACAGTGTTTTGAAAAGCGTTCGGGAGCTAAACTGCAAATTTACCGAGAATTCACTACCAAAACGCACTTACTGCGTCCAGATTTTTTTCTTATAAACGCATCATATTTCGATAAAAAGTGCAAAAATGCATTAACGAATTTGTTCCTCGATAATTAGCTAAAAAAAATTATAGACCGTTAAAACATAAACTTCACTAAACCTACAAATAAATATCCAGAAAGCCACCAAACTTAACTAAACTGACAGCCAAAGCATCAGAGATAGGGTCTATTTGAAATGGATATTCTGTAATTATTTTAGTAAAATGAAGTGCAATGACGGTTGAATCTGAAACTTAAGGGTTTGCAGAACACTCTTCTTGCAACATTTTCTTTTCACAAACGGTATTTGTTTTACATTCTTTGTCTAAACATTGCCAATTTTGACGTTTAATATTGCAAGTTTGACGTTTTGAGGAAAACTCTAAAATTTGTTGCTTTAACTGCACATAACTTCTTTGTCTTCAAAGCTAGGGACCTAAATTTTGGTGGAGAATTCGTACCAAATTTGGTTGCCCTTACTTTGTTATTTCCGGAGATATGAATTTTTTTATAAAGAAAATACAAAATTTTCCGGGAAAACCTGGACCGATTTTCCTGGCTAACGAACTTATCCAAGCCACTTGCAAAAGGAAGGTACTCTGAAAATATTATCAAGATAGGTCTATTATTTTTTGAGTTATCGGTCGGATATATATATATATATATATATATATATATATATATATATATATATATATATATATATATATATATATATATATATATATATAAACACAGATCTCCCCATAAGCGAATTTTTTTCAAAAAATTCGCTAAAATAGCTTGTCGCAGTAATAAAATACACAATATTCAATCGTCATAAAACACACACAGAACCTCTAATACTACCTAACAGAAACACCTGAAAAAAATAACAGACATGGTCAGTGTCCATGCACATCTCTATTAAAATACTCTAAGATAGAGCGCAATGCCGAGGGATGCTCAGTAACTCTCCCTTTCTTGTTGGATACGTATGAGAAACATTTTTTGATAGAGATGTAAATTTTGCTTCGTTAAGCAGACAAACAAACACACATACACGCGCCTGTATTTCTGTGACATCCCAACTACAAACCAATTTGTGACCACAGAGCTTTTCGCGCCATAGCGCGTTTAAAAAAAATTTGCTAGAGGGCGCTCTTATTCGATTATTGATGCACACGATAGAACCAGAGAATCTTGTCTATAGAATTCCTGATATGTGGCATCGATGCCACAACAAATCGTGTACAAAAATTGTGACCTCATTTAACACACTATTTACACATGATGCCATAAATACGGTTGAAATGTTTACCCAATTTCTAGGAAAAACTGTAAAAGATATTTCTTGTATAATACAATAAATAGTATAATAAGAACTATAGGTCTATTTAAGCTATGTTTTGATAAGTTTGCAATGATTGTATAGAAATATTTGTTAAAATTCTATCATCTCCGCTTTTAATATTAAGTAAAACATTTTGAGGCAAAGCTTAAAAATGTTGGTGTTGTGCAGCCAGCAAAATTGATTTGTTTTTCTTTTATTGATATCACAATATTTAAAATATTTCCTTTAAATGTCACCTTTCTTGATCAATTTTCTTTCTTTTTAGTGAATTTTCTTAAAAAAATTCACTAATGAGGAGATCCCGACTTTTGAATTTTGAAAAAATTTCTTCAAATGAGCGCTAATTAGGCCCCCCAGAAAACATATCCGGGGTCAGTTTCAATTTTTATATGTTTATATATATATATATATATATATGTATGTGTGTGTGTGTGTGTGTGTGTGTGTGTGTGTGTGTGTGTGTGTGTGTGTGTGTGTGTGTGTGTGTGTGTGTGTGTGTGTGTGTGTGTGTGTGTGTGTGTGTGTGTGTGTGTGTGTGTGTGTGTGTGTGTGTGTGTGTGTGTGTGTGTGTGTGTGTGTGTGTGTGTGTGTGTGTGTGTGTGTGTGTGTGTGTGTGTGTGTGTGTGTGTGTGTGTGTGTGTGTGTGTGTGTGTGTGTGTGTGTGTGTGTGTGTGTGTGTGTGTGTGTGTGTGTGTGTGTGTGTGTGTGTGTGTGTGTGTGTGTGTGTGTGTGTGTGTGTGTGTGTGTGTGTGTGTGTGTGTGTGTGTGTGTGTGTGTGTGTGTGTGTGTGTGTGTGTGTGTGTGTGTGTGTGTGTGTGTGTGTGTGTGTGTGTGTGTGTGTGTGTGTGTGTGTGTGTGTGTGTGTGTGTTGTGTGTGTGTGTGTGTGTGTGTGTGTGTGTGTGTGTGTGTGTGTGTGTGTGCGTGTGCGTGTGCGTGTGCGTGTGCGTGTGCGTGTGCGTGTGCGTGTGCGTGTGCGTGTGCGTGTGCGTGTGCGTGTGCGTGTGCGTGTGCGTGTGCGTGTGCGTGTGCGTGTGCGTGTGCGTGTGCGTGTGCGTGGGCGTGGGCGTGGGCGTGTGGGTGTGTGTGTGTGTGTGTGTGTGTGTGTGTGTGTGTGTGTGTGTGTGTGTGTGTGTGTGTGTGTGTGTGTGTGTGTGTATCACACCGATAACTCAAAAAATAATGAACCGATTTTGATTAAATTTGGTGAATAAATTCCTTTTGCAAATGGCTTGGATAAGTTCGTTAGCCAGGAAAATCCGCCCAGGTTTTCCCGGAAAATTTTGTTTTCTTTCGAAAAAAATTTATATCTCCGGAATTAACAAAGTAAGGGCAACCAAATTTGGTACGCGTGTTTACATCCTTATAGGTAAGCTACCTACCAAAATTGCTATGTAGGTCAAAAGACAAAAAAGTTATAGACATTTAAAGAAAAATAAATTGGGGTTTTCCTCAAAACGTCCAAGTTGCGATTTAAAACGTCAAAATCGGCAACATTTAAGCAAATAACTTGTATCTAATACGGGCTATGGAAATCAAATGTCTCAAGAAGAAAGTTTTACAAACCCTGAAGTGTTAGTTTCAACCGTCATTGTCCTTCATTTTACTAAAATGTTTCCAGAAAATTCATTTCAAATAGACCCTTTCTCTGATGCTTGGCAGTAGCCTTAGCTATAGAGTTTATCGTTTAATGGTATATAATTTTTGTCGAATTTTCGTAAAAAATCAATAAAGCTCAATATATCCGTTATTATACAAGATATGAAAAAAATTGTATATATTAATTATAGGGTGTCTTGAGCTACATCTTAAAAAAATATTTCTACAATCACAGGCTGGCCCATAAGTCGTTGGTGATACAATTATTATTATTATTTTTTTAATCAAACACGCCTTATGTTATTGCATTTTGCATTTTCCTTCGAAATATAATGCATGTTTGTAAGAAAAGAAATTCTGGATGCAGCAAGTGCGGTATGGTAGCGATTTTTGATCAAATGCTTCATATTTGAATAGCCCAATTTGCTATTAACTTATAAGGTTGACCAGGAAATGAGTTTTTCCGGGAACACTTTGGTTTACTTTTGGAAATTTTTGTACATTTTCACACAATAAAGTTATTTTTATAAAACATGGCACATTGTTTTTACTATATAGGTTATACTGGTAACCAAAATTGATGCCTGCTTTCTTAAAAAGAAAACACATATTTGCAATAAAAACATTTTTATGGAAATTCACTACCATAACGCACTCGCTGCGTCCAGAGTTTTTTTTTTTTTTTTGGTCAAAATTTATCGAATCGTCACCAATACCTCTAAGAAATAAATTAATCGGTTTTCTTTAATAAAACCACCTAATCTAAAACAAAAATATATTAAAAATTATGTGAGTATTGTCTGTTTGGTATTAATTGTATTAAGTCGACTTAAAAAATTATGAGATAAATCGTTGATTTAATATCTAAGGCAAAGAAACAAATTTATGTTTAGTCCCTCAAAAATACAAATTAGTCAAACTGTCAACAATTCGATGGTTTTTGAAGGTTCTGGTATTTCTGGTAGAGATTGTAAAACTCACCTCCCGCTTGCTAAGCCTCTATTTTCGAAAGAAATTTAAAGGCGAAAATCATATTTCGATATATCAAACAGTTTTTTGAGCAAGGAGGGTTTAAAAAGAAAACTGTATATCCAGAGGAGGTCTGTAACTTTTTATTTATGAAAACTTTGCTATTTTCTTTGAGCCTTCTAATAGACTTTTGTGTGAGAAATTTACTGGCAATACCATTTTTTTTACAGTTTGCAAGGTACCTACCTATTTTTTTTTTTAATTCATCTAGTAAGTCTTCTGTAGTTTATTAGCTACTTTGACTAAGACTGTATAGGTCCCTAAAAATAAGTCTTTTATAAATAACTAGGTAGGTAGTGGCATAGCGTGGATTCCAGCCCCCGAGGCAGGTATCCAATTTTGCCGTCTCCTAGATTGAATTTCAGGCCAAAAAACTCTAATATAGGTTTAAGTTTTATTTTTTCACGGTCAGGTGCAACCTCCCAAATGGGTAGAATCTTCCTTAACTTCGCCACTCCTACTAGGAGATAAATTCAACCGTTTAAAGATTCAATAACAAACCAACTGTATTAAGTAATTGTTCGTGGTTCTCAGAGATAACCAAACTTTTATCTTAATTTGTCTAATAGACACAAAACAGTGAGTATTTTGAGTATATAAAAAACAGAATTATCCGAAATCCCCGAAAACCATCGAATTTTAAACACATTGTACATGTGATGTATGGTAACGGGAAAAAAATTTCCAAACATTTTTTTTTCGCTTTAACGTCTTAAAAGCCTCAAAATGTATAAAAAACGCGATTTGAGGAGAAAAGATTTTTGTATCGATCTGTCTGTTAGTTTCCATTATAACTTTCGTGGCAATTAAGCTATGGTCATTTTGGGGGTTTCTGAATACAGAAAGTCAAATGTTTTAACTAATCTTACAGTTTATCATCAAATTTTAGTAGGGGTTAATTATGAAGGGGTGAAAATTAAAAATCAGAAAATCTGTAAAATGATGTATAATTTTTCGATTCTTATAGTGGATAGATAAAAAAATGACGCATCGTAAAAGTAACTGATTTTGCTGTATTAAAATTTAAACATTGTTTTTTAGCTTAAACGTCTTAATAAGTCACAAAACGTGTAAGAAACGCTATTTGAGCCGAAATTTTTTTGGTGTCGGTCTATCTGTTTTTTTTTGTTCCCTCAGGGCTCGTCCGCGGCCTTGCCGCCCCGATAGCACCGCAACCCTTGGTTGATTGTGCATACCCTTAGTCTTACTCCACCCATTCCAAGATCACTGTGCCTTGAACTAGTCTGCACAGCGATTGGTAGGGTGAAGTTTTATATTGCTCTGTCTCCGGTCTAGAGTGACCGTAGATCAGTTGTCTTTTCCGGTCCAGAGCTATACACTCACACAAGATGTGCTGGGCTGATTCCTCCCCCTCGCCGCAGAGTCTGCATGCGAGGTCCCCTTCGAACTGCCCCATTTTATGCAGGTGTTTCTTGACGGCCATGTGTCCCGTCAAGAGACCTGTTGTGTTTCTGAGCTGTACTCTGCTAAGGTTTAGCAGCTCCACAGCTCTCTTTGAACTGGGTCCGTCAATTATTGACTTCCCATGTCTGAGCCCTGGACAGTCCGCCCAGTACACCTTGTGTTGGTTTCTGACCCAGGACTTAATGGCTCCCCTGGCAGTGCTCTTTGACACGCTCAGAGCCGGTTCTGGTCCCATAAATGGTTCTGCTGACCCTCTCTTCGCGAGACTGTCAGCTTCTTCATTGCCTTTAACCCCCGAGTGACCCGGCACCCAGATGAGGGTCACCTCATTCTGCCCAGCCAGGTCGCTCGTCTTGTCTCGGCACTCACTCACCAGCCAGGAATTTACCCGTGGGCTACTTAGTGCCTTAAGGGCTGCCTGGCGGTCTATCTGTTAGCTACCATGATAACTTTCAAAGTTGACCTATAGGCTCCAAATTTGGTACGCAGGCAACACTTCACCAGAAAGCGGTTCGGATTGTTTTTGAGAAAAATCGTTTTAAGGGTAAGGGTACAAACAAGGAGTTCATAGCAAATGATCGACACTTTTCCAAAAAAAATCAAGTAAAGTGTTATTTTGGGGTTTCTAGATACAGGAGTTTTAATGTTTTAGCTAATTTTATAGTTTATTACATCATGATAAATTAAGCAGTTTTTAAGGATTGCTTGCTATGAATGCATACTGAATTGTACTTAGCACGAGAAAAATTTAAAAGCCATTTCTTTAGATATAGGTTTATTTTATAGTAATCCATCCAACAAACAAACAAAAAATTATGACTTCTTAATGTTCTTGACTATTCTGGAAACAAAATTGAAAAAATAGTTGCAATAAAAAGTTCATATATATATATATATATATATATATATATATATATATATATATATATATATATATATATATATATATATATATATATATATATATATATATATATATATATATATATATAAGTAAAACGGAGTAATGGTCTACAATACTCGTATGAAACCGTATTACTAATTTAAGGGTTATAAGACCAAAAAGGGGCAATTTTTTTTTAAAGTAAGATCTTTAATCTTTCTTGCAAATATTTTGTCTTGTTTTTAAGGCTTCATCAGTGCATCAGCTAAAAGATAAAACAATACATGTCAGTTTTTAAATTTACGTTATAAGTTATTTCTGTTTGAACTTACAATTTGATCCAGAAGATAAAATAGCATACACATGCAACAGAACATTCTGCACTACAACAACATCATTATATGTCAAAATATAGCTCTCAACCTAGACACTTGAATTAAACTAAATTTGATTAAAATCTTTTCTAATTTGTTCTCTAAAAGTAACAGTATAGACTGCAACATCAAAAGGACGCTCACATTTATACAAAATGGCTGTAACACTGATAAAACTTTGATAGTTTTTTTTACAATTTTTTGAATTTACTACTAAAATGTGTTTTCACTGTGTGAGAGAGACAATCAATTACACTTTAATGTGAGAGACAAGGTCAAGTATACTGTCCGGTTCATCTGTCTCTGGAGATGGCAGGAGTACCAACCCAATAGACAACAAATAATCAATTCACCTAAAACTATACAGCTGTTCCCAAAGCTTCATTGCAATATTACGACAATTCTTAATGCGAATTATTTTAAATTCTTTAACAGAATTACACAGTAATACTAGACAGAAGTGCAATCAAGTCAACTATGTAAATAAAAAATGAAAAACAGAAGAGAGAGGAGAACTAGTCCAAAATTATTAATATTTGAAATTTAACTTAGAGGTCATATCTATCACTTTCCAACCTTAGTAGATTTGAATAGATCAAACTGAGATTTTTTATGTCTACCCTCTCATTGATTGGTTCTTTTAAGTTATTGATGTAACACATTTCTAAAAATATCCGTTTTTTATAATTGCTATCCGCGTCTAGTATTTTTACATTGTTATAATCAATTATATGGCCCAATTTTTGAGCATGCAAAGCTAAAGCACATCTATCTGGTATAAGTTTTGTGTCACTTTTATGGGCAGTCATTCTTTGTTTTAGAGTTTGAGATGTTTGTCCCACATATTTCTTACTACAGTCAACACGCGAAAGTTCATAAATCACATCTGTTCTCATCACTTTCTCCACTTTGTCTTTTATGTTTGAAACCAAAGATCTTCCAGTTACCAAATTGTATTTGGCTACCTTAATGTCTGGTTCATTTTGCCAACATTTCATCAATTTATCTGTTAGTCCATTAATGTGTGGAATAGGGGCGTAAACTGTGTTATTGGCCTGCTCTGGATCCCTCGGTGGCCGTTCTGCTCTTTGTTGATCCTGATTTTGTGGAACGTTGAAAATAAGCCTACTCAGGTACGTCTTTGAGTATCCATTTTCTTGTAGAAGTTTCGACAGCCGATGAAGTGCAGCATTCTTTAATGTTGGATGACATATTTTGGTTACTCTGTTCTTTAGTTCCAGGATGGTGTTATTCTTTGTTTTATTTTCATGGTATGACCATCTGTTTATGTATCTACCTGAGAACGATGGTTTATGGTACCATTTAAGTATGATTTTATTATATATATATATATATATATATATATATATATATATATATATATATATATATATATATATATATATATATATATATATATATATATATATATATTGTGTGTGTGTTTGATAGGATTCAATGAAACCTTATGATTTATTTTTAAATGTCTATAATTAGAAGTATGGGTACAGAGATAAGTGACGAAAAGCCTCAAGATGTTTAATTTTTATTGAGGACTCAAGTAATTGTATGCAAAATGTCAAATGAAAGTAATCTATGTGTCTGATTTTCTAATCTTGCTGAGATAATTCTTTATGAAAAATTTTATATCACTCCACTCTCCTTCTGTCAGAACTTGATGCACCTTGAGTAGATTAGTACAGGCATCTTTTCCGGGTAACTTGTTCTTTTTTATAAAATTTTCAGATTTGTGAGCAAACATTCTTTTTCATCGTTTGACCAAGCTCTTCTTTTTCGGGCATTTCTGTTACTTTTTTGTGAGCCAGATGTGTGACCTGTAAATCTTACACTGTTAAATGCTAAACTCTTATTAAATTTATTAATACCTCGCAAGATAGGACTGTCCCTCGGAGATTCAGAACAAAATGATTTGGTTGTATCATCTGTATTAGAATGGTCAGCCCAATCACTATTATCATTATAATCATCTAGCTCCACCATGGGTAAATCTAAACTTTGAAAGATTATTTTATAAGCAAATTAAAATAGATAAATAAATAAATAAATTACCTTCAATATTAGTATCTTGTAACCTCTTTCCGCTAAACTTGTGGGCTTCTCCTTTATCAACTGCCAAGAGAAGCCTGCTTACTTTTGTTAACTCAACTGTGTTTTCATGCCTTCGATAAAATTCCCTGCGAACTCGTATATCATGGCCAAGGTGGCGAGCTAACTAATCGCTCACAGTTTCAGTTAGATCAAATATCTGACACACGGTGGCAACATATTTACGTAGTTTAGTACTCGTTATTAACTGAGGAGATTTGAGGTCGGCTTCTATGCACCATTTCCTCAAACAGTCATGACCTCTTATGTGACTACATTCTGTGTTTGGGACTGCAAATATATATGGGTTTTCATTTAAAATGTTACATTTGACTCTAAAACGTACTAAAACATCTATAGATTTTCTTAAAAGTCCTGTAAGTAACACTGGCACTTTTCTATTCCGTTTCCTTGTAATTAGCACGATTTTTAAATGAGAAGCTAATTGTGTTTCAAAAGGAGAAAGCGAATTCTTTAATTCTTCTGTACTTTGGCTGTTCCACTGTGGCCTGGATGCACACTGTTGTAATGTCATTTTAGGCGCTTCTCCTGAACGCCGCTTGTCAAACAGAATTAGTCGTGCCAATATTACTGATGCTAGCTTAGACCATAGGACATGTGACTGAGACTGTGAGTTCTACCTGCAAAGCTTTCATTTGGTTTTCGATTATGAAATTCCATTTGAAAAGATCGCTGGTTAAGGGTAGCAGATCTGCACTAAACTCTTTTCTCAGGCCTTTGATAAGGCAAGGACGGATACGGTTTGTACCGCCCTACAGGAAAGGGGAACGCCGAGGTCCCTAACAAGCTGGGTGGCGAGCATGCTGGAGGACAGGAGAGTTTCGCTGACCTTGGGGGGCTGGACGCAGGGGTGACGGGCGGCTGCCCTCAGGGCAGCTGCCTTTCGCCCCATCTATGGTGTCTGGTCATGGACGGCCTCTTGGAGCGGCTCTCCGAGAACGGCTTCTACGCCCAGGCGTACGCTGATGATGGACTAGTCTTAGTCACCGGCAAATTCCTCGGCGTCGTCTGTGAGTGCGTGCAAGCTGCCTGTAGCATAATTGAAAGATGGTGTGGTGAACTGAGACTCTCCGTAAACCCGGCGAAGACGGAGATGATCCTATTTACCAAGAAGAGGAAGGTAGAGGGGTTTAGGGCGCCCGTGATGTTTGGAAAACCTTTAGCTTTAGGACGGGATGTCAAATATCTGGGGGTGATCCTGGACTCCAAACTAACATGTGGGTCGCAAATAGGACGGGTTGTAAGGAAGGGAGTAGCGACCCTCTGGCAGTTGCGACGAGTGATAGGGAGGACCTGGAGAGTTAATCCTCCGATCCTTCACTGGATCTACACTGCGATCGTCAGGCCGAGAATCCTCTATGGGGCGTTGGTCTGGTGGTGTGGTGTGAACCAAACTAGCAGCAGGAAGCTGGCCAAACTCCAAAGGCTGGCACTCCTGGGTATCGCAGGCGCTATGAGGACGACACCCTCAGTCGTGCTAGAGGTCCTGTTGATGCTGCCACCGCCTCCCATCTGTGTCAGGAGGGAGGCGATGGCGTCGCATCTCAGAATGCGAGACGCAGGAAACTGGTGCGGAGAGGGAGCAGTAATAGGGCATGCAAGAGTCACCAAGGAGGTGGAAAAGGAAATTCCGATTTCCGCCATAAAGGTGCGGGATGCCGAGGATGATATTAGGTTGACTAGGCCATACACCCTCAGGATCCCCAGTAGGGAGCAGTGGAGGGAAAATAAGGTTGATTTCCAGCCCACAAGCCTGGACTGTTTCACCGACGGATCGCGGCTGGAGGACCAACAATCCTCCGGGGCAGGAATATACAACGAGGGCCTGGGGGTGCGCGAGAGCTATGCCCTTGACACATATACCACGGCATTTGAAACAGAGGTGTACGCTATCCTGTCTGTGGCCAACAGACAGGATGTGAAGAGGAGTCCCGAGAAATGTGTGTACATCTCGAAGGCTCCCAAAAGCCTCGAATTCGCACAGGTAGTGGTAGGACGTTTCCTCATCCTCGCCGCATTCCTGGCAAATGGGATCCCTCTCTA
The DNA here is from genome assembly GCA_964006375.1 of Tillus elongatus. NCBI lineage: Eukaryota > Metazoa > Arthropoda > Insecta > Coleoptera > Cleridae > Tillus > Tillus elongatus. The sequence goes on from OZ023268.1 coordinate 43,591,489, forward strand.
CGCCTATCAATGTGGGATGTCTTCTAAAGGCGCAGTGGCCTGTGAGCACCCCAAGGATGCGGCGAGGATGAGGAAACGTCCTACCACTACCTGTGCGAATGCGAGGCTTTTGGGAGTCTTCGAGCAGAATTGTTCGGATCAAGGACTCTGCATAGGAATCAGGTAAGTACCGTCCAATTGAAGACCGTCACGGCCTTCATCTCGAGGTCGAGGCGGTTTGGCGACGGAACCGAGGAGGAGTAGAGCATGGTTGCTGGGGTTGGCAAAAAGGGCCTACTTGCTTGGCGTTGGCCTTCCCACCACTGCTACTACTACTAGTTGTACAATACATAATGTTTTGATGGCATTAACGACATCATCAAAGTTCTCTGGACTTATGGCATCTGATAAACATTTGATATTTTTATTAGCTATCAGCAGCTGTTTAGTTAAGCAAACTAACTGTCTCATTGATTGTCTAATTAAATCAGCCTGTGTATTGCTGTACTTTTCAAACAGAAATGTACCAAAGTTAAGGATGGTTTTGTCACGTTTACAAAATTCCGAAATTTCATCATTTCAAAATTTATTTAAGATTAAAGATATAAACTCTTTTGACAACTGTTGACTAAAAATTCCATTAAGTAAAGGAGTACTTTCTGCTATAGGCAATCTCTAATCATGTTCTTCTAGAAGACGACTGACGTTTAGACAAACATTTATATTTCAATGGTGCCAAATGTGTCTTTTTTCCATGAAACCTAGACAGTCGGGACAAGGTCCATAATCTGAGTACTTTGCATTTACCATTTCTTGTGATGTTGGTCTTCGTGACAATAATAATTCGCCTTGCTTAAGTGACAGCACTTCACAATTATGGTAGAAGTCCCCACACGTAAGTAAAAGAAATGCATCTCTGCGTTGTTTCGAAGCTTTCGGCATTGCAAGTATTTTAGCAAGCTCGCTTTCCCTAGAATGTAACGCTTCCATATGACGAGCTAAATTATTTGAAAATAATTTATGACAAAAATAACAAGTGTTCTTTGTTACGCATTCTTCGTCCATTCATTTTAGTTGCTGCACTAGAATCTATCACTTCCATATGACGAGCTAAATTATTTGAAAATAATTTATGTCAAAAATAACAAGTGTTCTTTGTTACGTATTCTTCGTCTATTCATTTTAGTTGCTGCACTAATTGTTATACAGTCATCTTTTGACTCTGTTATCTTGGGTTCGGTTTTCTCTGGTTATGTGTTGATAAGAGATATAATCATCTTCTGACTATTTGGTCTGTCTGATGTTTTTCACCTTGTTCTGTTATAGGACTTTTTTCAGAGAAAAGTGGATGTAGAATTGGTTTTAATTGAGCTCTTGAAATTCTCAGTGGTTCTTGTCGTTCCAAAACGATATCGGTTTCATAACCTGTTGTGTCTGACACTACCGAGGCTGCATCAACATTGGGAGCATATTCACTACCTGAATCAATGTATGGTTCTTCTTCTGACTCGCTAGTAAACATAACGTCACCTTCAAAAGTTAGACTGGATTCTCTATTATTAACAAATGTGTTAGCAAGGTACCTATTATCATGCCGAAACTTTGTCTCTTGTAAGCACCGTTTTGTAGGACCAGCAATAGCAAACGGCTTTAATTTGTATTCATCATGATATCCTAAAACAAAAACAAAACAAAAATTTCAAACTGTGGTAGACAAATTTTATAAAACACGGAGATATCAATTTAGTACATAAGTAGTTTGCTTTCTTAGATCTACTTTATATTTTTTATACACCTATGGCAATGATTATTTATATAATATTCAAAATAGAAGAAACATAATATGATGTAAATAATTCAAAAATAATAATAGAACTTCAAATGAGTGATTTATTTAATAATGTGAAATGACTAGTATACTTTTTTATTTTTAAAGCGTTAAGTGTTAAAAATACTACTTTTTGATCTTACCAGAATAAATTTACTTTAGCTATTCTTCATGTTTGTCAATAGTTGGCAATTTTTTTATATGTTAATATTTTATATTAAATGTTTAAATCATAATTTAAATAAGACTTACCCTGTATTGCAGTTGTTCTCTAAAGTTCCATTAGTAATCTCATATTCTGGAACTGCATACAAAGAGCTATGGAATGAAGTAACTGAGGAGTTTGCACTTTCTAGTTTTACTGTCTGGTCAAACTTAATCGTTTGAAATAAACTTTGCTTTTTTGCCAAAATATACCAATTTCTCTCCTCTAGTTAAAACCATTTTGCTAGAAAATATGCTTCCTTTAATAAAATGTCATGACCACAAAAAAAACATTCCGTTCTTTGTGTTTAAAGAAATGTTTCAATACAGATATCTATATTTTTATTCATAATTTTGTCCCATATTTCACTGTCACTATATTTTGAAGTGAATGGCGGCTAGAATATTTTTTCTGTTGTCCAGTCTATTAAATCATAATAGTCATTCGCTTCAAAATTTAATTTCTGGATCAAAACTCTAACACTCTTCCCCTTTGCAGTTTTTCTGGCTTTGAGTACTCGTCTTAGTGCTAATTCTTTAACTTCTGGTCTTTCGTCTTGTAGCGCTAGTAAAATATTTTCCGAATGTGCGAAGAAAGAGTTCCGCTGTATTACTCTAAACGCAGTTGTTTTAAGCTCATCTTTTAAATAGTAAAATCTTTTTATCATGCTTAGAAGATGGCGCGAGCCGTATTTGCATGAAGGTTTCATTTTTATACTGAACCATGTTGGCGCGTACACTTTAATCACAAACGTAACAAGCTCGACCAGACTTTCAGATGGGTATTTGGTGGCCACATATAATCTCAAAATTCTGTTTGCACAGGTTAGCCAACGAGAGTGGACCAGCTTTCCTGGTTGCTTATTAGCCAAGTCAGTTGTCACGTTACCTTGTGTAAAATATTGGTTCTTTTGTTCTTTATAAGATGTTTATTGTGTATAAATGAAATTCTTATGAATATGAAACAGAAGATCCATTGTTCCTCAACCCTTTGATAATTTTTAAAATCTGTGATCTTAATGCGTTGGATTTCTCCTGCCCTGCGTCTATTAAATACCTTTCAGCAACTGATGAAGACAACTGTGTTGTCGAAATACGTATCTAGCGCATAACTCTTTGTTACTATTTTTGTGTTTTTTGGAGGGTTATTCTGCTTGTTGTTTCAGTTTCCAGCCACAGTGTTCAATCTCAGTCTTTTAAGGACTTGGGTGTGTACATCGGGATGCACAACTTTTTTCAGGTCTTGTTAAACGTGACAGTCACTTAATTAATTTTATTATGTCACGGCATCTAGGTCAAATATAATATCATTTGATTGTCTTTCTGATGAACACCTCTGTGATGCTCTCTAAACACCTGCACTGACTGTGTTTCAAACACTAAAATAGACCGCTATTTTCTTAAAGTACTGCACCCACTAATGAACTAGGCATAATTGGAAGCACAACCACATTTGAATACCTGATATTAATTTGTCACTGGGGTTATGGTTTTAATTAAAAAATAATTTAAAAAAATATTTATTGATTTACAAAGTACAATGTGTATTTGACAAAAAGTAATTTCTTAAAGTAGTTTGCAAATAAAACAGATGCAAAAAGCCAATTTTAGTTTTAAACCAAAAACATGAACATGAGAAAGGTATTTGACGTTAATGTGTACTGGCACAAATTTCGCCACGAACCAAGGAAAAAGGAGGAACATACCTGTTTATAATATTTATCTCTGTGTTTATTCAGATAATTACACAACTTTTTAATATCATCTGTAAGTGGTAGAGATGTAACCTTATTTCGCTTAGCTTCTCCAAGACTTTCAACGACGATTTCTCCAACTGATGTTGGATAATCAACTTCTAGGAGTTTAAAAAATTCCACTGTTCCTCATCCCTTTGATAATTTTTAAAATATGTGATATTAGTGCGTTGGATTGCTCCTACCCTGCGTCTATTAAATACCTGAATTGGCGTTAAAGGGTACCGACAAAAATTTCGCCACGCAACAAGGGAAAAGGAGGAACATACCTGTTTATAATATTTATTTCCGTGTTTATTCAGATAATCACACAACTTTTTAATATCGTCTGTAAGTGGTAGGGGTTGTAACCTTATTTCGCTTAACTTCTCCAAGGCTTTCAACGACGTTTTATCCAATTGATGTTGAATAATCAACTTCTAAGAGTTTAAAAAAATCCACTGTGCCTCAACCCTTTGATAATTTTTAAAGTCTGTGATATTAATGCGTTTGATTTCTCCTACCCTACGTCTATTAAATACTTTAATTGGCAATAATTACGCAATCATAAATGTTTGGTGAAAAAACAGAGGTATAATTCAAGACATTTTTATTCACTCTCTTCAAGGCAATGAGAAAACGACTTAATAGTCTGAGTTTCGCTCGAATAATGCTGTAGTTATGCTGGGACGTATATTTTTTGTATAAATTATTGTCAAATATTATTACCAACTCATCATAACGAAATGCGTCAACCACTGGATCATTTGAAAGTACAGGAAATATTTTGTCCTTTAAAATATCGGAAGCAGCTCTTTGTAGTTTTCCATTGATTTTCGTCCCATATTGACAGAATCTCTTGTTTTCTTTTTGTAGCCTGATGCACATATTCGATGATGCCTGTCTAGGGTTCGTTTTGCGAAAAGACCTTTGCAGGTGAGAGGTTTGTGTTATCCTCTTTGATAGTTTCTTCTCGCATACATCCTTCTGTAATCAACATCTAGCTTCCGGTTTCATTAATGATGTCTTGGATATCATGATCAGTTTCTTTACTATTCATCTCATTGCCGTCATATTCATTTTCTATATTTCCCTATGCCCTCTCTAATAATTGGGACTTACGCGTTATTTCTCTAGCGACTATTGGCATTCTATACTGCGCCCTGTGATTTTTTCTGCATGTCCTGAGAAACTGACGAGATCAGAGACTTCGTTTTGTTCAAGATCCAATAAAACACTTTGTGTTGCAATATGTTTCCTCAAATTACTGCCACTTAACAAACGAGGCTTTTGTAAACCGCAAGCACTTGAGAACTTTCTTATTAAGAGACAAGCGTGTTTATACACATGAGACATCTTTTTTTCTTCTGGCAACCCAAATACAGAAGGGTTGCCACTACTTATACCAGCATCTCCTCGATGGCGGATGGTTAGTTGTAAGCGGTGGTGGTGGTGGTGGTAAAAAAGATGGTATGGCCTCGACGGAATTGTCATTAGCCACAGATTTTTTAACTTCTCGTTTGAGATTTGTATTTTTTCCTTTATTATGTCTGTTATTTTTAATAACGTAAATACAATCTCAGCATGTACACACTTAATTACGCATACCTACACAGAAATTACGTATATATTTTAAAATAATTAAAGTTTCACATTTTCCTTTACACTAAGTTTGTAAATACACACATATATACATACTTACATATATACACATATTTATTATAAATAAGAAATTTTTTTTCCCTTTTTTTGTATTTGTTTTTTTTGCTGTTTTTTTTTAATTTTTTTGGTGTTTTTTTGTTTTTGTTTTTGTTTTTTTTTTGTTTTTTTTTTTTTGCTTTTTTCGTTTTTGTTTTTTGTTTTGTTTTTTTTTTGTTTTTATGTTTTTTTTTGGTTTTTTTTGTTCCTTTTTTTTCAATTTATATAAGGATTAACAGGGACACTTTAACGCCTAGGGGCCCTTCAAGGCATCACAGACAGACAGACTGGACCTCGGAGAGGAGGGATCCACATAAAGGAAAGACAGTAGGACCCTTAATCTAATTAACAGTTTTATTATAAATGTATGCATGATGTTCTATTATAATATTAAATCTATTTGTCTACAGAATCTATACAACAATAGGAATACATTTTTATCATGAAAACTTAGCAGGTATGTTACATTTGCCGGGAATTTAATATTCACTGTTGTTTTTAAAGAATTTATAAGGTTAGTTCGTTGGGAATTGAATCTGCAACATGAAAATACTACGTGATCCAAGTCACAGATAGACGTTCCATCGCAGTTGCAAAATGGAGAGTTCTCGATGCCAATTTGGTGTAGATGAGATTTATATCTACCGTGGTTAAATCTCATTCTAATTATCGTGGTTAAGATTTTTCTTGGGAAATTGAGTTCTTTTATTTGATTTCCTGATGGCAATTGTGGGTAGAGCAAGCTATATCTGTTGCTTGATTTTTGGACATAAAGTTTCCATTCTTTTTCCCATAAAGCTCTTATATATTGTCTAATTTCTGGGTAGAAGTCAGTAAACGGGATATCTATTTCTTGCGATGATGTTTTAATTGATGCTTCTTTGGCAATTTTGTCCACCAATTCATTTCCAGTTAAGTTAGAGTGTCCTTTGCACCACAAAAATTTTATTGTGCAGTGTCTTTTATATTTATGGCAGAGCTGTCTAATTTTTTCTATAATGATGTTATTAATGTACTTTTTATGACTATTTTTTAATGCTATTAATGCCGACTGTGATTCACTGATGATTACAACCTTTTCTATCTTATTTTCTGTTGCCCATTCGATGGCTTTCTGGATCCCGATCAGTTCAGCTGTGAAAATGGAAGCCTTCCCGCATATGTTATATTTTCTAGATTCGTTGAATTGTGTTAAGAAAGCTGCACCACATCCATCCCGATTCTTTGAGCCATCTGTGTATACCTGTAAATGATTCTGGTACTGCTCAATAATGTCATCAAATATCATTTTGTTCACTAATTGATTTTCTTCAAATTTGGGAATTTCAACATTTAGAGCATAGTAGGTGGTCTCGTATTCAGAAGTAAATCTAATTGGAATTGTTCTTATTGAAATATTGTGTTCATATTTTATAGTATTATAGTAAGCGTCTACAAGAGGAGGATTCTTCTTCTTTGCCCAAAACTTGTTGGTTAGTGTTTCTATAAAGAGTAGGTGTAGTGTATTTATCATTTCTTGATTTCTGCTTCTCAGCTTTAATGTATGTTTCTGCGCCAGTAATTCTAATCTTAGATGATACGGTGGTTCTTGAGCTTCAGCAAATATTGCATGAGTGGGAGTTGATTTCATGGCTCCCATGCATATTCTAAGACATTTGAGTTGAATACGCTCTATCTTCAACATATTGGTTTTTGATGTTCCACCATACACTATACATCCATAATCTAATATGGATCTGATAAATGAACGATAAAATAATAGAGCCACGCTAAAATCAGCTCCCCACTTTTGATTAATCGTGGATCTAAGCACATTAATGCCTCTTTCGCATCTTGATAACACATACCTAATATGTTCTGTCCATAATAGCTTTTTGTCGATAATGATGCCAAGATATTTGTAGGTGTCTACTGTTTTAATTTGATAGGTTTGGACCTGAATACTATTTGGCATTTTTGTTCTATGTCTAGTGAAACACATGACGGCTGTTTTGTTACAACTTATTTGGAGTTGACGTTCACTTAACCAGCCAATGACCACATTTATTAACCGTCTAAGTTGTAACTGAGCTTCAAAATAGGTTGAGGCTGCTGTGTATACGCAGAAGTCATCTGCATATTGTAAACATTTTGTTGTCCCATCCATCAGTTCGTGAATACCCCGAGTGTAAATATTAAAGAGTATTGGGCTCAAGAGCGAACCTTGTGGTATACCTTGTCTAATCAATCTTGGCCCGTGAATGTTGTTATTGCTGTCCCTTACAAATATTTTTCTTTCGGTGTATAGTGATACTATATTTAAACCTACATTGTGTGGAATTCCTATGGACTTTATTTCCTCAAATAACAACTTTAAATTGATACTGTCATATGCACCCCTAATGTCGAGGAACAAGCACATAAGATATTTGTTCTCCGAAAATGCATATTGTACGTCTGTGATCAAGTGACTGACTGCTTCCATTGTACCCAGACCCTTTCTATATCCAAATTGAGACGACGGTAGAATTTTATGATGTTCACAGTACCATTCCAATCGCTCTTTGATCATCCTTTCTAGGGTTTTTGTTATGCAGCTCATTAAGGAAATAGGTCTGTAGGAGGTTAAATTTTGTGGATCTAAATCTTTTTTAAGTAGTAGGCAGATTACAATTTCCTTCATATGTTCGACGTATTTTCCTTTCGTCCACCAGTTGTTAAAAATGCTGAGCAATTTTTTTTTAGCAAAATCACTCAAATTAGCGATAATGCAATAGGTTATCTTATCTCTGCCAGGTGCTGTATTTTCTGTGTGTTTGATAGCCTTTTCCATTTCTTCTTCCGTAAATGGCACACTCATGTTTTCGTAAGAATCATTTTTCTGGAAATATCCAATGCCTTCTGACACCCCTATAAATGCCAGCTCGTCAAGAAATTTAATTGCAGATTCCTTATCTGGTAGTTTATTACTATTTGTAGCATATTTATTTGTCATGGTTTTAGCGAATCTCCAAATGTCTGAAAGAGAGGTGTTTTTGTTTAAGCTACTGACGTAGTTTCGCCAAGCATCCCGGCTTTTCTGCTTCAACGCTCTTTTTACTTTTGCTTCAGTGTGTTTATATTTAATATAGTTTTCCCAGTTTGAGACTATTTTGTACTCTCGGAGTGTCTGTTTTCTTTCTTTAACCAAATTGGAACACTCTTGATCCCACCAAATTGGTTGGCTCGGGCTATTTATTTTATGAGTTGTTTTTTTCATGGAGTAGTCGGCTGCCTGGATGATGGAGTTTAATAGATGTATGCGTTCTTCTTTGTCTGTTTTTGTTCTGTTTTTTAATAAATTGTCTAATTCATTTCTAAATACCGTCCAATCTGCTGTTTTCTCCTGCCACTTTTTATATGGATTATTAGCTGCTTTTGAAATTTGTCTACCTAAGCAAATAACAATGGGATAGTGGTCAGACCCTAATGAGTCATCTTCAACCTCCCAATCTAATTCCCGTGAAATACTTGGTGATACAAAAGTGATATCGATCATTGATGGCGTCTCCAACGGTCGTGTGATTTTCGTTGGTGTTCCGTTATTTAAAACAACAAAGTTTGCTTCGTCTATGGCCTCTGCCAAACTTACACCCCCAGAGCTATCTCTAATTGATCCCCATAAACTGTGATGGCAGTTGAAGTCCCCACCAATGATCGTGTTATTGTTTTTAAACTGATTAAAAAATAATTTCCATGAGGTAGAGTTAATGTTGCAATTTGGAGGCTTATATACTGAGATTACATTTACGTTTATATTTCGTATGTGAACGGCGCATACGTCTACCATATCACTGGGAAAATTATCTATTTTAAGTTTGACAAATTGTAGCTCATTGCTGACTAATATCCCCACTCCCCCTGCTTTACGATCTGTTCGGTCTTTTCTGACTAGACTGTAACCCACAAACGAGAAGTTCTCATCGGACGGCTTCAGCCATGTTTCACTTAACCCTACATCAGGCGCGCGGTATTTTGTAACAAGTTTAGTCGCGCGGTCTACATATGTAGACCATTTTGTTTTATCAACATATGACACCTTATGACACAAATTATTAAAAAACATTGAAAACTATTTTTATTTATATATATATATTTTCGTCATAAATGTAATTTTTTAAATATTTTTATATAATTGTTTGAAAAAATAAATAAATACGAGAATAACACCTTTTTATACATTTATTGGCATGTATCCAGTTTGAAACAATAATAAAAATTGATATACAATAAAAATAAAATAAAAATAAATTCTGGTAGGAACATATGACAATTTAACATAAATGCGCTTAATGCAAAAAATAAACTTATTAACAAACAACATAACGGTAGATGAAAAATGGCAATATTTTCACTCAGATAAACAGCTTGTACACATATCCGCCATGTGTTCCTTGCAAGCATAATGTCCGCATTTTACGCAAGCATTTCTTGAGGATTTGTTGCGGTTTCGAGGACAAATATAACATCTTCCGACGTATTTTTTTGATTTCTGCTGAAGAGGGGGGGCGGGGTACAAGCGCTTCGAGTCCAAGAAGAATTCGCGCCCGCCTTTTCAGTTCTACTGGCAAAGAGACAATATTTGATCTAGCCTCTATCTGTGGCTTGATGAGTTCCCAAGAGAATTTTTCAATGAACTCACTTCTGGCAACTTTTTCTAAGGGATGATTTGATTTACACACGCAAAGGGCGTTTATGTCAGATATATTCAAGAGGTCATAGAATACAACCATTGGCCAACGACGCGAGTTTCTTGCGACGTTATATTTTTCGCATAACTGATCCACCAAGTCTACACCAATTTTAGTTTTATTATATTGGGTTATAATATATGGTTTTTTGGCATCACCTGACTCGGGATCAATTCCATTGTCGTGGTGCATCGAAGACACCAAAATAACTGATTTGTTTTTCTTTGGGCAATACGAGACCATTGTAATATCCTCTTGAAAGCCAAACAGTGAGGTTTTTTCTTCTCTTTTCTTATTAGGCAAGAACTCCAAGGGAATCTCACGTTTATTCTTGCGCATAGTCCCAATATACGTCAACTTTTTTTGGTGTAACAACTTTCTTGTCAGCGGAATACTTGTGAACCAATTATCTCCTGTAATGTTACGATTAGTTCTCTCTATGGGATGTACTAATCGTAGTACAACATCCTCAGCGGAGTTGCTCAATTTATAAGGACCATCTGGCTGGGTTCCCATGTATGTCTCGAGATTGAAGGTATATGAAGTTTTGGCATCGACTAGAGCGAACATCTTTATACCATATTTGGCTGGTTTGTTGGGTATATACTGTTTGAATGAGCAGCGTCCTCTGAAAGCCAGTAATTGTTCGTCTATAGTAAGGTATTCGCTAGCTATGAAGTTGTTTTGAAAATTAGCCAGGAAAATTTCAAAAATTTCCCCAATGGGGGTTAATTTATCTATTTCTCTTCTATCGTTCCTGGTTGTTACGTCATCAAACCTTAGACAGCGGATCAAAAATCTAAATCTCTTTTCACTCATCGGTAACATGATTCAACTCCGTTGCCTTTGGAATTATCCCATATTTTTTTAGCGCTTTTCCTTGAACTTCTCAATGTTCCTATCAAAAACAAAATTCCTATCAAAGCTCTTATTTCCGTTTCATTGGTCGGTCTTGCATCTCGATCTCTTTTGAAATTATTTCTAACTTTTTCAATATATATATTCGTTGAAGTAATTATTATGTGGATGACCGCATCACTAATAAAAAGTTTTATACAGTCAATTTCAGACATAGCGTTGCCGGCCTCACGTTTTGATCCTGGTAAATGTCTTATTATATTGTGAGCTCGCAAACGCACTTGTGTATTACCGCACTGTTTTTTCCACTTACTTATTTTGTCCTTCCCCGTGTAAAATTTACCACCCATAATTTGTTCATCATCAGTATCTAATAAATGTTCCTCATCATCCGATATTAGTTCTAGCTCCGAATCCGTGTCGTGATCGCTTTTTTTCACTACATTTTCATTTTCTGGTTCTTCGTCTTCCTCATCTTGATCTAATGGACTTTCCTCTCCGCTAGATACCTCTTCAAACCATCTTGCCCATACATCTGGATCCCTGCTACTTTTTACGCGCCTTTTCTTTGAGTAAGACATACTTCTCTGAAACAAGTAAATAATATTAGCTATAAAATGATAACCTCAAAATAAAGTCATACGCTAACAATAATTTACACGTTTTAGCAATCAATTATACTTAACTAATCACTATAACTAACCAACAAAATATAATTATTAACACTATGCTGTATATTAATATGCAAAAAGAAGCACCACTTACCTGCTTTGTGCTAAATTATAAAAACAAGAAATTTGGTTCTCCACAAAAAAGTAGCGCCGTTAGGCGCGCGGTCTACGATCGTAGACCAAACCTGTTTAAACTTGCGTAACTATCGGCACCACTCTATTCCGCTTCAGTTTACACACTGAATCGACAGATCCGCATGTAACAAACGGCTACTCAAAGACGCGCTTGCGTAGTAGATAGTATACTGACATTATAGTCATTTATTTGGGTGTGGTCTACGATTGTAGACCGCGCGCCTAATGTAGGGTTAAAATAACTAAATCTATTTTATTATTAGCTAAAAAATTTTTGAGGTTGTTTTTTTTTATCTTTAATTGAATATGCGTTCCATTGCAAAATTTTTATACCACTAAGTTGACTCGTCATCTATGTCTGAAATAAAACTATTCAAAAAATCATTAACTGAAGATCTAACATTAATTTCCGCTATTTTTTCCTCACTTGTGTTAGGATTCATTTGTTTGACAATATGAGAAACAAGATTAGTTACTTCGGTTATTATTCTTTCTTTGTGTTCAATCATTTCATCCCTGTATGGGTTCGGTAAAATTCCCTTCTTATGAAGTGTACTAGAAAGAGGTTTTGCTGCCTTACGTTTTTTACTATTTGTCTGTGTCATTGTTTGTGTATTTGGGACCATACTACTGTGTTGTGTTTGTGTCTGGTATTTAAGTTGCGGAATTGGTTTTTGCACGTATGTTGCTTTGAAATGACTTTGAGACGGTAAAGAAGGATACTCAGAAAAATTATCTAAAGCCTGATATCTGTTAGATGTAGTTACCTTGGCGTATGTAGGATTTTTTCTACGTTTTCTGCTTCTTTAAATGAAAGATTTTGCGTAGCCATAATTTTTTTAATATTTTTTTGTTTAGTGAATATTGGACAATTTTTAGACACTGTAGCATGATCATTAGATTTACAATAAATACAGTAACTTTCGTTGTCGCATTGATTTATGTCGTGATTTTCACCACATCTTTTACAAATACTATCTGATTTTTTGCAATTTCTAGTGGTATGTCCGTATCTCAGACATTTCATACATTGCACCACTGGGTGAATGTATGGCTCAACTGGAAAGTTTACCCCATTTATTCTAATTTCGCTGGGAATTGAGTCACCTAAAAACGAAACAATAATAATCTGTCGCGGAACCAATTTAAATTCGCCTTTATCGTCTTTAATTTTTTTCATCATTCGTTTAACATCCATGATCTTTTTACTTGACTCTATTTGCTTCTTGAGATAATCTTCACTAAAATATGTATCTACAAATTTAACGACCCCCCTTTTCTCTGTATAATATTTAGGAATGTAAGCTATTAAATTATTTTTTATTAATAATTCATGATTAATAGTTTCATTTGCAGCTCTATAATTATTGAAAATAACTTTAACTTTGTTATATCCGACGATTTTAATGTCTATTATTGATTTCTTAAAAAGTTCATTAACATATAAATGGTGTCCAACTCTAATAGGATACAATCTGCCTAAATTTTTTTCTCTGTGTTGAATGTGCACGTAATATGGGCCCTTGTCGGTTGGCTTATATTTATTTTGAAGATCTATATATTCATTAAAATTTATTTCTTTAGGAATCTCTTGTACAGAAGTTAAATTATTATTATCACTTACCTGATTACCGGCTATCTCTACGTTGGGTGGGGCTGCCTCTGCCCCACCCACTGAATCAAACATGCCTAAATACTAATTGAATAATTTTATAATAATTTTTTCCAGAGTTATACCTACAAATGTACAAACCAAAATAATTAAATGCCAATTTAACTTTTCACTGATAAATTAATTCTTTATTTACAATCACTTTACACACGATAACACCCAACGTCTAGACCGTATCAACGGCAGCGATGAACTGGTTAGTTGTAAGCATTCTAACAAATTTTTATGGAGAAAAGGTACTCGACTAGACAATTTACCCCTGATCATAAAAAGAACATACGATCAGGCTTTTTGTTGAATCATGGAAGACAATGAATTAAAAATTTGTCAGTTTGTTCCTCAACCCTTTGATAATTATTAAAATCTGTGATTTTAATGCGTTGGATTTCTCATGCCCTGCGTCTATTAAATACTTGAATTGGCATTAACGTGTACTGACACAAATTTTGCCACGCAACAAGGGAAAAGGAGGAACATACCTTTTCATAATATTTATTTCTGTGTTTATTCAGATAATCACACAACTTTTTAATATCGTCTGTAAGTGGTAGAGATGTAACCTTATTTCGCTTAACTTCTCCAAGGCTTTCAACGACGATTTCTCCAATTGATGTTGGATAATCAACTTCCAGGAGTTAAAAAAAATCCACTGTTTCTCAACCCTTTGATACTTTTTAAAATCTGTGACATTGATGCGTTGGATTTCTCCTACCCTGCGTCTATTAAGTACTTTAATTGACGTTAAAGGGTACTGACACAAATTTCGCCACGCAACAAGGGAAAAGGAGGAACATACCTGTTTATAATATTTATTTCTGTGTTTATTCAGATAATCACACAACTTTTTAATATCGTCTGTAAGTGGTAGAGATGTAACCTTATTTCGCTTAACTTCTCCAAGGCTTTCAACGACGATTTCTCCAACTGATGTTGGATAATCAGCTTCTAGAAGTTTAAAAAATCCACTGTTCCTCAACCCTTTGATAATTTTTGAAATCTGTGATATTACTGCGTTGGATTGCTCCTACCCTGCGTCTATTAAATACTTGAATTGACGTTAAAGGGTACTGACACAAATTTCGCCACGCAACAAGGGAAAAGGCGGAACACACCTGTTTATAATATTTATTTCTGTGTTTATTCAGATAATCACACAACTTTTTAATATCGTCTGTAAGTGGTAGGGGTTGTAACCTTATTTCGCTTAGCTTCTCCAAGGATTTCAACGACGATTTCTCCAATTGATGTTGGATAATCAACTTCCAGGAGTTTAAAACATCCACTGTTTGCTTCTTTTGTGCTTTGTTCGATCTTTATAATACATTCTGTTATTAGACAGTTACCAATGTGTTTTAAGAAGCTCCTAGATGTGACGCAACTGTGGGACTTCGTACTGATTCTTATCAATATTCAATTTGACAACAACATTAACGGCAATAATCACGGAATCTTAAATGTTTGGTGAAAAAACAGAGGTATAATACAAGACATTTTTATTCACTCTCTTCAAGGTAATGAAAAGACGACTTAATAGTCTGAGTTTTGCTCGAATCATGATATAGTTATCCTGGGACGTATATTTTTTGCATAAATTATTGTCAAGTATTATTACCAACTCATCATAACGAATTATGTCAAACACTGGATCATCTGAAAGTACAGGAAATATTTTGTCTCTTAAAATATCGGAAGCAGCTCTTTGTAGTTTTCCATTGATTTTCGTCCCATATTGACAGAATCTCTGGTTTTCTTTTTGTAGCCTGATGCACATATTCGATGATGCCTGTCTAGGGTTCGTTTTGCGAAAATACCTTTGCAGGTGAAAGGTTTGTCTTATCCTCTTTAATAGTTTCTTCTCGCATACATCCTTCTGTAATCAACATCTAGCTTCCGGTTTTACCAATGATGTCTTGGATATCATGATCAGTTTCTTTACTATTCATCTCATTGCCGTCATATTCATTTTCTATATTTCCCTATGCCCTATCTAATAATTGGGACTTACGCGTTATTTCTCTAGCGACTATTGGCATTTTATACTGCGCCCTGTGAATTTTTTCTGCGTGTCCTGAGAAACTGACGAGATCAGATACTACGTTTTGTTCAAGATCCAATAAAACCCTTTGTGTTGCAGTATGTTTCCTCAAATTAGTGCCACTTAACAAACAAGGCTTTTGTGAACCTCAAGCACTTGAGAACTTTCTTATCAAGAGACAAGTGTGTTCATACACATGAGACCTCTTTTTTTTTCTTCTGGCAACCCAAATAAATAAGGGTTGCCACTACTTATACCAGCATCTCCTCGATGGCGGATGGTTAGTTGTAAGCATTCTAATAAATTTTTATGTTGAAAAGGTACTCGACTAGACAATTTACCCCTGATCATAAAAGGAACATACGATCAGGCTGACACAAATTGCGCCACGCAACAAGGGAAAAGGAGGAACATAGCTGTTCATAATATTTATTTCTGTGTTTATTCTGATAATCACACAACTTTTTAATAAAGTGGTAGAGATGTAACCGTATTTCGCTTAACTTCTCCAAGGCTTTCAACGACGATTTCTCCAATTGATGTTGGATAATCAACTTCTAAGAGTTTAAAAAATCCACTGTTCCTCAACCTTTTGATGATTTTTAAAATCTGTGATCTTAATGCGTTGGATTTCTCTTGACCTGCGTCTATCAAATACTTGAATTGGCGTGAAAGTGTACTGACACAAATTTCGCCACGAAACAAAGGAAAAGGAGGAACATACCTGTTTATAATATTTATTTCTGTGTTTATTCAGATAATCACACAACTTTTTAATATCGTCTGTAAGTGGTAGGGGTTGTAACCTTATTTCGCTTAACTTCTTCAAGGCTTTCAACGACGATTTCTCCAATTGATGTTGGATAATAAACTTATAGGTGTTTAAAAAAATCCACTGTTCCTCAACCATTTGATATTTTTTTAAGTCTGTGAACTTCCGTTTGCTTATTTTGCGCTTTGTTCGATCTTTTTGATACATTCTGTTATTAGACAATTACCAGTGTATTTTAAGGGGCTTCTAAATGTGCGGCAACTGTGGGACTTCCGTACTTGTTCTTATCAATATTTAATTTGGCAACAACATTAATGGCAATAATCGCGGAATCATAAATGTTTGGTGAAAAAACAGAGGTATAATTCGAGACATTTTTATTCACTCTCTTCAAGGCAATGAGAAAACGACTTAATAGTCTGAGTTTCGCTCGAATAATGTTGTTATGCTGGGACGTATATTTTTTGCATAAGTTATTAGCAAATATTATTATCAACTCATCATAACGAATTACGTCAACCACTGGGTCATCTGAAAGTACAGGTAATATTTTGTCTCTTAAAATATCGGAAGCAGCTCTTTGTAGTTTTCCGTGGATTTTTCGTCACATATTGACAGCATTTCTGGTTTTATTTTTGTCGCCCGATGCACATATTCGATGATGCCTGTCTATGGTTCGTTTTGCGAAAATACCTTTGCAGGACGACCAATACTCATAATTATTCGTGAGTCTTATTTTCGAATTGTTTGGTCTTCGACATGATATCTAGTAACCTTTATTATAGTATGGATATATATATATATATATATATATATATATATATATATATATATATATATATATATATATATATATATATATATATATATTGTTTATTTCAACAATTACATAATAATTGAAAACTCGATAATATTAGTTAAATCTAATATAAAAATAATAATAAAAAATGGCTAGAATATAATTTAGGTCTTATTCAAATTTAAATTAAAATGTATTATACTACAAAATGTTTATAGGTATCCAACTCAAAAAGTAATTAACCGATTTGGATAAAACTTGGCAGGTGTCTTTATTTTATTAATAGCTTGCAGGAGTTCCTTAGCCAAGAAAATCAGACAAGGTAAACGTAGAGCAGGTGGTGGCAGAAAACGAAAAACTACTGCTGTAGATGACAGATTTCTATATATATATATATATATATATATATATATATATATATATATATATATATATATATATATATATATATATATATATATATATATATATGTAAAAAACATATATATATATATATATATATATATATATATATATATATATATATATATATATATATATATGTAAAAGCGTTAATTGCTGGACATCGGTTTTTATATGTCCATGCGTCATTAGCTGGACACAAGCTCCACATATTTATGCGCAAATTGCTGGACAGTGTTGATTCAACGTTGCCAATAATACATGTTTCATTTCAAAGGGAGAGAAATATGTAACCTCATGCAGTATTTGGGATTTTACCTGCTTAGATAGAATTTACTTTCTATGTAATAACTTCCTACGCTAATTAAAACTACACTCCTAAAAAATTTTTTATCTTACTATTAATAATTTTCGTTTATTATTTCTTTAGAATCGAACTTTCAACATTTTATTTTCTGTCAACTAGCGTGATAGGTACCGTAAAAAGAATTGTGTGAATAAAACAGATAAAACCGATGATTTCTATTATTAAAGTTTGAATACAAATAAATAGCGCGATCAGGTTTTCTAAAAAAACATTGAAATATGGTGTGTGTAATTTAAAAATATGTAAAGCTGAAAAGGTTTAATAGTCCCTTAGTTGACATATATTATATACACATATATACAGGGTAATTCATTAGGGGTGGCGACCGGCCAAATCTTAAAAACTACCTAGCCTAGGAATACAAAAAAATGTTACTACAGTGGTCATGAGAAAATACTGGAAATTATTTTTATGTTCCGCATTTCGCTGTAAGGGGGCGCAATTAAAAAGTAAATGTTAAAACTACATAATATTGATCCTAAACTTCAGAAACATATAATATATATTACCTACCTAAGTAGGTGTGTGTGTTTTGTGTTGTGTTTACTTAACGTCGGCCTATTTCCGCGACTATGGCCAGTCACCGACGCCAGGGACCAGTTTCACATCACTATCCTGGAAATTTTGCCGAACCCCAGCCTTTCTGTAAGGAGGGTAGGGATCTTTAACGTGACCAACATGGCATGGGCACGGGACCGACGGCTTTACGCTCCATACGAAGGGCGGAACGTGCAAATATTCAACTTGCTCAAAAACAATGCCAGAACCTCGGTTGATGTTAATGTTACAGTTCCAACTGAAAAAGTGAAAGGAGAACCCTGGGATCGAACCCAGTACCCTTCGGTACAGAGGCACACGTTCTTACCTCTGAACCATCGATGCTCTACCTAAGTATCTGTGCAATAGAAAATGGTCACGTATACTATTTTATTGTAGTTAAATTACTGTAACTTCAATACCAAAGTTTAAATTCATTTCTTCAAATTAAGCGGAATATGAAAATTCAAAATGTGCCTACTGTGCATTATATTTATTCCTTGTCTATATATTAGTCAATAGCAATCTGCCTTGTTGGAGAAGTTATTTATTTCACATTGTTCATTAATTAAATAAATTTCTGCTCAGATTTGTGTTTAACTGAATGATTCATTGAATAGGGTACGTAAACTGTTTAAATATAGCTTGCAAAGAAGATGCATGTTTAAATATGCATCTTTCACGAAAACGAGTATCTACCTAATTTAGAAGAAATCAGCAATAATTTGATTTCTAATTTCTAGTAAAGTAGCATACAGAAAACCCGTATATATTAAATTTAAAGGAATCTACAAAGCTTTGCATTTATGTAAAAATGTACCGATTTTGTGCGCCATCTACCAAAAAGTAGCTAATGTAAAATCTACCGATTTTATGCGCCATCTACCGAAAAAATGGGTACTTTCTACCGAAAAAGGGACCGTCGGGGTTAACATCACAATCTGGCATTTATCAAAATAATTCATAATTTGTTAGTTGAATGTTGAATATATGTACTGTTGCCGTGGACTATTGTATTACGCCTTATAACAATCTTTTTTTTTTTTTGAAATACAAAAGCTTATTTTACTGTTTAAACATTTTTCTATGCCTTAACTTGAAATGGTTTTCGTCTCATTGAACGTTGTTTCATTATAGAGTCACAGTAGAATCTAGAAATTATTCTATTTTGTATGACATACCTAGAACAAGTTTTATTTTTCTTTAATTATAAGTGACAATTTTATGTAAATTCCTATATTTTATGTGCCCAATGTGTTGAACGGATGCGAAAGGGGAGAAGGAAATTTCATTTGAAGTTAAAATGACGAAGAGAAATTTATTCGAGGTACGAGCCAGAGTTGGGAGATTTATCGCAAATTGTGCTATCTTTTATCTGTTCTGGCGACTTTTTTTAAGAAAGCGCCGAATCGCAAATTGGGCTACTTTTGTTGTCTAAAAATCACCGATTGGGCGATTTTGAAGAAACGAACTCAGCTGTTGTAAAATTATTCATTTTCGTAAAATTTTGACATATTCAGAAGTAACATAGACCAGCATGCTTTTGTTCATGAGAGGCAATGTCATTTGGACATCCGTGAAAAACCAAGGGTGCCCAGCATGATAGAGAAATAGAGAACAGAGAATAGATGACAGATGACAGTAGGACAGGACTGTTGTGTGGTATATCAAAATGTCAAAATCAGAATATCAATCTGCTGTAGGTATAGGTGTGATATCATATAATTCGGAAGAGTTATTATTATATATTATATAGCTCTGTTATTAATAATTAGTAATGGGAAAGTATTCTAAATATACAAAAAATTATAACCCAGAATGGCAAAAGTATCCAACATTTAAAGGTATTAGTGAACATTTGTTACTTAACTTAAAGTCTGATTATTAATTATGGTTTTTTCAGGGCGGCTTCAAGAAAGTAAAATAAAAACTGGTGCGTACTACAATATTTGCAGAAAAGAACTTGGTGCACATAAAGCCGACTTATTAAGGCACAAACAAACTAACTTACACAATGATAATGCCACAAAGTTTTCCCTAATACCAGTAATAACACAAAAAAATTTGGAGGAGTTGGGTAGGTAGAATTATCTGAAACTAGGTGGTTATCTAGATGTTATGCTGTGGCACGTATTATTGATCAATGGATTGAATTAAAAGCACATTTTCAGATTGCTGGTATTAATGAAAAATGTTATACAGCAAGAGTTCTGTACGATATGTACAACGATGACGTAAATTACCTATATTTGTTCTTCTTAAAGCCAATATTAAAGGAATTGAATAAATGTAATTTGTTTTTTCAGAATACTAATGTAGAGGTTTTTGTAGCAATTAAAATTTTAAAACTTTTAGTAATATCGTTTTGTAAGAGAATACTGAGGCTAACCTATATAAATTTCCTGGATTCCAAATATTGGGATGTAAATGAAGTAAAAATTATTTTGGATAATCCTCTTGCATTTGTTGATCCTAATGCAGATTTAGGTTATATGCTTCAGACTAAAATACTTGAACTAAAGCTTAGTGCAGAAACTATTTTTGGTTTTAAGGAAAGGTCCTGTAATTTCTTGAAATTATTGACAATATTATTGGAAAAACTCCCAGCTAACATTGTACTGCTTGATAAGTTTAAAAATTTATCACCGTGCATTTGTCTAAATTCATCTGTATGATCTTTTAATTCCCTTCCTTTAGAATATGTAACAACAGAAAGCATTATAGATATAGAAATACAATGGCGAAATCTTATAAATGTCAATTGGCGGGAATATCTGGATGAGGCACAAATGCCCAATAGTGTAAAGTTTTGGACAGCAGTTCTCCATCATCAAAATGCCATTGGTGAAAAGCCTTTCTATGATTTAGCTTGTTTCAATATAAAATTATTCACCTTTCCTGTTAGCAACACTGTAGTTGAAAGAGTATTTTCCATTATGAATTGTGTAAAAACAAAGACCAGAAATAAATTAAACCTAACTATGTTAGATGCAATAATGAGAATAAAATTGTATTGCTATTCCCTAAATACTTGTTGCCGAAACTTTAAACCTTCAAAAAGAATGACGGAACGGTTTTCTGCTTCAATGTATGTTAATTTCATTAACACTGCACCAGAAATGGAAAATGATGAGACATGGAAAATCGGTGAGATTATAATAGTGGATTAAGTTAAAGTTGTAAACATAATTTCTCTTTCTTTTAATTATAAAATACATAGGGTAATAACAAAAATGTTGTTTATGTTCTTTTATATAATTTAAGAAGTATATTTTATGTTTTGATATTTTATAAATAAATTCTTTTTCTAATTCCCTTTTCTTTTATATTTAATGATCAAATTAAATCGTTATTTACATGCCCTATTATAGATCATTATATTAAAGCTTCTCGCCGACCTAAAAGAAAGCTTTTAATAAAAAAAGTAATTTGAAATTCCCGCCGGAAACTTAACGGCTTGGACGATTTGCACTTGAGAGTTTGATGAAAGTGCGCGATTTTGGGCGATTTTCTCTGGACCGAAAGTTTGCGATTTTGGGCGATTTTTAGTTTTAAAAACCTGGCAACCCTGGTACGAGCGTTGTTTCCATTTTTAGTGAATTTTCTTAAAAAAAATTCACTAATGAGGAGATCTCGACTTTTGAATTTTGAAAAAAATTCTTCAAATGAGCGCTATTTAGGACCCCTGGAACCCAAATCCGAGGTCGGTTTCAGACTTTATATGTTTATATATATATATATATATATATATATATATATATATATATATATATATATATATATATATATATATATATATATATATATATATATATATATATATATATATATATATATATATATATATATATATATATGTTTATATATTTATGTGTCACACCTATAACTAAAAAAATAATGGACCGATTTTGATAAAATTAGGTGAGTACCTTCCTTTCGCGAGTGGCTTGGATAAGTTCCTTAGCCAGGAAAATCCGCCGAGGTTTTCCCGCAAAATTTTGTGTTTTCTTTCGAAAAAAAATCGAATTTTTTTTATATCTCCGGAATTAACAAAGTAAGGGCAACGAAATTTGGTACACAGGTTTATATCATTATAGGTAAGCTACCTACCAAAATTTAGCGCTGTAGGTTAAAGGACAAAAAAGTTAGACATTTAAATAAAAATAAATTTGGGTTTTCCTCAAAACGTCAAAGTCGCGATTTTAAACGTCAAAATTGTTAATATTTAGGCAATGAACCTGACATTAATATGATCTATGGAAGGAAAATGTCTCAAGAATAATGTTTCACAAAGCCTGAACTCTTAGTTTCAATCGTCATTGTCCTTCATTTTACTAAAATATTCCCCGAAAATTCATTTTAAATAGACCCCTTCTCTGATGCTTTAGCAGTAGTGTTGGCTATAGATTTTATCGTTTAATGGTATATCATTTTTGTCGAATTTTCGTAAAAAATCATTAAAGCGCAATATATCCGTTATTATGCAAGTTACGAAAAAAAGTTGTATACATTAATTGTAGGGTGTCTTAAGCTACATTTTAAAAAATATTTCCATAATTACAGGGTGGCCCATAAGTCGGTTGTGATTCAAATTTTCTTTTTTTTTAGTGAATTTTTTTAATCGAACATGCCCTATGTTATTGCATTTTTGCATTTTCCATCGAAATATAATACATCTTTGTAAGAAAATAAATTCGGGACTCAGCAAGTGCGTTATGGTAGCGAATTTTCATTAAATGCTTCAAATTTTGAATCAATTTGCTATTAACCTATAAGGTTGACCAGAAAACCAGTTTTTTCGGGAACAATTTAAGTTTACTTTCGGAAATGTTTGTACATTTTCAAACAATAAAGTTATTTTGATGAAACATGGCACATTGTTTCTAATATATAGATTATACCAAATTTGGTGCCTGCTTTCTTAAAAAAAACATATTTGATATTAAAAACATTTTTATGAAAATTCACTACCATAACGCACTTGCTGCGTCCAGAGTTTTTTTAAATATTAATAACATTTATATGTAAATTAGCAGACTAGCGTATTGTTCGTTTTTTTGAAAAAAAAAATATTCAGAAACATGCCTATAGGGAACCCCTTTATGCATTAACCATCGCACAAATGCTGTGATCTCAACTCCACAATACAGTTAAGAGACCTATAGTAAATATGAGGTTCTGTGCAAGTTAAACATGCTACAAGGGAGCTAGAAATGCAAACTGTAAGAAATTCACCTTACATAAGTCCATAGAAAGGAGAAACTACTGACCAACACCGTTTTTCCATAAAAAAATCACTTTGCCCAATTGAAGAAAAAAAAAACGGTAAATAATGAGCGTAATCAGATTCCTGAAAATTAAATAAATAACTGAAACTGCTACCAAAGCATCACATAAAGGGCCTATTTTAAATTAATTTTCTGCAAATAATTTAATAAAACAAAGAACAATGAAGATTGTAGCTGAAACTTAAGGCTTTTTAACTTCTTACGAAATTTATGCTGCAAAGCCCTTCATGTAGATTATCTACCTAGAACATGTCAATTGTTACGTTTTGATTAGTGTTTTTGTTGCCGTTTTAAGAATAAAAACTAAAAAGCTTATAACTTTTTTATTTATTTAACGTAGTGATTATATATGGTTGCCCTAAATTTGTTATTTCCGGAGACATAAAAATTTTCCGAAAGAAAACGCAAAATTTTCCGAGAAAAACAAGTCAGATTTCCCTGGCTAACGAACTGATCCAAACGACTCGCGAAAGGAAGGTATTCACCAAATTTTATCACAATTGGTCTATTATTTTTTTGAGTTATTGGTGTGACACATAAATAAATATTTATATATAATATATATATATATATATATATATATATATATATATATATATATATATATATATATATATATATATATATATATATATATATAGTCTGAAACCCGCCTCGGCTTTGGGTTCCAGGGGTCCCAAATAGCGCTCATTTTAAGAAATTTTTTCAAAATTCAAAAGTGTCGATCTCCTCATTAGTGAATTTTTGAAAGAAAATTCACTAAAACCTTTAGTTTTCGAGATGCGTTTTAATTTTTTTATTGTTTTTCCCTAATATCTTGAAAACGGGTTAGTATTTGAAAACCAAATTATACATATCTGCTACTACCCAAATACTGCTTTTTTCTGTTCTAATATAACAGTTTTCGAAACATATTAGTGACGTAGAATTTGAGCCCGTCATAGATTATAAGCCCTGAAATTTCTACGCCACTGTTAAAATTGAGGTTTTTATACATTTTTTTAGAATGAGCAGGGTCTTCTTCATGTAAAATATGCTCTTTGTTCGAAACTTTAAAGTGCAGCGTTTAACTGATTATATATTTAAAAAAACTATAGATTTCTACACTCTTACATGGTTTTAAGAGTTTTGAAAACAAAGAGTACCTTTTACATGTAAAAGAC
This sequence comes from Tillus elongatus, assembly GCA_964006375.1. Lineage (NCBI taxonomy): Eukaryota > Metazoa > Arthropoda > Insecta > Coleoptera > Cleridae > Tillus > Tillus elongatus. Next base: position 43,616,339 of record OZ023268.1, read on the forward strand.
AATGCTCGTTCTAAAAAACGCATAAGAACCGCAATTTTTTGCAGTGACGTAGAAATTTCTAGGCATAGAACCCTTGACGGGCTCAAATTCTAATCCGCTGACATGCTTTGGAAACTGCTAATTAGTAAAAAAAAAGGCGCAGTTTTTGAATGGTAACCGATATGCAAAATTTGGTTTGCCAATCCCGAAGCGTGTTTGAGATGTTAGTGAAAAACGATGGAAAAAAATAAAACTGAAGGTTTTAGAACAGGTTTATCGGAACTTTTATTACTTTTTGAGATTCGCAATCACTCCCTTCAGTTTGTAAACCTTATTTTGTAAAACCCTATATATATATATATATATATATATATATATATATATATATATATATATATATATATATATATATATATATATATATATATATATATATATATATATATATATATATATATATATATATATATATATATATATATATATATATATATATATATATATATATATATATATATATATATATATATATATATATATATATATATATATATATATATATATATATATATATATATATATATATATATATATATATATATATATATATATATATATATATATATATATATATATATATATATATATATATATATATATATATATATATATATATATATATATATATATATATATATATATATATAGCTTGTTACCTGACTTTGTTCTTATTACCAATGTAATTATTCCACAGTCAACAAAGTAAACCCATTTCTGTTTTTTTTTTTTGTTCCAACAACGTTTTAGATAAATGAAGCCTCATTAATAATTATTGTTTTATACTGGACCAACTAAAAATAGTTTAATCAATACAACTAACTTTATTAACAGAGACTTTAATGACCTGAGGATGAGGCCGTAACATCCTAATAAGTTCATAAGCTATGTATGTACAAGTTTTTTTTGTGCAATACTGCAACTTTTATATTATAATTACTTTTGCCTTATTTCACCCTTTCACTGGAACTACCTTCACACAAAAAAAAATTTTCATATACTCCTACGCTTTTTGACTGAATTGTAGATAAACGTTTTAATAGCTGCTGGACTCCTATTTTTCAAAGCGTCATATTTTTCAAATAGAAATGTACACTCATTCATAGCTGGGTAAGTGTTCTCTTGTAAATGATGTTTTATGCAATCCTTAAGTACAGATGTTTCTTCACTAGTCCACCCTAGGCGAGTTACTGTAACAAAGATAAAATTACCTGTAAACATAGATTTACTTGATATTTCTTGGAAATTACTATATTATTTTGATATATGAAAAAAAAACTCAAGATGATAATGTATTTCAACATTTCAATTTGTTTTATGATTTGTTCAGTCACTTGGCTACAAAAAACATGAATTAGCTAGATGTGACAAGGTATTTATAATTCAGATTTTAAATTTTCATACTTCCCTAAATTTTCAGCCAAATGAGTACCTTAACTATGTCATTATTTAACTGAATGAGAGAATATGCAATATTTAGACCTGAAAAAATTTCAAAAAAACTGATTTTCCAAGAGTACATAAGAAACTCTGACTTATCATGTGACTTATATAGTCACCACGAAGGTATTAAAATAATCCTGGCAGTCTTTAAATACTTCTTAATGTTATTAGATTGGAAAAGTGTCAAAAAAGTAACTCATCCGGGTGGTAATTATGTAAAAGAAATCGTTCAAGATTCCTAATGATCTTGCTGATTGCCAACCGCCAGACTACTGTATGATATAAATTTATGGCAAATGTAATAAAATAAAGTTCCTTTGTCTTTTCATGATTTAAATAAATTTGTAATGAAACTACTTTAGGAAAGCAAAAATGTAAAACAATGTATAGTGTAAAAATAACAAGTAAAACATAGAGAGACCAACTTTACGTAGTTATAAAGGTATCAAGTTAGATTAAGGCTACCTACACATGCAGCTACTCATGAGAAACCCAAAAATTAGTTTGAAGCTTTATTTAGAAACTGGTTACAAACTACTAAGTGACTTCGCAGTGTGCATCTTTAACAATAACAGTCGCTACTGCTAACCGCTCATGTTAACAAACAATGATCACAATCGCAGTCTCAGAGATCAGAATGAAAGGCGCACTTCTTATTTTTATTTAAGGACACAAAGTTAATATTTCTCAATAATCAATTGTTAAATACCAAACTGACAATAACTTCTATAATACAAAAGAAAAAAACTGTACCTACTGCTTTAGGTGCACAGTACATACAAGCAGAAAAACATGCAGCCTATCAGGTGGCAGCATAGAGGTCTGTTGAATTTCACAATGATAAGATTAAAAATTTTACTTTACTTCAGGAAATATAAGTTCTTATACACCCATGCATTTCTCCGGGTGCACATATAGGTTTTAGGTGTGCGATGCATTCATTTGGGTGCGATCAAGGCAATTTACAAATATGTGTACCGTCTAAGGTAACAAAATAAGGACTGGAACAGAAATAAGTGTAATTTGTAATGGCCACAATAATGATCTCTTCATTATCATTTATAAATTTATTTTTAACAATTTCACACTAGGAAAAAAAGTGCAAAAACGAATAAGGCAGGTGCATATCCCACTTGTGTATTTTTTAAATATCACTATTCTAACCCATTTCTAGTCCAGTGTTTTTAAGGTGCACAACTAGCTTTACAGTACTTAGGGTAGAAAAGCATGCAACCTCGGAAAGGTGGATAAAGATCACCTGAATTTCATAATTACAGGAAAAATGATAGTTTTTGTCAATGTCACATATTTAGCATAATATTATATCAAGGCAAGGTAGTTCTGGATATCAAAATTATTTATTATTATTATTAACGTCAGATATCAATAATGTAAAAATAGAACGGTATCATTTGTACTGTTTCTAGTGGAGTTTTAAAATAAGGTTATCGAAAAAACTCTTCACGTTTATTCACAACGCTACTGCACTTTCTTAATAATTTGGGAACAAGTCAACAAAATAAAAATGACGTTTATATATAAACATTAAAAATTATTTAAAACAGCTGTAATGTATCATGGTAAAAACTGCTGCAAATTGAATGATAAGTTCTACATTGTTGTCATTATCGAATGCCCTAAGGAGATAGTGTAAATAAAATTAAACAAAATCATAAAGTTTTAGGTTGCATCATTTTCAACCCAACCGTTACTGTAATTTTTTAGACATTAATTTGATGGCGAGAAAAAAACAGAAATAATATCTATCCACTGCAAGAATTTAAAATTATATATCATTTTACAAATTTTGTGTTTCCTAATGTTTGGTCCTCCATAATGAACCATTATTGAAATTTAAAGATTAACCATGTAAGCTAAAACATTTGAATTTGAATATTTAGAAACCCCCAAAACGACTGACCTCGATTTTTAATGGAAAAGTGCCAATTTTTGACAATCTATCCCGTTTCCACTCCTTCCCATAAAGTGATTCCTTCAAAAACAGCCTAAGCTGTTCTCTGATAAAGCCTTGCATGTGTACCAATTTTGAAGTTAATGGCCTAATGATTTCAAAGTTGTGGAAACTAACAGACTGACCAGCAGACAGGCAGACTTATACAAAAATTGTCTCTCCCCAAATAACGTTTTTACATGTTTTGTAACTTTTCAAAATGTTTACAATAAAATAATTCTGAATTAATTGTTTCCTTACCATACTTCTGCACTTTATAGCGATGTGGAAGTAAAAGGAAACGTTATGTATAATACAAACATTTACTCACAAGGAGTCAGTTTTTTTCTTTCAGGGTTCGTCCGCGGCCTTGCCGCCCCGATAGCACTGCAACCTAAGGAGTCTGTTAGAAAATGCTGAATTATTGATGGTCCAGAGTATTAACAGTGTACTTTGGGCGTATTTTAGTTTCATGGGCATTTTACATTAAAAGAGGATACTGATTGTTCTGAAAGTTTCAATTACCCTTAGAAACTACATTAATCAAGGTAATAGCCAAAAAAGTGTCAAATTTGTTCAAAGCAACTTATTAAATTTGCCTTCTTTTTTACGACAAAAACAATAAATGATTCAATATTTCATTTCAATTTCAATTTTCAATCAAGTCTTTTGGAACAGCTCATTAAATTACATACAAATTTCTTAACCAGGCAATAATAATAACAATGTCAAAGTAGGAAATAAGCTGACTACACCTACATTTTATACCCTCCTTTTTCTTCATTTGCCTTTTTCTCTCACCCACAATCCACTGAATGATAAGATATGGTGTGCGTTTCTTCAAAACCTCCTTATTTGTTTCATAAAACGTTCGGACTTCAGTTTTATCAATATCCTTATGGTAAAAAATTTCTTCCTGGAATGCTTTCTTAACAATATCCATTTCTTCTTTATTCCATGACCTAAGCCTTGACGTTCTACCTAATAAAGAAACACAGATATAAATGAACATTTATAATTCAGAAATAACTGGTTCTCTCTTTTAGACAATTCTCGTTCGTCATTTTTGACTGGTTGCTACAACGATTGGAATAATAAATGTTTAGTAAACTTTGTTAATACATACTGAATGTCTAGAGATTCCGTTCACATAATCACATATGTAAAAAAATATTATGAACGTTATAACAACATGTTTCCTAAAACTCAAAAGGAATAGAGTCACAGGCTCTGGAATTTTTGTAGTTATAAACAATTTTCGTTACAACTTTTTGATTGGAACCTTTTTAAGTTACGTTCGCAGTATAGTGAAGAAGCGTATCAAATCTTTGAAAAGATATTCTTATTGCATCATAATAAAATGAACCGTTTTTAAGAAAAATCCTTTTACATTTTGCTGGCAGTGATTTAAGTTATTTGCAAACAATGCAAGCAAACTTTGAATGTATTTTTTTAAAGAAAACGGCTTATTTTGTTGTTACATAAGTTACTTTTTTCGAAGATTATTTACGCTTCACTATTTTGTAGAGCCTTGGTGGTTCAGAGATCAGGACTTGTGCCTCTGAACCGAAGGGTACTGGGTTCGACACCAGGGCACTCCTTTCACCTTTTCACTACAAACTGTAACATTAACATCAACCGAGGTTCTGTCATTGTATCTGAGCAAGTTGAATGTCTGCACGTTCCACCCTTCGGAGGGGGCGTAAAGTCGTCGGTCTCGTGTCCATGTTATGTTGGGCACGTTAAAGATCCCTACCTTCCTCACAGAAAGTCAGGATTTCGGCAAAATTTCCAGGATAGCGAGGTGAAACTGCTCCATGGCGTCGGTGATTGCCCATAGACGCGGAAATAGGCCGACGTGAAAGAAACAAAACACACACACACAATTTTGTAAACAAAACTGAAAAAATCGTTACAATCAAAAACTGTCTTTTGAAAACATAACTGTGAAAGTCCTGGATGTCATTATTTTTTAAATTTAAAAAAAGTTATTCCTACTCTTGACTTCATTTCTGTTGGGAAGACAAAATCTTAAAATTATCATTAATAGTAACAACAATAGTAATAATAATAATAATAATAATAATAATAATATATAATAACATTTATTAGTGGAGCAGTCGAGTGTCAAAAATCTAGGTAGATATATTCGAAAGGAATTTTTGGGCACCCTGTAAAATTATTAATTTTTTTAGTATTTTCCAAAGGTAATGGTTCAAGGATTTTTACATTCTTTCGCCAAATGTATTCTAACTATTAACAGCATACATAAAGTTTCAAGTATATATTTATGTCCTTTTGTAAGCCGACAAACAAGGAGCGTTACTTTCTTTTTATATCATTGTTTTCGAAATGTTTTAGATTGAATTCACACCATGGTACCTTTCTTATGGCAATTATATAAACAGCATTTATAAAGCTAAAAAATTGAAGGAAAACCTATTGTACACAAGTGCTGAAGACAGTTATGTTAAGGCTATGCCAACCTGGAAAGGTCACCCTTATAAAATATAATAATAAAGCAGTCTAACCGAAATGTTCATATGGAAAACAATGTTTCTGTAGTACACTGTTGATATATTATGTTACCAATTCATTATTGTGGTAACTTAAGATTTTTGACAATAAAACAATTTTTACTATAAATCCCCGATTTTGAATTTTTCAGTCAGAAAATAACTATTTTAAACCAAAGAATCATAGTGTCTATTTATAATAATTAAATATACAGGATACTTTTTTTACTTACCAAGAGCATAATGCAACTCTGCCTGGGTAAGGGATTCTCTACAATGATCACCTTCTGACCAAGAATGTTCGTAGTCCTCGTCTGATTGGATCGTGATTTTTTCTTTTTTCTGATTGTCACACACTCCAGGAGTTTTTAAACCTTCTTTTTTTTGGAAGAATAATTTTCTAACAGTGTAGAAATTCTAGTAATGTCATCTTTCTTTTTTGTCATGACGTAGTGGACATCATGGATTTTTTTTGGTGGGACATAAAATCTGAGACCCTATTTTCCAGCCTTGAATCAATATTGTTTGAGGCCGCTTCTGTGGCCAAATGCTGCCTGAGTAATCTCGTCCTCATCAGTTGATTATCAGGAATTCCTGATTGTGGAGATAGCTTCCTTATCAATGCACACGCCTGGAACGTTAACTGATTGCGACACTCTAATGGTTCTCCAAAAACATATCTGTTGACTTGATTCACACCTGCTTGCTCTCTGTACTTCAGTATTAAATCAATAGATTTAAATCCCACTTCCCTGTGAATTAGTAAGGCATTATAATGTCCTAGTTTACCTGTAAACTTGACTCGAGTCCATTTTTTTACTTTGTTCCTTTGAGATCTGATCATCACTTTCTAGCTCGTTCTCCTCAACTATTTCAAAATTCTTATAATCGTCTATGAGTAGTCTTTGAGTTTCGCCTGGTCTCTTCCTATTAAATACCGCAAGATGGGTAAGTGTGTATTCGGCCAGTTTGGTCCAGTTAGACTTACAGAACACTTTTTCGAGGGAGGCAATATAATACTTTATTTTTTGTTCCAGGTATTCTCTAAACTGGGCAATACTTTCAGTTTTTGGAAGGAGAACTTTTTTATGGCGCTTTTTTATTTTCTGTGATTCTGTTCCTTTTCTGTTTATTGTTATATGAAACTCCAATTCAAAAACTAATGACAAGTTTTTCATCTTCTTCAAACCTTCCTCATCATTATTTTTAATCGATTCCATCTCTAAGAGTTTGCATAACTTTTTCAGTTCGGTTCCTAGTGAAGTAGCAGTTGCGGGTGCCCTTTATAAGCCACTCTCTTTGTTGAAGCCTGCAACGTCATTAATCGCGTCTATGATTAATGGAACATTTCTGGCATCCATTAATTCACACAAATTTTGAATCATGGGACTTCTCTCTCTTGCTGCAAGAATCAACTTGCCAAATGCCCTAAGGTGTGCTCTTATTTGCGCACTATGGTGTTCTGACGTATATTTCCTACAGAGATAATTGCCATAATGGATAACAGCTTCATCAAACCGAATAATGTTGGTGACATCATCATCTCGTAAGAAAGGAAAAACTTGCAATCTGAGCTCATCAGATGCATTATGGTGTAAATTATTTGCCCATTTCTTACATTCAGGCTGTGTATATATATATATATATATATATATATATATATATATATATATATATATATATATATATATATATATATATATATATATATATATATATATATATATATAGTGTGTGTGTGACGTCAGATTGCACTGGCTGCGGTATGGTTACCATTCGCACATTTTAAAAGCCTTTTGTTACAACTAGTATGTGAATTCAACAGTTCATATGCATTCTGTCATGGTGCATTGAAATTTGTTCCAGCATGGAGTTTTGGATATTTTTTATTTTATTTATTTGTATAATAATATTAATAATGGTGCTTTTTATGCTAACTTAAGCCTACTTAAGATATATATATATATATATATATATATATATATATATATATATATATATATATATATATATATATATATATATATATATATATATATATATATATATATATATATTCTACCCGCTTTATGATATTTAAGGTCACAACGTTTTATGTTATTTCGAAGACTATATTTACTGTAATAACCATTGCAGCTTGGGCAGCAAACAAAGTTATTTTTCTTTTTGCTTTCTTTGCAAACAATAAACGGTTCATCTTCAGTTATAGTTTTATTATATAAATAATCACCCTTTTTTTCTCAAAGAATTTAAAAGAGAAATTCTGTTTTGAGCCTTTTTAGGCAATGCAATTATCTTGCGTACCTCAATCTCTTCTTTGTGCACCGTCAAATAATGACGAGAAATTTTATACAACAGCTTATGGCAGTATATACAAAAATGTTTTCGTTGCACACCTCTCTTCTTTGGTAATGCTGAAAATATTTAATAGGTTAGAGATACACAGTGAATTATTATTATATTAACTGCTTAAATTTTAAATACTCCAACTGTTCCAAGAAATTTCCAACAATAGGTTGCGACAGCATATGCACAAATGTTTTTGAGACACATCTCTTTTTAAATAGAATAGACAAGTGAGTATAGAGTTAGAACCTTGCTGCTTGGAAGCTAATTAACTTGCTAAAGTCATAATAAGTAATCATTCATGCCTAGGGGCAAAAATCCGTTTTTAGATCATATCAATATTTATTCTCATTTTAAAACAAGAAAATATAATTAAAGGATTGCCTTTAGAATTTTCTGACAAATTTGGCAGTTTTTAAGGTATTTACAAAGAAGCTTTTTAAACTTCGAGCTATAGGTTACCGATTGCATTTTTTCTTTCTTTATGTAGCATGTATTTTAATAAAGGAACGCTAATAATACAGCATGATTATTCTCTTAAGCATTAACATCAGTATTTTGCACAGCCAGACTACTTACTTTCTGTGGAGAAGTATTGACATTATTTGAAAAAGTTTTCAGTGAAATGAAAATATAAAGATATAGTGGCAGAAGTGTTTTTTTATACATGTATGACTAACCCATTTCAGTGTTTTAATTAAGCTGCTTTTATAAATGGTAATCATGATAGCTTAAATCGAATGGAAACCATAAAGGAACATGTATTTTAAAGGACAATACAGAATTAGTAGAATTGGTATACCTTTTCATATTATAAACTGGTACTGCTTTTTAAATAAAAAACATAATGATTTCAGTAAACTGATGTCTTGCTGAATTTGAAATCAAAATCTTTAGGACAGTTGTTTTGAAGTAATATACGAAATCAAAACAAGTGACTTATATTTCAAATTCGACAATTATTCACTGACATCGTATAAAACACCTGTTTATAATATGCAATGATAATAACCAACTTTATAAATTCTAGATCAGCCTTTAAAATGCATAACCATTTTTTTATTTTTCAACTAACTAGGTATTTGCTTAACTAAAAGAGCAAAAACTGTTTTTTTCTTTTAGTTTTAGACTGAAATAAGAAAATATTTGTTACAAAATTGGTTATTAAGTATAACAAGCAACTTACAATTTGTTTGCTCTTCACTGTGCATGGCAGTGCAATATTCATCGATATCAGCAACTAATAATCCACAAACACTACAAACAAACATACCACAATCCTCTCTTTCATATTGACTGGATACATATTGATCTACTTGCAAGACCTCACTAAATTTTGAAGAGTGCAAGTCTTCAGTAACCGAAGTCTTATCTGCTTCAGATGCTTGTACCAAAAAAGATTCATTTGATTCTGTGCTCTCTGAGCTATCAACTATAAAAGAACCTTCTGATAGATTTTCCTCATTATTATCCACAACTTGCTCTTGAGATGAGAGATGATATTCTGTATTTAATTTGTCCACGACAAATGATTTTAATTCTGGACTACGAAAACACACGTTTTTGGAAGATCCATCACCTTTAACATAATAAGAGATTGCATATATAAGAAATACGTTCAAAAACAATATAAAAGAGTTTGGGATGCAGCAAGTGCGTTATGGTAGTGAATTTTCATACAATGCTTTAAATATAATTAACTCAATTTTATATACAACTAGAAAGCTGAATTTTGGTGTATAGTAAGGTCTTTCTCAATGCAATATATGCACCAAATTTGATTGAAACATCTTTGCCACTTCAGGAGAAAAAAAAATTTCGAAAGAAAACTCAAAATTTTCCCATAAAACCTTGTCTGATTTTCTTGGCTAAGGAACTCCTGCAAGCTATTAATAAAATAAAGACACCTGCCAAGATTTATCCAAATCGGTTAATAACTTTTTGAGTTGGATACCTATAAACATTTTGTAGTATAATAAATTTTAATTTAAATTTGAATAAGACCTAAATTATATTCTAGCCATTTTTTATAATTATTTTTATATTAGATTTAACTAATATTATCGAGTTTTCAATTATTATGTAATTGTTGAAATAAACAATAAATATATATATATATATATATATATATATATATATATATATATATATATATATACATATATATATATATATATATATATATATATATATATATATATATATATATATATATATATATATATATATATACATGTATATGTATATACGTAAACATATAATAATTTAAACTGACCCCGGATATGGGTTCTAAGGGTTCTAGTTCGCGGTCATTTGAAAACATTTTTGCAAAGGCTCACCATCGATCCCTCTCTATCTTTTTATTACAAAAATTTAATAAAAATAATAATCAACAGGTGAAGTAGAAATTCATCAGATGATTAATTTAAAATACTTCCACCTTTAACTTCACTTACCAAATTTTGAATGACGTTACTTACTTTCCTTATAAGTATCCAGTTTCCTATTTGCTCCTGGAGAAGTAGGTGGTTTCCTTGTAATATCATGGCAAAGACTTTTCAACTTGTCAGAACTAACTAGAAATAGCAACAGTAAAAGGATGCATATATTGCTAAAATGGAGAGACTATATTTACCTTCCAATATAGCAGGCCTTTCTACGCTTAATTTGATTTTCTTTGTTTTCTCTTTATTGGTGAAGGACAGGGGTTTCACATGTTCTTTATTTGCAGAATTGTTCCTGCTTTTGAAATCACCTACAATAAAATAGTTCACAGTCTTAAAACATTTACTTGCTTCCTTACTGAAAGGATTAGATACATTTTTTCGTATACTTAGTTTGAAACTACCTATAGTAACACACTACAATGCAAAACAATTTTTTAAAACAATAATCTTCACTATATAAAGTAAATAACTTCAAATTCAATGTTTTGTCAGACTACATCACATAACAGAATTTAATACTAATTATCTTGTTCAAGACAAGTGGCAACTATTTACTCATTCCTTGAACAATTTCATCTTAATGGCTAAGACTCCAGCAGTCAATGAAAAAGAAAACATAATGAAATTTGCTTAATGCCACTTAGCTGGCTTTAAGGTAACAGGATGTTAAAATTTTATGTCTGTTCGATATAGTATATGAATATATGAAGGGTCTCCCACTTAAGACGGATTTCTCTCTAACTAACAATATTAAAAATATAAAAGAGTGTTTAATAAGCTTCACCAAATAAAATTATCCATATTTTAAAAATATTTTTAAATATAGGTACAGGATGAGTAGTATGGATAAGCGGGTTCTGGAACACTTTAGGCGTAGGCGCTGACAGATATGACAGATCTGTCAACTGTCAGCTGTCATTTGTCGAGTCTGTCACCTCTGTCATGTGTCAATTCAAGCCGCCTATCTTGGCACCAACCTGTCACTGTCAAAGAAAAAAATAATAGAAAAAGCAAACTAAAAAAAATATAAAAAAATAGAATCACGTCAAGCCGTTATCGTAAATTCTCTGCAAGGTGTCGCTACCGTATGATTCCTAGCATACGCATAGACCTTACGGGGGCCCGACGGGGGTTTGGGTTTGGCGTGGTTCGAGGCGGGGTGAAGTGGGGGCTTCTGCTTCAGGACCGGCAGCGACGTAGTGTTGAGCTCAGTTTATGTTTGATTTGTTATGTAGTCGAATATATCGACGAAATAAACAATTTTATTAAACAATAAAGAATAAAATGTAGGCTCTAAGTATAATCGTAGTTGTATATAGACTAAAACTGTTTTAATATTGTTGTAGTGCATTGGAATCGCTTTGTACGTAAATCTTATAATAGTTTACTCATTTAACCTCTGAACTTATTATTTATCAAATAAAATTACTGCTCTCTTGGCAACGACAGACACAAGCTATTTTAGTTCAATAATTGAACAAACTTGAAAGAAGCAACATGTGGATGGGTTACGTGAGTTACAGTGAACCAACTGATTTAAAAAGTGCTGTGGAAAATCTACACTCGCAATTTTACGACATTGCATTTGATGCTGAGCATGAATCCGTATATGGAATGGGCAGGTACATGTCAGTGTCTGAATGTAAAAAGCGTTATCGATTATACAATTATGCTGCTGAATTATGCAGTATATTTTTGGACTGTAATGGTAAGATGACAATGGCTTTTTTTTGTACCACTCTAAGAAGATGCGGTTTGGATGAGTTTTTGGATGTAATTGCACCTTTTTTATCAGAAGAGGAAAAAAAACTGGTAAAGTCTACAGAAGAAATAGAATGTGATAATAAAAAAGAAAATGAAATGGATTCAAGCAGTAGTAAAGAAACATTATATTGTAAGAGAAATGTATTTTAGTTACCTTATACATGTATCATTGTTAATAATAGAGGCTAATATTTTTTTGTTTTGTTTTTTTTTTCTCTCACCATTTCTATCCCTCTGAATTAAAAAATATTCTTTGTTTCTTTCTACAGTAGTTAAGTTTCAGTGTGAATAAATAAATGAAACACAAAGTAATCGGATAACGTTTTTTATTGATTTCTTCTCACTTTAATTATTTTGTAAATATCCTGTGTTTAACAAAAGGATAAATTTTATTCCTAAATATATAAAATGTGGTGAAAATTGAGTATATAAATAGTATGATGTCCAGTATCTGCTGTGTATCATCATTATTGAAAGTTACAGTTGTAGAATTTTGTTTTGATAGATCACCTCTGTGTGAAAAACAATTCCTTGTTGTTTTTACTGCATCTGTATTTTCATAGTCTTTTTGAGTAATTAAAGTTTCATTTAAAACTTGTTTCCACTGAGTTTCGCCGTAACTTCTATTTGAGTATATGAATCTGAGTTTATATTTCAGAATGCTAATGTCATTCTTAGGAATGTTCGATGTTTGTAAAGTTGGTATACCATCTTGTATCAATGGAACCAGCTCTACCCACTTATGCGGCCAGGTATTATTTTCTGTATTGAAACATGCGTACGCTTTTACCACTTCAGATTGATGATACACTATAAAATTATTTTTACCCAAAACAACAAATATAAGAAGAGTTGTTTTCAGTAGAGCCATTTTTTAGATACTGATTTTTTATCTTTAATTACTTAACTTTTATTAAAAAGTTCAACCTAATAAGAAAAGGTTTCGCTGTAAACAAAATGATGATATTCACGATTCGAGATTTTGTTGAAAAGGATTATGAATTGAATAAAGTACAACTGAAGAGATTAAATGTTATATATTTAGATATTTGTTTTTACTTGTATACATAATAGAAAGTTTACATTTTATCAGTGTTGTTTTAAAATAACAAAAATTATATTACAGTTTAAGAAATACTCATCGAATAAGTTTGTGTAACATTTCTTGCGTCTATATATTCAGGTAATGATGTAAACGCTTCTGCTTTTTCAATTTCTCCATTGCTTAAAATTCTCTCTGATTCAAATTCTCGATATTCATAGCATGAAATTGTCAATAACCTTTCAGTAAAATTGGAATCATAAGTACACCTTATGGGTAATATAATATCATCGTCATATTCAAGCCTGAAATGTCGATAGAAAGGATGAGTACTTTCAATGATGCCAGCAATTTCCAACTCTTTTTTAATTAGATGTTGTCTGAAGGATTCAATAGCTTCCTCCACTGTCACAAGACTTATTTCTGAAAGTTTTTCAGTTGTTTGTTCGTAAACTTGAAATTGTGTAGTAGCTTCTTGTGAGTAGACACCTGTTGTTTCTGTCGTTTGCACGGGTTGTGTTGACGAAGTTTCAAATGTTAACGAATCCGTTATTGTTTCTGGAGCTGGTTCAGCTTCGAACGAAGTTGACAATGTTGATGAAGTTATATTTTCAGAAATATTACTTGAAATAGAAGATACATCGTACACTGGTAATGTTTCACTTGATGTTAGTAATTTGAAAGCCAATTTAATTTGCACTGTTTCATTGGTAGGTAACTGAATATTGAATTTCATTCGTGCTACTTTATCGGGTTCTGTTAGCTGTATTGCAACTGGAGCAGGTGAAGCAATGTCAGCAATGAAACAAAAATAGGTAATAAAGGTAACACTGAAAAACATTAACTCCATTTTGAGCGTGATTCTGATTTTCAACAAGTGTTTACACTGACGAACGATGAGTGCGTTCTAACTGTTTCCATTATGAATCAGCTTATATAAACCTTATATCAGTTGATAAATTAATCATAGACAACCTACCTATCATAGATATTTTATTATTACTATACAAGTTCATTTTTATCAATCCAAGAATTTTGATCATCGGAGAAGCCTAACCATTTCACATATATTTTATTACCTCTTTCTTTCAAAACTTTCTGAATAAGATATACATTAGGAAATTTAGCTTTTAGTAATTCTAACTCGTAGAAGCAGCCTTTTATAATATTGCCTTGGTAATCTGCGAGAATATATGTTACAGGATTGGTGATGTTGATTTTGACAATTTTAAAAATTTCTGTAGTCCAATTTGGCGTGTAACCTTTTTCAAAGTAATGTTTATACTTGCTTATACGCACAAATTCACCAATTCTGTATTTCGGTTTTGGAAATATTTTAATTTTACTATATACAGTTTTCAGCAATATACTTTCATTGTTAATATTTACATCACGAGGTTTCATTTTAATAGTTCTGTGCACTTTATTGTTGTACTTGTCAACTAAACTCTGAATATTATCTATCCATTTATAAGATCCATTTAAACTAAATTGTTTCCACATCCAGGTTTTTAGAGTTCTGTTAAATCTTTCCACGATAGACGCTTTAACCTTACTACAAGTAGAGTAATGATTGATGTTATGTTTCTTCATTAATATGGAAAATTGTTTATTATAATACTCCTTCCCATCGTCTGTTTGTAAATTTGCAGGGCGCTGTTTCTTTAAGATTTGTTTCATTGCACTGCTTACCTCAGAACCTGTCTTAGTTTTTACTGGTATAGCCCATGCAAACTTTGAAAAAGCATCAATGACTGTTAGTAAATAACGGTATCCGTCATTTTCAGTGGAGTATTTTCCCATTTCAACTAAATCTGCCTGCCAAAGGTCGTTGATGCCCTTTAAGATAACCGCACGTCGTTTGAAGTTTCGACGTGCTGGTCTATGCAATTCGTTTACTAGATCTTGCTTACTCATCTTATCGAAACTGTTATTAAACAACCATTAAACGTTTAATAATATAATTGCATTGCTTTTCTGCAAAGTGTCTTCTTTTGTTGTTTCCCTTGTAGATGTTGAAAATAACTTCTGGCTGGTGTTTTTGTCTTATCTTAAAGGCTTCTTTTTAAAGATAGATTAATTCCAACAGGCTTCACAACTTTTTCCACAGAAATGGTATTCTTAAATTGTTCAAACTCTTTCTGTATTTTATTCAATGTATTATTTAGTTTAAAAATTTTTTGACGCATCTCATTTTTAACTAAACTTATTTGATTAACTTTATCATCAACATACTGTTTGTTAACTGAATCTTTCGGTGCTGATGGACTTTGTAAATTACATATACGTCTGTTCTGTATATCAAGATTACCGTCTGTAGTTAAAGAAAAACCTAAATTGCGAAGAAACGAGGCACCAACACGATCTGAATTAATTCGTTCAGAAGAGGAGGAACGTCCGAATTTATCGATAGTCATTTTAGTTATGTTAAAGAAAAATATGTTTTCTTTTTATATAATAATTTTTGCTTCTTTTAGCTCTTCTAGAATGGAAATAATCTCATTATTATGATTAGTATGACCTGCTTGCTGTGATGCTATTAGTAGTTTTAGTCTTTCCACTAATTCGTTGGGCTCATCCCAGTAAACATAATCAGTCTTATCTGATAAAGATTTCATTAATCCCTTTCCCACGACCGCTAACCTTTGCTGCTTTAAAATTTTTGTGATTATCTTATATTTAACACTCTTACTTCCAGCGTGCTGTTGGGATTTATCAAAATTTCGGTGAAGTAAATTTGCAGTGTTTACAATTTGAATGTAGTTTGATTTATCACTAACAGTACATTGATCTAACGAAGGTTTTTTAAAAAAAAGCAGGCTTATTAATCCAGGCGTCGATTCATACACTTGTCCATTTATGTAAATATTATTATCTTTAAGTGCAAAAGGTACATTTCCAATTTTCCACTGATTCTCGTCTTCATTGAAATAAGGTGCATATTTCTGATCAAAATCTTTCTGTTTTATATTCAACGAATTTATAAAAAATCCTGTTTCATCCTGTGGAGTGAACTGCTTATCTTCGTATCCAGATGATTCGATATCTGGCTGTGTTAAATAACTCTCTTCGTTTATCTGTGATTCGGGATATTCCGATGCGAATGATTCAAACTTGAGTTCATTTTCACTGATTTTCCTCTTTTTTACTGGTGGCACATCTGTTAGTTTCTTTAGAGGAGTTGTAATTGGTTGAAAAATTTGCTCTAGTTGTGCGATATCGTCTATTTTTGCAGCTTTAAGAGAGTCATATTTCTTTCTAATTATATTTTGTGTTTTTATGATGTCACTCACTATTTCTTCATTCATGGTTATTTAGTTAGGTGGCTTAATTAATATAAAATATAATGTAGCTTTACGGATATAGGTCCTTTAACAGCTTCTTTAAACAGGTGCTGTTGAACCTTAATCAGCTTAATAAACAGCTTGAACAGCTTCTTTAACAGCTTTTATCAGCATCCAAACAGCTCAATCAGAGTTTCAGAACAGCGTTGTTGACTGTATAATCTTGACTGTCTATTGAACAGATATAGAGTGAATATGAACCCGGATAGCACTAATATTTATAGTATAATGTATGTATCAAATCCTTTTCTATATCGACCATTTTCTAACGTACAATCTTTATTAATGACTAAAAACCCATGTTCGTCTTTCCAACATTCTGAACACATTTGTCTAAACGTTTCAAAAGATACATCTGTATTTACATGATCATCATATATGTGTTTTAAATTAAGCCTGTCCTGTTTAAAAATTACTAACACATTAGCATTATCACGTATTAAGTGTTTTGGTATACGTGTGTAAGTTTGACCTAAGTAAAAACTGTCAATGGCTTTATGTCGACCCATACAGAAATAAGATCTTATATGATCTTGTTTCTCACAAGCAATATCATCAAACACAAATATCGAATTACGTTTAACTTTTTCAAGAGGCAACACAGCATTATTTTCTGTAAAAGTATAGTAACCTATGCCTTTTATGTCAGAAAGCAGCCTTTTTAGATATAAATATTTAGGTTGATATAAAGACTTTGAGTAAATGTAAACGTTTTCAAACTTCAATCCATTGGGATGTTCCAGTAGAGATATAAGTAAATTAGTCTTTCCGCAATTTGACGAACCCACAATTATGGCTCGTATACTATTAGGTAATAGTTTACTATGTTTGAAATGATTTTTACAGTTATGATTAAAATCAATGTTTCTAACTGATAACTCATCATGTTGACGAATCAGTCTCATTTTAACAACTGGGTAAACATATAAAAGAAAATGCTTTTAAACTATACGTTTAGTTTACAGAACTTATTATTATAAATAACATTGAGATACGATGTTAATCATCAGAAGTCCTTTAACCAGTCGAAGGTTAACTTCAAGAGGTTCGGGTTTAATTAACACAGTTATAAATAAATTACCATTTGAGATTCATTTGCCAGGAGGTTATCAGTTTTGCGGACCAGGCACAAAACTTAAAGACCGATTAGCAAGAGGTAACCTTGGTATAAATCCTTTAGATAGCGCATGCAGAGAACATGATATAGCGTACTCTAAAACAAACAATTTATCAACAAGAAATAAAGCTGATCTTGTGTTAGCCGATAAAGCTTGGCAGAGAGTAAAAGCTAAAGATTCAAAACTCGGTGAGCGAATAAACGCATGGTTTGTAACAAACGTTATGAAAGCTAAAGCTAAAATGGGAATGGGTGTAAAGTTAAAGAAAAGGAAACCCAATAAGAAAATCAAACAAAATATTCTGAATCATCTTATATCGAAAGCTAAAGCTGATGTTAAATCTAAAAAACCTCAAAGTGTAAAAAGTGCTATTCGAATAGCTTTGGCGGCAGCTAAAACAGGCATCAAAGGAAAACAAATTATTCCTCCGCGAATGCGGATAATTCCGATTCCAAAAACTGGAGGTGTACTTCCTTTTCTTATTCCATTATTTGCAGGTTTATCTGCGATTGGAACATTATCTGGGGGAGCTGCAGCTATCGCAAAAGCCGTCAACGATGCAAAACATGCTCGCAAGCAACTTGTTGAAAGCGAGAGGCATAATAAGAAAATGGAAACAATCGCAATGGGAAAAGGATTGTTTCTTAAGCCATATCGAAAAGGTCTTGGCTTGTATTTAAAGCCAAAAAACTTGTAAAAGTGCTACCCAGCAGACCTCTCAATGAACTCGATTTGTATAAATTTGCAAAAGACATTCCCAATTTTAGAGGAGTATTCATGTTAAATGAATTACCAGTAAAATCGAAGAAAACGGAATGTGGCATTGTTAACTTGGATAAATCAAACGGTTCAGGGACACACTGGGTGGCGTATTATAAAAATCGCAATAGAATTATTTATTTTGATAGTTATGGTAATCTTCGACCGCCCAAAGAACTTATAGCTTATTTAGGAAACAATATTATATATAATTATAATAGATATCAAAACTATGATACTATAATTTGCGGCCATTTATGTTTAAACTTTTTATATGAAAATGCTAATAAATAAAGCCATGTCGTTACTTGTCTATTTAGTTTTATTGAAACCTTCAGTATGTCAAGAGTATTAGAATTTACTGGAAATGATTCTGTTTTAACTGCAAATTATTTTCCACCAATACCAGTACCTACTGCTTATGAATGCGGTTTAGTCAGTTTATATACATATAATTCGATACCAAACATAAATCAGAGCAACAATTTATTTCATGTCGGAAGTGAAGTTATTGAGCTATCAGAAGGTTCTTACGAAATAAATGATATTGTGAATTACATAACAGCTAAATTAAAGCAAACAAGAAGTAAACCAATGGTTAAAATAGAAGCTAATAGTAACACATTAAAAACAGAAATTAAATCTACTGCTCCAATTTACTTTAACCGTGAACGAACAATTGGTAAATTGTTGGGTTTTAGTAAATGTGAAATAACTCCAGACGTAAAAGTTGAATCTGACTTACCTGTAAACATAAATAAAGTTAACAGTATTCGTGTTGAATGTAATATAGTGACTGATTCGTATGTGAATAATAAACTTGTTCATACAATTCACGAGTTCTCACCTAATGTTTCACCAGGATATAAAATAAACGAGGTCCCAACGAATATAATCTACCTACCTGTTAATGTTAATGAAATACATTCAGTTGTTATCCAGTTAGTAGATCAAGACGGAGATTTAATTAATTTTCGAAAAGAAAAAAATAACAGTAAGATTACATTTACGACCTCTCACCTGGAATGATGGAAACAAACACTTTAAATAAGTAAAGTTTTCTTAAAAGACATTAATTCATAGATGAGTGTCAGAGGATTAAGATCTGTGTGCAGCTGAAAGAGTTAGCCTTTTTAATTTTTGTAGTGAAATTAAACAATTTATTGGGTATGTTAGTTTACGACATTAATAATAAAAGTAATAAATATACACAGTCATCGTACAAGAAATTCAGTTCTCATATCAAATTGACAGATACAACAACAAAGCGGAAGAGCACAAAATCTTTAACTCAAGAAAATAAAGAATTTCTGAAATCAATTGGAATTACTTTACAAAATGAGTGATGTATTAAATATAACTGAAATGGCTCGATATGATGAGTCGATAGCAAACAAGTCATATCATACGTATTCTCCATTTGTTGAATCATACGATATTAATGATATAATTAGAATTTGCATCCAAAATCAGGATTTAATTTTGTTACCACGCGAAAGTGTTCTTATTGTTGAAGGTTTACTGTTAAATGAGAAAAAGACAGCTGACGATGCACTTAAATTTGCAAATAATTGTTTTGCTTTTATGTTTGATGAAATACGTTATGAAATAAATGGAATTGAGATTGATAACTGTCGAAATGTGGGAATTAGCACAGCTTTGAAAAATTATGTGTCACTAAATTCAGCTGAAAGCACCGCACTTATTAATGCAGGTTGGAATGTAAAAAATGATCCCAAACATCCAAGTGGGCCGTTTAATTTCTGCGCACCTTTAAAAATGTTATTAGGTTTCGCTGAAGATTTTAGGAAAATTATACCAAATGCTAAACATGAATTAATTTTAATGAGAGCAAAAACAAATAATAATTGTGTAAGTACAACATTAACAAAGTATACACTGGATATCAAAAAGATTGTATGGAAAGTGCCGCATGTTACTCTTAGCGATGCTGAACGACTCAAACTCTACAAAAGGATACAGAGTCAACGTCCAATGGAAATAAGTTTTCGCAGTTGGGATTTGTATGAATATCCGCATGTTCCAAAATCAACACACACTATTTGGCGTGTGAAAACAACTAATCAACTTGAAAAACCTAGATTTGTAATATTTGGATTTCAGACTAACAACCCCAATAAACATAGAGTAAATCCTAGTGAATTTGATCACTGTCACCTCACTAATTTTAAATTACACTTGAATTCAGAAACGCATCCATACGATAACTTAAATATTTCGTTTCAAGAAAATCGATATGCATGGTTATATTATATGTATTCAGTCTTTCAAGAATCCTATTATGGATGCAACTCATCACCTTTACTGGATATAAAAAAATTCAAATCTCAAGCACCTATTGTTATCATTGATTGTTCACATCAAAATGAGGTTATCAAAAGTGGTCCAGTCGATGTTCAGATTGAATTTGAGACTGCCAGCGAAATTCCAGAAAGCACTTCAGCGTTCTGCTTATTGTTACATGACAGAAAAATTGAATACTCCCCGCTAAGTGGCGACGTGAAAAAACTGATTTAATACAACAAAATTTTACAGCTGCAATAGTAAATATTATTGATATATTGTGAAATAAAACATTGATATGTTAACAAACAGTTTTATCTCTAGTCTAAAATTACATTCCCATCCTCGAAACTGTTATAAAAGCAGATGTATCTGAATGTGGACAACCAGTCTTCTAATTCAACAGCGAAGTTATAAACATTTCTTATATTCACATCAATATATAACTGCATAATGAAGAAACAAATTGTAATTGATGTACAAGGGTTTAAAGACTATTCAAATGCATTTATCTGTAAAGAATTAGTTATTCTTTTTAATGATGTAGAATATTTACGTTTTCTGATTAAACCACCATACGATTTCTCACAACTAAGTATAAGTGAACAGAAACAAGCTATTTGGCTACAGAAAAATCATCATGGACTTGTGTGGAATGAAGGATCCTCTAACTTTGAGAGCGTAAGAAGATTTCTGATTTCCAATATAGACTTACATACCAGTATTTTTGTGAAAGGTTCTGAAAAGAAGAAATGGATAATTTCAATTCTTAATAAGGATTCAAATATAATCAATGTTGAGGATCTTGGATGCAACAGTTTGGAGAAACTAAAAAGGGACTATCCATTTACAAATAGATGCTCATCACACAGTGGTTGTTGCGCTCTGGAAAATGTGTTTTTGATTAAGTATTATATTAACAATAAATAGTTGTATGTAATTTTACTAGAGATTTTCAAATAAAACACATAAAAATTTAAATGAGCAGTTTTATTTACTTTGTTATTTATTTTTAGTACAGTTTCAAGCATAAGTCGTTAACATATTATTTTTAATAAATCCTTAAGATCTAAATTACATAGAGATATTTTAGTTACATTTTGCGCGTAAATATAATGTATTTTGAACCTAAAAATTAACATATTACTATAAAAGTGTGTTTTAATACAAACGATAAAAGTAATAAATTAATCAGTTTTATTATAAACTTTCATCTTCAATTTTATAATGACCCCAGGCATAAGTTGATACTCCATCATTTCTAATAAATCTCTTATCATCTAAATAACTTAGCGAAATTTTATTTATATTTTGTGTGTAAACTTCATGAATTTTTGATCTGAAAACAAGCATATTACTATAAAAAATTCTCTTTTTATACAAACACTCTCTATAATCGCCTAAACTTAGTCCATCTACAGCTGTCTTTTTAATTCCTTTTGCTTTCTTTGTAACTTTGTCATCAATTACATCTGTCGAATACATCTTACATCTTAAACCTATAAATTCTCTCATAATCTTTCCATTATTCTCATCTTTCATTAAGCCTACTTTTTTTAATTTAGAAGTGGAATATTATATTTATTACTAGGATCATATTCAGATGTGTCAAAGTGTTCTGCAATGTCATCTGTTATATCAGAATAGAAATCTTTAGTTAAAATATAATAAATAAATGAATCTGTATCCATATAATCAAGCAATAAATTACCATATTTAGGTTTCATATAATCGTAATGGAAATTGTACATTAACCATTTTGATAGTTCCAAAACAGTAAAACCAAGGTATATTGGTTTGTTGTAAACTGTTTTCACTCTACTTAATTGAATAGCTACCATGTCGGTAGTGAATTGAGTTGCACTGTGAAAATTTGGTTTCGCAATTAAGGCTCGAGAACCTAATCTACGCCCAGAGCTTTCCCATTGTGTTACAATCCTTACATCTTTACGTTTGTCAACGTTTTCCATTGTTTTACCATAAACAGAATTATTTTTAGACTTGAAATAATTTTTTTCAAATTCGTTTTTTGCTATAGTACGATAGTGAGTATTTAGTTTGATATATTTTTCCAGCCATCTAGCTTGCTTAAATTGCAAGACCCTATGAATTTTTGTTAATTTTAAATGATGTCGTAAACATTGTTGGAGATTTCTATAATGGATGACGTAGTTTTTTTTTACTATTAAAATCTGTTATTAATTTAGGCAGTTTTGAAACTGGGCTACACTTATTTTCGGGACAAAATGGTAAGTCATTATGATCATCATGCAGTTCTTTTGGATATTCTAAGTCAACTTCAAATATGTATCCAATTTCTGAATTTTCTTCAATAGCCATTATATCTATATCTTCGATTTTTTCAACCCATTTAAATCCTCCATAAGGGAGGGATTCGGACATAGCCCAGCCGTATAAATTATTTACATCTAGATAAATTAAATAGCTTGAATCTTTAGTTTCATCATAATCTTTCATATATTTATTATTTGACACAGAATGACGATGCGAACACTAAGTAATACCTCCTCTGATACCTTTTTGAATAAAAGAATACATGCTAAAATCTGTTAAAAGTTCTAGTTCAATACCTGTGTATTTTAGCATAGCATCCCACGACAATCCTGGAGAAGTATAATATTGACAAGGATCTAACGAATATATACTATAACAAATTTTTCTATAATTCTCAAAAATATCTGTTAACAATAGAACGTCTGTGATAAGATAAATTTTCAAATATTCCCATAAACTAGAACATCGAAAATGTTTCCAAACCATCTTAGCGCGGCTATAGTCATCATCTGAACATTGTGAATTTGTCAGTGAACTATTAAAACAAGATTGAGTTGGCAAAGCGGTTTCATCTAGTTTTTCCCATGAGTCTATATACTCATAAGGGAGAACGCCTTTTCTAGTAATTAGTTTAAATTGTTCGTCATTTTTAAAAATCGTTCTTACACTTTCAAAGTTTTCTATTGATAAATTATCTGCTAATTTTGCTAAACTAGACTGCATAAATCTAGCGGAGTCGAGAAACCGCAATTCTACAGTTTCTTTTGAATCAACAAATATACGTTTAGATAAAGAAACGTAGGTTTCCTTATTTAGTGGAATTAAAGTTATTTCACCTTCTATCTGATTTAATGCTTTTACGAATAGGTGACAGTCATACCCTGAAAAGTTATGAAAGAAGATAGGAAAAAACTTCGGAGTCCTATACTTTAAGTTGCAATCATTATGAGCGGGACCTCTATATTTGCCCGTTAAATGGCAATGGTCAGCTACTCTGTCAGTACCTAAACTCTTTTTACATATCCAACATTCTTTGGATTCTGTTTGAAATTTACGTTGATCATTATTTAGATGAATCATAGGTTTTGGTTTCATTATAATTGTATTATATATTGTTATTATATCTTGAGAAAGAGTTTGAATAAATTTTGAAGGTGAATCTTTACCCTTATACACTCGTAGTTTATTTAATGGTATTATCGTATGAACATTTAATGTAATACGCAAATGCACATGGCACATGTTGCTGCATATCTGTAGTTGATGAACCTAGAGGATTTGGAATACACGTATCGATGTTCTGTAAAATGCATTCAAAGTCGCTGTAAATTACGAATGGCAATTGTACTCCACGTTCATATTTTTCGAATTTTAATATACACTTTTCAGGTGATGGCATTACAGTAACAATTTTATTACATTCTAACTTATGTTTACTGAGAAAATCTTGACTGCTAAAATGCAACAAACAGCAATTACAAATGAATATTTGTTTTTTACTTAGTGTTGTCTGATGACTTACTAATCTTGATATGTTTTTAATCCATACGTAATGAGATTTCCCATCATTTTGTAAAAGCAACAAATTAACGTGATTAATTTTTTCCTGTTTTGTGCAATAAAATGGTCCTATAATTTCATCACCGTCTAAACCAAATACATTTACACTTATATCTTTATTAAGCCTTTCAAATATCGATATGTCGCTAGGATTTAATGGAAATCTAAGTTCACTGAAATCAACTTTTTTATCATTTTTCAAAGTAATAATGTCTGCGGTAATGTTTTGAATTTCATAAGACGATACTCTATTTGGTAATTTACTAGAATCGATAGTTTGTAAAGCAGATATGACGGCCCATTTAAAACAATATTCATCAACATTTTTAACGTTAACGCAAGCCTTTTTTAACAAAATATTTTTCGGTAGTGCTATATAATTTGATCCTCTAATAGGGTTATATTTATTGATATTAATCTCCAAATGAAGTAAGGCAACTAACGCCCAACCACTATTCCTCTCTTGAAATTCATCCATTTTAGTCAAAATTTGATCATTTAGTGTAGAATAAACTTGATAAAGTTGTTCTTTATTTAATGCGATAGACATTTTAGATTGAAAAGATTTTATCGAAAACTCTTGGTCGTTTTCAGTGAACTTTACATATTCGGCAAATAGCTCTAAATTAAATTTAATTGCAATATGTTTCTGAATATATTTAACTATTTCTGGTTTAACTAATTCCTCAGCTAATTTTAAGAATTTAAGAGGGTCTAAGCAAGACTGATCTTTATTCTCGAATATAAAAGTTTCGATACGACGCTTGAAGCTACTCTTTACTACCTATAAATAACATATGTTACAAACTGAAATAGATAAAACAAATAATGAAGTATAAATACCTTTAGTGATTCTGTATGCGGAACAGAGGCCTTTGCTTTGTGACTATTTGTCCTTATATGATATTGCCATTCATTGAAAGGAATTTCAATCAAACAGTCTTCGCACATTTTTGCACCCTTTGTTCTACTAGTTGACTGAACAATCTTCGTACTTACAGTAGTAGTCTTAGCATTACTTTTAGAAACCTTCTGTGCTTTTTTTGATTCAAGATGAAGTTTCTGATGATTGGAAAGGTTATCCCGACGCATGGACTTATTACATACAGGACATTGTGCTTTGCCTAGATTACTGTGAACCGTACGTTCGTGTCTTCGAAAATCGGTTAACCGTGTGAATAGTTTACCGCAGATATGACAAAAACTCATAATGAAATATTTAATTTTTAAGTTGAAAATACTATAATATTTACGCGCAAAATGTAGAGGCAACCGGTTACTTGCTGCTTCGAAAGAACTGTAATATATGAATAAATATTTGAGAAGTCATCTATATTAACCGCGCTTTGAATTATCTTGAATAACAAGATAAGTAATTAGAAAAATACTCAATAATATTTGTCATCATGTTGAAACACATGCGTAAATTATATCCACATTTCATAATTAAACACAAAACAGGCGGCTATTAATTAGTTGATATAATTATCTTTGTATGATGTAGAAATTTTGTTTAAAATAACTGTTAACTCTTTCTTAGGAAACTTTTACAATAATTTATTCTTATCATTTGAGGTCAAGTTGTTGACCTCATACAAGTAAACAATATAATTAATAGCTCTGTTAAGAAATTTATTATGTATTCGAAAACTCGGTTTCATTAAACTTGTTATGACCACATATTTTATTCTATTTCATCAGTTAATTAGTTCAGACCAATAAACTTATATCAAAAATATATTCAATTTCATAATCTTCAAAATTATCGAAAACATGTTTTTCTGAATTGATTCATTAAATAATGTCATCATTATTTTTCTACTTCCTAAACTAATTATTATGTATACTTAGACGACAAATATATTATAATTTCATCAGACATAATATTTTGTAATAACAGCTTGTAATAATAATTATGTTGTAAGTCACATTTTAAATTCATCAACATAAGACCGCGTGTTATCCAAAGTTCATTATTGTAATGAAATTTAATTACATAACTGCAGAGATACGATGACAAAAACATCTCATGTTGATATTTTACATTATTTTCTATGATACTTTTTGGAATATTTTAAATAATAAATCATGCTGTTAATTATACATTTTGCTGATATTAAACTCACAAATAAGGATCTTGTGTAATTTACAGTTCATTAATCTAACCTAAATTCAAGCTCAAACAAATCGTAACAAAACTATTTTTCCATGTTATCTTTGTTTTCACTATTTATCAGACACGTGCAGGACGTGAGAGGGTATTTAAGATCATATATCTTGTTAAATATTTACAGTTTAATTCGACAATCAGAAGTGACACATCTTGTTAGTGATACAGTGCTACACCTTGATCCTTATTATGGAGAAAAGATCAGCAGCACCTTCTTCGTATAGCCCATCAAATGCTATCAAGAAGCAAAAAACCAGCCAATCGGTGAAGAAAATTTCTTCAAAAAAATGAGTACTCTAGAGAAGTTCAATTCTCTAGGAGCGTTCATGTGGTTAAATTTAGAAACGATGGAAAAGAATAAACCGTACCTTCTGACCAATCTTACTAGAGGTACTTCTAAATATGGTGAAAGGATCATCGCTGAACTCAATGGCGACAGCAAATTATACCTGCCCGAAAGGTATAATGAGTTCAGTGATAAGCAGTTGGCAGAGCTGGGTAATGGTGAATACATGCTGATCAACCATGGACAGGAGCGGAAGGTATACAAACTCGAACTGAAAAAGAAAGAAGACGTGGAGATACCTGTAGAAGCGGCAACGTCTGATGATGACACGGATTTCCCTGTGTACGCTCAAACATTCGAAGATCATGGTTATTATGCTCCTGTCTAAGTGATTTAATTTTATTTTATATACAAATAAAATTTTATTCGCCTATTTTATAATGTATTACACTATTAGTTATTAATATAAATAAAAAAATATTAATTAAAGCTTCATGTTTTATTTAAAATATTTATTCTTAATTTACAAATATACAGATACACTTTTATTTCAGTGATGGTCTAATTCTTAAATATAACTTAATGATTTTCTGTATTTTATGTTTAAGTAATTCCTGATGAACACATACACAGGTGTCTGGACCTTCCTTTGTCTCATCTGATGACCAAATACAGCTAACATAATGAAGACCATGACAAGAAATTTTTGTTTCTTGGTGTTCATATTTTAAATTTTTTTTATGAAGGCTATGTAGCATTTTTCTATGATCATCAAGCAGAATATCGTCATAGTCATTCAAAAATTTTTGAAGTTGCATTTTATAAGGCACTCAAATGAATGTTAGATGTTCAACTTGCAAATATTACGTTAGCTAAATATATAAACTGTTATATCTATGATTTCTCTATAAACTGTTATATCTATGATTTCTCTATTGTTTAATAAAATTGTTTATTTCGTCGATATATTCGACTACATAACAAATCAAACATAAACTGAGCTCAACACTACGTCGCTGCCGGTCCTGAAGCAGAAGCCCCCACTTCACCCCGCCTCGAACCAGGCCAAACCCAAACCCCCGCCCCCGCCCCCGTCGGGCCCCCGTAAGGTCTATGCGTATGCTAGGAATCATACGGTAGCGACACCTTGCAGAGAATTTACGATAACGGCTTGACGTGATTCTATTTTTTTATATTTTTTTTAGTTTGCTTTTTCTATTATTTTTTTCTTTGACAGTGACAGGTTGGTGCCAAGATAGGCGGCTTGAATTGACACATGACAGAGGTGACAGACTCGACAAATGACAGCTGACAGTTGACAGATCTGTCATATCTGTCAGCGCCTACGCCTAAAGTGTTCCAGAACCCGCTTATCCATACTACTAGGATGCTCCGTGTGAGTGCTACCTAACATCTTTTTTTTTTTCAGAAGGAACACCCTGTATATTATTCGATTTTTGAGTTATATGTTAAGTTTAAAGGCGACTCTGATAACACACTAGTGTATTTAATTTGCACTGTTTTGGCATAAATAAATGTTTAAATCAAAATCGAATTTGCATTGTCTATAAAAGATTATTGCAATATCTATAAAAGATAACAAGTTAGCAAAAAACAGGTTCCACTGCTGTTTTCATCATACATAAGCCTACCTACAAATTATTACTTTTTACACTAGCTTATAAACTGTGTCAGCAATGAATGTTTGAAATATAGAGTTTTCATTCATGGATAACTTGATTGTTTCAAATAGAATGGTATACTTTTTTTTCATAGATAGACGTATAATTTCATTCGATTTCGATTCATATGGGCATCTCGGTATCTATTATTCCAAATTCGATGTTGAAATGAGGTTAAAACCTTGCATCTCAACTTTTGTACCAGTTTTGTAAATGTAAACTTGAAGAAAAAATTGCAGAAACATATATATATATATATATATATATATATATATATATATATATATATATATATATATATATATATATATATATATATATATATATATATATATATATATAGTAGAGGAGCTGGCCCGAAATCCACTGAACGAGTTATCAAAATTTTAACTGATCTACTTCGACTTTGGGCTATCCCGGTATGCCAAAACCGACCGTCTGCCGCCTCAGGTGGTGTTACTTAACTAAGGGGTGGCTTTTAAAAAGAGGGGCTGTCTACTATATGGTGGACTACATTTATCAAAAATAATCAATAGACATTTGAATAATATGGTCGATCCGAAGTGTTTTTGTACTACGGCAGACGATCTTTACGAATTACTTTTATATAGCAGACGCCCGTCAATATGACAGAAAATCAAGTTTACTAAACAACAATTATCAAAAATAATTTTTGCGCCATTCGACTCGATATGTCATATATTACCTAAAAAAGACGTGGCAGACGAAAAAGTTGAAATACATTTTCGGGCAGACGCTGTCAAAGTGACGGGTTGATATTTGGTAAACGATAATTATCAATGCAAAATTTAACATTGTTAGTAAGATCGTGAATATGTGCAAACAATTTGGCTTAAGCAGACGTTTTCTGCACTCGCCTAGAGTCTGGCAGACACCCGTCAAAATGACAGAAAATTAAGGTGACTAAACGACATTTATCAAAAATAATTTTTGCGCCGTTCGATTCGTTACGTCATATATTACCTAAAAAAGACATGGCAGACGAAAACATTGCAATATATTTTCGGGCAGACGCTGTCAAACTAACGGGTTGAGAATTGGTACATGGTAATTATCAACGCAAAATTTATTTTTCAGTTATTTTTCTTAAAAACAATCGCTAAAAAATCTAAACAAGCATACAAGAACAAACAATCGCTAACCTTGCTCTTTAATCCAGATTTATTTAGTTTTATACATGTAGGTATATGTATAAAATAAAAGCACACAGATCAAAATAAAATCACCCTCCAAACTGTTGTTAAAATCATCACAAAAAGGAACTGTAAAATAGGGTACATTCTTAAATATACTTAAATATATAAAAAACCACTAACTAACACTAACTAAATCAGTATAGATATCCTTTATGTAGACATATCGTTACATTCTGTCTTCCTACTAAAAATAATAACAAAAGAACAAAAATATCACCTACTCTGTGGGCGAACCGCTATCACTTGAACAAGTTACGGACAAGTCGTCATCACTTTTATCGGCATTTTTATTTTCATGTATTAGAATATCATTAAGTTCGTTAGGTGTTTGAAGATCCTCAAACCAAAGAATCTGGTACGAATTGTTTTTTTGAATCCAGCCTTGGTTAAGAGGATCATAAAACACTGGCATGGTTTTAGTAGCATTAGTCCATATAGCCGCAATTTGATTCGTTCTTTTTATTTTTTGTAAAAGAACAGCCCTAGAAGGTGGCAAAAGCTGAGCATTAAATGACTTTTTCAGAAAGAGTGGAGTGTTTGCAGATTGGGACATATAAGTGTCAATAAAAGTATGAAACCGTGCCTTATTTAGGCTGGAGAGTTTTGGTCGATTGTATAACTTACAAACATATTTTTCAATTATATTACAAATGCCTTCCGGAATATCTCTGGATGAGCCCAGCGAAGAAAATGCCCTTTGAGCTTCTTCGCAGCTTGATAACAATTTAAAGGGACGATTTTTGCCTTTGCCATAAAAGGCTGATGTATAATCGCACCCAGTAAATGCATGAAAAGCTGGCAAGGCCTTACACAGATGAGACCCTAAAGTTTCAAACAATTTGCTTAAATTGATGTACCTCAATGAATTGTTCGATATAAGGCCCGTTTCCATCCAAATTTTTTTCACGATGCGTTCATTAATTTTTTCCATATTTCCGAGAGTTATCACAGCAATGTCCGTATCCGATGCTCTGATGATAATATTATTTGCGCTGGTTTTTGAAAGATGAAATACAATGCGTGTATCCGCTTCTTCATGTTCACAGTAAAAATCGTCAATTGTTTCCTTAAGCACTTCTTGATTTTTAGCGCAGTATTTGTAGCATATATTTTCATTTGTTAGGTATATTATTTTGTTACCGATTATTGCAGCGTAGTTATTGTTTTGCCACTCAGCAGCTAAATACGTAACCAGAGCCCTTTTAAAGCCATCCTGCCGCAATGCTTTGATGAAATTACCTGGACGTCGCTGACTTGACACTGTGATAACATACTTATCGTCTCGAGAACCATTTGAAATTCTTCGGTCACGTTCAGCGTCTTTTAACGAAGGACTAATAATTTTGTCAAAAACCAGGTGTACTTCATTTCCCTTATAACCACATAATTTAGATAGGATCAATCTTGCCAGACCTTCAAATGTTGGTGGAGGATCTTTCAATAGGTGTAAAAAGAAATATCCGTCAATAACCGTGGCATCAATCGATTTTGGCTCTTCAGGGTTTTTGTCAACTTTTTCTAAAATCTTAAGAAGTGTGGATTTGTTTGTTTTTATCATGCTTCCATCGAGATTACAAAGCGATAAGGGAACAGGCGTTAAGGGATAAGTCATCACTAACTCTAGGTCTAGCTTATTATCTATTGATAACATCAAAAGTTTACTCATTAAATCTCTCTCAAATTTAAGTTCACGTATAGTTTCTTTATGTTTAATTGAGTATTTAATACCTTCGTTGGCAAAAGTATGTACAGCTGTTTTTTTATAGGCTTCTCAAACCTTGTGGGATCCAATATACATTCTTGAATAAATCTGTCACGTAATTCAATTCCGCTTTCTTCAACATTTGAAAGAAAATTTTCTGCTTGACTGGACGAAGCCTTTCCACTAACAATATTAAACAGCTCGTCTTTAGGTATATCTGAAAAGGGATTCATAAAATTCTCTATAGTGGTTATTAGTGAATTTAACGCCTTCTTGTCACTTTTTATCCGATGTTCTTGCAGTTCGGCTGAAACATCTTCCTTTTTATTGTAACCTACATCTTCAAATGTTTGTGTCACGATTGAAGTTCTTAGTGAATGACTAAGTGCCTATCTTTGCCGAGCTTCCACAGAATTCGTTATGGAAGTCACTCCTGACCGTCGTGCAGCATCTGCATTTATGGTCTGCTCGAGAGTTAAATCTACCGGTGATCTGGAAAACGGTTTGTTAGTTCGTTTAATAGAAAAGCAACCACTTACAAATTGACTTTTGTAGTTAGGGTATTTTGTTTCTATTTTTAATAGATTATCGTGAAATCTTGTTGTCCATCGAGCATAATTTGGCTGATTAAAGACAAAGAAGAGAAAAGATATTTCGTGCAATGTGAACGAGTATGTGTCAAAATCGGAAGTCCGTATACTTTTAGAAAAATTCCAGTATATCTGTATCAGACGGCAATACAAATACCAAAACTTTGCAGTTTTTCCCAGTGAGCCTTGTAACGTCTTTTCGCAATATTTTTCATTCTCTTCTAATAATTTTCTTAGTTCAGCTGACAAATCTTGACCGCTTTTTAATTTCTCTTGTATGGTATTCAGTTCCTCAATTAAAGTTTCAAGTATGCCTTTATATTCTGGATATGTTTTTATAAAACTGTTAAAATGAAGAACTTGTAAAACAGTACAAAATAGCGTGTGAAGTCGTTTACACCTATTAAAATGAGTTCCCATAATCAGTCCTTTTATTGATCCCGCTGCCATAAGTTGTGCATCTATCAAAACATCTGTAAAGCCCGAGTCCTCAATAAATTTGCCTACTGCTTTGAAGTATGCCATTTGTATATGAAAAGCGCCTAACTAACTAAAAATGCTATCATATAAAGGAGATTCGGTGTTTTGAATTTGAAAAGCTATTTTGGCAATTGCTAGGTCGTAGGTTACAGCGATTATACTTTGATTGATTTCTTTCGCAATTTTTTTTGCCATATTAAGAGTTTCGGCTACAACAGCTGATGACGTAGGAGACATATTTATTTGAGGCAAATAATAAATCTTCTGACGAGGGAGAGTATCAACATGGAACTTTGAATTCCATCCAACCCACATTGGTAAGTCATCAGGTAGAATTGCGTGGGAAATTATAAATAGTAGGTCTTGCTTCTTATAGTCCTCTAAACCTTTTGGTTTTAAGTTTCTTTGGAGATCTTGCTGTTCCAGAAAAGTATCAGTCATTTTCGGCTTTTTCCTATACGGTTCTATATTTCTTTCCTGTATATCAAATTTACGCCTACGAAATTTAAGTTCCGCGGTTTGTTGTTTTTGCAAGTGGTCTGGTAATGTTGTTAAGCATTGATCTTCTCGATAAAATATTCCTACAGTGTCGTGCAGGGTGTCCTTACCGCTAAAAGTTTCTACGTATCTATCAAAATTATCAAAACCTAGGCCACAATGCTTAGTTTGAGATGAGGTTACTTCTTAAGGTAGAATGTTTTCATTTGTTACTGATGCATAAGTGAGTTCAGTCTCTAGTTCTTCTGCTAAATGATAACTAATTGTGTGTCCATATCTATTCAGCAATGTCAGAAGTTTCTTGCTGCCTGTTAATGTCTTAACTGTTAGTCCGAGTTTTAAGTGTTTCGCTGGTTTTATTTTACCTCTTGTAACATTATATACTGTGTCGTCGGCTAAAGAGTTCACTTTAATGTTGTTTTTAATTGTAGCAGTTTCTGTTCCATTAATTAAATAATGAAAAAAGTTTTTAGATGGGCAGGTACATCACATTCCCCTTTTATTATGTCTTCAACTTGGAGGTTTTGTGGAAGAGGTTGTCTTTTTAATTGTAAGATATCTTTACGCAGGCGCAACGCAACTTGTTGTAGCTGAAATTCTTTATTATTTTCACTTGCCATTTGCTGCAAAAGGCTATCTGATAAAGTTAAGGATGTACTAAATAATATGTTCTTATTAAACATAACGCTTTTGCTGTTATTTTCAATAATTTCTTCTGAAATATATTTTTTTAAACGTTCAAAACTTTTTTTATGGATGATACGCATTTGTGTATAGTTCGAAGTTTTTTTAACTCTACTTTTATTTAATTTTTTTATAACTTTGTTACTATATAAAGTGCGACATATTTGGTGATATTTTATTTCTTTTGCGATAAAATCAGCGTTTCCAACTTTTGTTAGCAAAACCGGATCGTCTAATATTTTTATACAAGATACTATGCTATTTTGAATTTTTTGCGTGGCAACACTAATCAGCCCATACCTTTTTCTATTACGTAAAAAATATTTGTTGTTACAAAAGAGACACACATTTTTGACCACGCCAGTTGTCTTTGATTTTAATGGTATAACCAAACTTTTCCTAGTCAATATTCTCTCACCACGAGTCTCACCATCTTTGCTTGATTCTGTATGTAAAATATTTTCAGAATCATACGATTCGGAAGGAATTTCTTCTGGAAGATTATTATATTTTTCAATAGCAGTTTTCTTTACTGCTGTATAAAGACGGTAGCAAGAAGAATGATATCCATAGACATTGTTGACGCTATCCGGTATACATATTAAGTTATATTTTAGTGATAACTTTTTGCGCACACAAGAAATAAATTTGCAGTGGAGTAAATACCTTAAAAGTTTTTGGTTCATTCTTGGCAGTTTTGTTATCAACATGTATAACACACTGATACTTCTCTGCTTCAACATAATACAACACGTTTTGATCTGGGACAGAAGTTTCAGTCTCGGTTTCAGGAATTTTTTGGGCTTGCTGCACCATTTTTGATGGACCTGCTTCTGCATTATCCTGTATAAAAAAAGTAGCGTGAAGAAAAATCTTAAATGCAATCCGAATGAAATAATACAAAAAATAGTAAAAATTTCATTAAATGCATTAAGAAAAATGTTTATCCAATTAAAAAAATATTATTTGATCATTTAGGTACTTATTTTTTGAAATTAAACGGTCTAATAAATAGGCTATCTTGTTTTAAAATAGATGGGAAAGTACCTAACTTCTAATAAGTAACTTGAAATAACTAACTTAAAATAAGTAAGTACGTATGTAAAAATAAAATAAAAAATATATCAAAACATACCATTTTATCGGCTTGATTAAACACTAAGGATGTTGAAAAACTGCACGTACACAATATTATTTGCAATGTACTTCATAAAAACATGTTCAAATAGTATAATGCATTTTTCACAAATACAGCCGACAAAAACGCTGCTTTATTTTCCTTTATTTGGAAACGGAATGCGGCAAATATCACTGTCACTACACTATAAGCTAGCGATGCCAGCGAGAGCTACCGAGTTTACCCGATTACTTATTAGGCAAATGCCGTTTGCTCCGTTTCCATGGTGACGCGGGCATATCTGGTTGCACCTCCGTCCACCGTCTATAGTTCTACATAGTAGGGAGCTCCAACTTTGACAACGTCTGCCCGAAAATGTATTGCAATGTTTTCGTCTGCCATGTCTTTTTTAGGTAATATATGACGTAACGAATCGAACGGCGCACAAATTATTTTTGATAAATGTCGTTTAGTCACCTTAATTTTCTGTCATTTTGACGGGTGTCTGCCAGACTCTAGGCGAGTGCAGAAAACGTCTGCTTAAGCCAAATTGTTTGCACATATTCACGATCTTACTAACAATGTTAAATTTTGCATTGATAATTATCGTTTACCAAATATCAACCCGTCACTTTGACAGCGTCTGCCCGAAAATGTATTTCAACTTTTTTGTCTGCCACGTCTTTTTTAGGTAATATATGACATATCGAGTCGAATGGCGCAAAAATTATTTTTGATAATTGTTGTTTAGTAAACTTGATTTTCTGTCATATTGGCGGGCGTCTGCTATATAAAAGTAATTCGTAAAGATCGTCTACCGTAGTACAAAAACACTTCGGTTCGACCATATTATTCAAATGTCTATTGATTATTTTTGATAAATGTAGTTCACCATATAGTAGACAGCCCCTCTTTTTAAAAGCCACCCCTTAGTTAAGTAACACCACCTGAGGCGGCAGACGGTCGGTTTTGGCATACCGGGATAGCCCAAAGTCGAAGTAGATCAGTTAAAATTTTGATAACTCTCGTTCAGTGGATTTCGGGCCAGCTCCTCTACTAATATATATATATATATATATATATATATATATATATATATATATATATATATATATATATATATATATATATATATATATATATATATATATATATACCTATATACTTACTATTTTCCGTTCTCGGTGTTGATTATTAAATAAGTATTCAATATAAAGTATTCAATGTAAATCCAAAACATTACATAGTTTTATTTTGTAGTCTACTTTAGAGTTAAATTGTTAGATCTGGCAACACTGTTTCATATTTCAAGTGATGTGACGTCATTCGCGACATGCGCAGTTTGTCTCAACGCTATATTCAACGTTTACCGTAATCTACCTGTCTACCTGTTACTCACCTGTTTCACAAGATTCCATAGACATGTCTATTTTTGTATGCTTCGCGGTTCAAGAGGCATTGAATTCGCTCCTATTCAAAGTGCCATTGAATTCGCTGCTATTCCAACACGCATCTCCTAAAACAATGACCGGTGTGATTTTAGCGGCCAAATGTCCAGCAGCCGCTTCACGAAGACAACCGAACGTTTTACAGGACCGTAACAGGGATGACGCGCAAGATACATTATAAGTTTTTTTTACACAATATCAGAAACGCATGTGGAAACAAATTAAAATCTAGCAGGGTTATCAATACTTCTATATAATCCTGGCAACAAATGTACCCACGATCATTCACACCCGCATGAGAAATGGCGTATTGCTAGATATTTCACTTTTTATTACAAAACCTGTACATACTAACAGATTAAAACTTGGCAAGGCTATTGATAATGTTAAAAGCTATCATAAAAATACAGCGCCTAGCACTCGCAAGCCGTACAAGAGATGGGAGGGGAGTACACGATGAAAGTTATTTATATTTTTATTTAAAAAACTATACATACTAACAGATTAAGACTAAGCGTGGTTATTGCTCCTATAAAATGCTACCAAAAAAATATAGCCCCAAACACTCGCAGGCCGTAGGAGAGATGGGAGGGGAGGAAATCTTGACAGATAATTAAATTTTTATTTCAAAAACTGTACATACTAACAGTTTAAGATTAAGCGGGGTTATTGCTCCTATAATATGCTATGAAAAAAAAATAGCCCCAAACGCTCGCAAGCCGTAGGAGAGATGGGAGGGGAGGAAATCTTTAAATATAATTAATTTTTTATTTCAAAAACTGTACATACTAACAGTTTAAGACTAAGCGGGGTTATTGCTCCTATAATATGCTATGAAAAAAATATAACCCCAAGCACTCGCAAGCCGTAGGAGGGGCGGGAGGGGGGAAAATCTTGATGGTTATTAAAATTTATATTTAAAAAACTAAACATACTAATAGATTAAAACTAAGCATGGTTATAGCTTCTATAAAACGCTATCAAAAAAATATATCCACAAAAACTCGCAAGCCGTAGGAGAGATGGGAGGGGAGGAAATCTTTAAATATAATTAAATTTTTATTTCAAAAACTGTACATACTAACAGTTTAAGACTTAGCGTGGTTATTGCTCCTATAATATTCTATGAAAAAAATATAGCGCCAAACACTCGCAAATCGTAGGAGGGGTGGGAGGGGAGGAAATCTTGATAGTTATTAAAATTTATATTTAAAAAACTAAACATACTAACAGATTAAGACTAAGCGTAGTTATTGCTTCTATAAAATGCTATCAAAAAAATATATCCACAAACACTCTTAAGCCGTAGGAGGGGTGGGAGGGGAGGAAATCTTGATAGTTATTAAAATTTATATTTAAAAAACTAAACATACTAACAAATTAAGACTAAGCGTAGTTATTGCTTCTATAAAATGCTATGAAAAAAATATAGCCCCAGGCACTCGCGAGCCGTAGGAGAGATGGAAGGGGAGAAAATGCTGACGACAGGGAAGTACAATTTTATTTCAAAAAGTATTGTTTGTCTATCTTTCAACATTTGTATAGTGAAACTGCGAGTGGTTTTACCTTTATTTTGCTGTACCAAGAAGTTTTAACATGAAATAAAAAATTTCCTTAGTAAAATTTAAAAAAAAGATGTCAAGGGGGTGACTGGTATTCGATACTAGGACCAAGACTATTTATTAAAATATTTCGATCTTGCCAGATAATTAAATGTTTATTTGAAAAACTATACATACTAACAGATTAAGACTAAGCGGGGTTATTTCTCATATAATATGCTATGAAAAAAATATAGCCCCAAACGCTCGCAAGCCGTAGGAGAGATGGGAGGGGAGGAAATCTTTAAATATAATTAAATTTTTATTTCAAAAACTGTGCATACTAACAGTTTAAGACTTAGCGGGGTTATTGCTCCTATAATATTCTATGAAAAAAATATAGCCCCAAGCACTCGCAAGCCGTAGGAGAGATGGGAGGGGAGGAAATCTTGACAGATAATTAAATTTTTATTTCAAAAACTGTACATACTAACAGTTTAAGACAAAGCGGGGTTATTGCTCCTATAATATGCTATGAAAAAAATATAGCCCCAAACGCTCGCAAGCCGTAAGAGGGGCGGGAGGAGAGGAAATCTTGATAGTTATTAAAATTTATATTTAAAAAACTAAACATACTAACAGATTAAGACTAAGCGTAGTTATTGCTTCTATAAAATGCTATCAAAAAAATATATCCACAAACACTCTCAAGCCGTAGGAGGGGTGGGAGGGGAGGAAATCTTGATAGTTATTAAAATTTATATTTAAAAAACTAAACATACTAACAGATTAAGACTAAGCGTAGTTATTGCTTCTATAAAATGCTATGAAAAAAATATAGCCCCAGGCACTCGCAAGCCGTAGGAGAGATAGAAGGGGAGAAAATGCTGACGACAGGGAAGTACAATTTTATTTTAAAAAGTATTGTTTGTCTATCTTTCAACATTTTTATAGTGAAACTGCGAGTGGTTTTACCTTTATTTTGCTGTACCAAGAAGTTTTAACATGAATTAAAAAATTTCCTTAGTTAGATTTAAAAAAATATATGTCAAGGGGGTGACTGGGATTCGATACTAGGACCAAGACTATTTATTAAAATATTTCGATCTTGCCAGATAATTAAATGTTTATTTGAAAAACTATACATACTAACAGATTAAGACTAAGCGGGGTTATTTCTCATATAATATGCTATGAAAAAAATATAGCCCCAAACGCTCGCAAGCCGTAGGAGGGGCGGGAAGAGAGAAAATCTTGACAGATGATTAAATTTTTATTTCAAAAACTGTACATACTAACAGTTTAAGACTAAGCGGGGTTATTGCTCCTATAATATGCTATGAAAAAAAAATAGCCCCAAACGCTCGCAAGCCGTAGGAGAGATGGGAGGGGAGGAAATCTTTAAATATAATTAAATTTTTATTAAAAAAACTGTACATACTAATAGTTTAAGATTAAGCGGGGTTATTGCTCCTATAATATGCTATGAAAAAAATATAACCCCAAGCACGCGCAAGCCGTAGGAGGGGCTGGAGGGGAGTAAATCTTGATAGTTATTAAAATTTATATTTAAAAAACTAAACATACTAACAGATTAAAACTAAGCGTAGTTATAGCTTTTATAAAACGCTATCAAAAAAATATATCCACAAACACTCGCAAGCCGTAGGAGGGGTGCGAGGGGAGGAAATCTTGACAGATAATAAAATTTTTATTTCAAAAAATGTACATACTAACAGTTTAAGACTAAGCGGGGTTATTGCTCCTATAATATGCTATGAAAAAAATATAGCCCCAAACGCTCGCAAGCCGTAGGAGAGATGGGAGGGGAGGAAATCTTTAAATATAATTAAATTTTTATTTAAAAAACTATACATACTAACAGATTAAGACTAAGCGTGGTTATTGCTCCTATAAAATGCTACCAAAAAAATATAGCCCCAAACACTCGCAAGCCATAGGAGAGATGGGAGGGGAGGAAATCTTGACAGATAATTAAATTTTTATTTCAAAAACTGTACATACTAACAGTTTAAGACTAAGCGGGGTTATTGCTCCTATAATATGCTATAAAAAAATATAGCCCCAAACGCTCGCAAGCCGTAGGAGAGATGGGAGGGGAGGAAATCTTTAAATATAATTAAATTTTTATTTCAAAAACTGTACATACTAACAGTTTTAGACTTAACGGGGTTATTGCTCCTATAATATTCTATGGAAAAAATATAGCGCCAAACACTCGCAAGCCCCGCTTAGTCTTAATCTGTTAGTATGTTTAGTTTTTTAAATATAAATTTTAATAACTATCAAGATTTCCTCCCCTCCCACCCCCCCTACGGCTTGCGAGTGTTTGGCGCTATATCTTTTTCATAGAATATTATAGGAGCAATAACCCCGCTAAGTCTTAAACTGTTAGTATGTACAGTTTTTGAAATAAAAATTTAATTGTATTTAAAGATTTCCTCCCCTCCCATCTCTCCTACGGCTTTCGAGTGTTTGGGGCTATATTTTTTTCTTAGAATATTATAGGAGAAATAACCCTGCTTAGTCTTAAACTCTTAGTATGTACAGTTTTTGAAATAAAAATTTAATTATATTTAAAGATTTCCTCCCCTCCCATCTCTCCTACGGCTTGCGAGCGTTTGGGGCTATATTTTTTTCATAGCATATTATATGAGCAATAACCTCGCTTAGTCTTAATCTGTTAGTATGTATAGTTTTTCAAATAAACCTTTAATTATCTGGCAAGATCGAAAAATTTTAATAAATAGTCTTGGTTCTAGTATCGAATCCCAGTCACCCCCTTGACATCTTTTTTTTTAAATCTTACTAAGGAAATTTTTTATTTCATGTTAAAACTTCTTGGTACAGCAAAATAAAGGTAGAACCGCTCGCAATTTCACTATAAAAATGTTGAAAGATAGACAAACAATACTTTTTAAAATAAAATTGTACTTCCCTGTCGTCAACATTTTCTCCCCTTCCATCTCTTCTACGGCTTGCGAGTGCCTGGGGTTATATTTTTTTCATAGCATTTTATAGAAGCAATAACTACGCTTAGTCTTAATCTGTTAGTATGTTTAGTTTTTTAAATATAAATGTTAATAACTATCAAGATTTCCTCCCCTCCCACCCCTCCTACAGCTTGCGAGTGTTTGGCGCTATATTTTTTTCATAGAATATTATAGGAGCAATAACCCCGCTAAGTCTTAAACTGTTAGTATGTACAGTTTTTGAAATAAAAAAAATTAATTATATTTAAAGATTTACTCCCCTCCCATCCCTCCTACGGCTTGCGGGTGTTTGTGGATATATTTTTTTGATAGCATTTTATAGAAGCAATAACTACGCTTAGTCTTAATCTGTTAGTATGTTTAGTTTTTTAAATATAAATTTTAATAACTATCAAGATTTCCTCCCCTCCCACCCCTCCTACGGCTTGCGAGTGTTTGGCGCTATATTTTTTTCATAGAATATTATAGGAGCAATAACCACGCTAAGTCTTAAACTGTTAGTATGTACAGTTTTTGAAATAAAAATTTAATTATATTTAAAGATTTCCTCCCCTCCCATCTCTCCTACGGCTTGCGAGCGTTTGGGGCTATATTTTTTTCATAGCATATTATATGAGCAATAACCTCGCTTGGTCTTAATCTGTTAGTATGTATAGTTTTTCAAATAAACATTTAATTATCTGGCAAGATCGAAAAATTTTAATAAATAGTCTTGGTCCTAGTATCGAATCCCAGTCACCCCCTTGACATCTTTTTTTTTTAAATCTTACTAAGGAAATTTTTTATTTCATGTTAAAACTTCTTGGTACAGCAAAATAAAGGTAGAACCGCTCGCAATTTCACTATAAAAATGTTGAAAGATAGACAAACAATACTTTTTAAAATAAAATTGTACTTCCCTGTCGTCAACATTTTCTCCCCTTCCATCTCTTCTACGGCTTGCGAGTGCCTGGGGTTATATTTTTTTCATAGCATTTTATAGAAGCAATAACTACGCTTAGTCTTAATCTGTTAGTATGTTTAGTTTTTTAAATATAAATTTTAATAACTATCAAGATTTCCTCCCCTCCCACCCCTCCTACGGCTTGCGAGTGTTTGGCGCTATATTTTTTTCATAGAATATTATAGGAGCAATAACCCCGCTAAGTCTTAAACTGTTAGTATGTACAGTTTTTGAAATAAAAAAAATTAATTATATTTAAAGATTTACTCCCCTCCCACCCCTCCTACGGCTTGCGAGTGTTTGTGGATATATTTTTTTGATAGCATTTTATAGAAGCAATAACTACGCTTAGTCTTAATCTGTTAGTATGTTTAGTTTTTTAAATATAAATTTTAATAACTATCAAGATTTCCTCACCTCCCGCCCCTCTTACGGCTTGCGAGTGCTTGGGGTTATATTTTTTTCATAGCATATTATAGGAGCAATAACCACGCTAAGTCTTAAACTGTTAGTATGTACAGTTTTTGAAATAAAAATTTAATTATATTTAAAGATTTCCTCCCCTCCCATCTCTCCTACGGCTTGCGAGTGTTTGGGGCTATATTTTTTTCATAGAATATTATAGGAGAAATAACTCTGCTTAGTCTTAAACTGTTAGTATGTACAGATTTTGAAATAAAAATTTAATTATATTTAAAGATTTCCTCCCCTCCCATCTCTCCTACGGCTTGCGAGCGTTTGGGGCTATATTTTTTTCATAGCATATTATATGAGCAATAACCTCGCTTAGTCTTAATCTGTTAGTATGTATAGTTTTTCAAATAAACATTTAATTATCTGGCAAGATCGAAAAATTTTAATAATTAGTCTTGGTTCTAGTATCGAATCCCAGTCACCCCCTTGACATCTTTTTTTTTAAATCTTACTAAGGAAATTTTTTATTTCATGTTAAAACTTCTTGGTACAGCAAAATAAAGGTAGAACCGCTCGCAATTTCACTATAAAAATGTTGAAAGATAGACAAACAATACTTTTTAAAATAAAATTGTACTTCCCTGTCGTCAACATTTTCTCCCCTTCCATCTCTTCTACGGCTTGCGAGTGCCTGGGGCTATATTTTTTTCATAGCATTTTATAGAAGCAATAACTACGCTTAGTCTTAATCTGTTAGTATGTTTAGTTTTTAAATATAAATTTTAATAACTAGCAAGATTTCCTCCCCTCCCACCCATCCTACGGCTTGCGAGTGTTTGTGGATATATTTTTTTGATAGCGTTTTATAGAAGCAATAACCACGCGTAGTTTTAATCTGTTAGTATGTTTAGTTTTTTAAATATAAATTTTAATAACTATCAAGATTTCCTCACCTCCCGCCCCTCTTACGGCTTGCGAGTGCTTGGGGTTATATTTTTTTCATAGCATATTATAGGAGCAATAATCCCGTTTATTCTTAAACTGTTAGTAAGTACAGTTTTTGAAATAAAAAATTAATTATATTTAAAGATTTCCTCCCCTCCCATCTCTCCTACGGCTTGCGAGCGTTTGGGGCTATATTTTTTTCATAGCATATTATAGGAGCAATAACCCCGCTTAGTCTTAAACTGTTAGTATGTACAGTTTTTGAAATAAAAATTTAATTATCTGTCAAGATTTCCTCCCCTCCCATC
The DNA here is from genome assembly GCA_964006375.1 of Tillus elongatus. Classification (NCBI taxonomy): domain Eukaryota; kingdom Metazoa; phylum Arthropoda; class Insecta; order Coleoptera; family Cleridae; genus Tillus; species Tillus elongatus. The sequence continues at coordinate 43,660,303 of OZ023268.1, forward strand.
GCTCCTACGGCTTGCGAGTGTTTGGGGCTATATTTTTTTGGTAGCATTTTATAGGAGCAATAACCACGCTTAGTCTTAATCTGTTAGTATGTATAGTTTTTTAAATAAAAATATAAATAACTTTCATCGTGTATTCCCCTCCCATCTCTTGTACGGCTTGCGAGTGCTAGGCGCTGTATTTTTATGATAGCTTTTAACATTATCAATAGCCTTGCCAAGTTTTAATCTGTTAGTATGTACAGGTTTTGTAATAAAAAGTGAAATATCTAGCAATAAGCCATTTCTCATGCGGGTGTGAATGATCGTGGGTACATTTGTTGCCAGAATTATATAGAAGTATTGATAACCCTGCTAGATTTTAATTTGTTTCCACATGCGTTTCTGATATTGTGTAAAAAAACTTATAATGTATCTTGCGCGTCATCCCTGTTACGGTCCTGTAAAACGTTCGGTTGTCTTCGTGAATCGGCTGCTGGACATTTGGCCGCTAAAATCACACCGGTAAAACAATGTACATAAATTACAATTGGGGTGGGCAATCAAAGGCTAAAATGTTAAAAAATTAATATAGATTTTGAGGAAATGATAGTTATATTGTTACTAATCCAAATAATGTCCCTTAAGAATGATTTTCTCTTATTGCGGCATAGTGGCATACTTACCGGAGAGCTTCTTTCCCAACAACAAATTTTTTTGTTCTGTCGCTTATCTGGTCCATTATCGCTATTTTCTAGTTAGGCGGCAAACAGTATAAATAAATTAACAAAACCACAAAAGTTTCTTATGCACTGTACAAAGAGAAAAGAGTAATCTAGTCCTCAATACTTGTTCACTGAAATCTCGCAAGTGCGCCCAAACACATAACTAAGGAACAAAGAATGCTTTGAATAGGGATGGTTCAGAATTAGACAGAATTGCGCAACTTTCAAACAATGAAACAGGATACTAGAGGAAATAACTTGTTGTGGAATTAGCCAATAGAATCTCTTCACGCTAATTTCAAAATTAAATTTTGAGTCCCGCTTTGTAATTGTGCAGACAATACAACTAATCAGCCGTTTTCTTTCTGTGCGCTTGGTTTGTAGATTTTTGTAATTTATATATAAATTAATACGGCTATGGTAACCAGCCTCCTAAACTATTGGTAGATGAACGGCAGGGTCGCCATCTCGGTGGGGAACCAGGTAGTATGTGCTATCACTACAGCTCCAATTAACACAAAATGTTATAAATAGAGACTGTGTACAACCAACTAACAATTTTGTAAATTATCAGCCCTGGCCCATTTCTTCCCTTTATACAGGGACAATGTATGTAAGGCTATATTTATTCTTACCATAATTAGAAACGCATAGAGAGGTTCCGCTCTAATTACAGCTCGTCAGTGCGCTATAAAAATTACAGCGAGAACACACTTATATAAAGTAATACGGCTTTGGCAGCCAGCCTCCTAGAACATTGTGAGATGCACGACAGAATGTAGCGTTACGTTGTCCCTGTATTAGTGATGAAGAAATGGGCCAAGGCTGACAATTTACAGTATTGTTGGTTGGTTGTACACAGTCTCTATAACATTTTGTATTAATTGGAGCTGTCGTGACAACATACTACCTGGTTCCGCATCAAGATGACGAACCTGTCGTACATCTCACAATGTTCTAGTAGGCTGGCTATCAGCATACCCGTATTACTTTATAGGTGTATTCTCGCTATAATTAGTATAGCGCATTGACGAGCTCTAATTACAGCGAAACGGGTCTACGTTTCTAAGTATGGTGAGAATACATTTAGCCTCACATGCATTGTCCCTGTATTAGGGAAGAAATATGGGTCAGGGCTGACAATTTGTAAAATTGTTAGCTGGTTGTACACAGTATGTATATATGTAACATTTTGTGCTCATTGCAGCTGCGTTACAGCATACTACCTGGTTCCGCACAGAGATAGCGACCCTGTCGTACATCTCACAATGTTCTGGAATAGCAATTAACAAGCCTATGACCTGGCGTGACCCAACCTTAATGAATTATAACCTTGAACTGGAATAGAAAACCCGCATGAATCGCAGTCGCGGCAAATTTTCCAACAGAAATAGGTGGGACATAAAAAGTGTTGCTGTATTTTAATTATACCCATTTATTTTTTTATTGCGGCTTAAATCTTATATAAACCATTACGTTTTTATCAATTTGTAACATAATTTTCTTACCATATCTAAATATAAAAATAGATGTTTTAAACAAATTACTTGCAAAATCAGTAGTAATTGAAAGCTCGTAGTGGACTACTATAAGGTTTAAGAATGTTAAAAAATAATAGTGCAAGTAAGTATCACAAAAGTTAAATGTACTATAGCTTGAGACTATTGAAAGTGTGATTTGAACTATCTATCAGAAATGCTATCTAACAAGAAGATTTTCTCTAGCACAGAAGAAATCTCATTGCGAATTTTTAGAAATAGCTCCAAAATCACTTTACGAGACAAGAAATGTTCAGTTTTGTCATTTCTGATAGTCGCGGTTTCACTGCTCGTCACCACTTTATTCTGAGATACTTATGTCTGGTTGCGCTAACAAATATCTTGGTAAATTTGTAGATTATTCCACAGTCAGGTTTCTGAATATATGACTTTTCTCTGAAATATATTTAGAAACACCCATATATGCATAAACAACAAAATAAATGTTCTGGCTAAAACCCCCAAACAATTAACCGTACCTGGAGCGAATTGGGGTGCTGGGCGAAGAAAATTAAAAAGAGATTTAAGTGCAAAATGCGAAAAAAAAAATAGCATTTTAGCTGAACTTCCATCAAATGCTTTTTTTCACATTTTGCAGCTTTACTTTCTTTTAATTATGTTTACCCCATACCACACCACGAGTCCCGTAACTTTCTTGGTGGTTGAAACCACAAGAATTATTTCGTGGTTTATAGGGGTGGTAATAAGCATGTTAAAAAAAGAGCGAACATTACGCCACCACTTAATTTCTTTCCCAAGAGATTATCGGTTTGACGAAATGAAAAGCTAGGGCAAGGAAAACTCATTAAAATGCACCGCTACATAATTTTTGTGTAAGTAGTTGGCTGGCATGGTTTGTAAAAAAAATTCCGAAAACAGACCTCGCGCCACCCCTCCCGTTCCCTCATAAATGACGCCCTGTTCGCCCAATTAAAAATCTAGTGGAAAGAAAAACCACATAACAATATACAGTTTACATCTTGCTATGCCCGCTCTTTTGTCTCGAGGACTTCCAAGTTGTGGAATTCCTTGCCGGCACATGTTTTTCCTTCTCCCCCGAACCACCAAACCTTCAAGCCCAGAATTAACAAGTTGCCTCTTTCCTCCTTGTCGACACCCACGGCACGATAGTATTTAGGCTGTAAGCCCTCGTGGTGTGTTGTTGAAATAAAAATAAAATATCTGCAGAAGTGAGGGGGGGGGGGTGTAGAGAAATTGCCCGCCAACCGCCCCCACTACCGACCAACCACCTTATTATTCTTGCGAAGACAATTTTGAAATACAAAAATTACAAACATCTTTTCATTCTGTATCCATTTATGCCATTTAAAAAAAAACTACATGTTCTTCATTGTACGAGTCTTCAGGATTAACCTCACTGGATAGAATATTTGCGATAAACCAGAAATTCAATCCACTTAACCTTGATCAACTTTTGAAATATGAGTCCCAAGCTCGAAAAGTGAAAAAAAATATTGTAGCAATAATATATAGGTATTATGCCCCCATGCAGATTTCGAGACACTGTTCAGCACTAATTTCTATCAATACTCTTATTTCTTCAAACATTTGATTACAACATGGCAAGTAATAGCCAGGCCAGTCAACAAGAAGATGACCTTCTCTGGCTAATTGGAATAAGTTAATAAAGATTGAGTACAATTATACCAATGGCCAAGCGGATGCCATAGGCATTAAAAATAAAAACAATATATATGGTTTTACGTCTAACTTTTTATTTATTCAAGCTGAGCACCACTCATACAGTCAATACTTGGATGAGTTAACCGGCTGGGTGTTGCTGATGTCGTGATAAATTTTAAGTATACTTAACACCTATACCCCCCACCCCACCCCAAAGTTGGTTTACGCCTGGTATACGGGATCAATAACTGACGTACAAAATGTAACTTTACTTTTATTAAATATTTGAAGTGTTACTATTTTTCGTTAGATGGTGCGAAGATCATGCACGTATCAAATCTCATCGCTGCATTGTTTATGTCAAAAAAATGTTGACTGTGCTGGCAGCTGCTGGCGCCTGCTGAACTCAATCTATATTATTCTTAAATTTTACTTTCAATTAACAAAATAATATATTCCTTAAATCCTAAACAAACTTGATATGTAAATTTTTGATGTTTTTAATAAAATCCTGATTGCAAAAAGAAACCAATTATTGTAAATTTGGCGTATTAACGTACATAAGACATAAGAAAAGAAATAAAAGAAAATTGTTTGCTCTGAATTTCAACCGAATTGCTTAATAATGGGATTAGGATTTTTGTATTATAATTGAACATGGAGGCCCATAGCTTTAGTATTGATAATTAAGTACACTATGTCATATGTAGCAGCAAGTGAATTAATTTTATGTATTATTAGATTATAATAAATAATCTACATAATTGTACATTTATATTGATTGCAACAATGAGTTCGAATTTTCAAAAATAATTGTTAGGTATTATGTTGTCTTAACCAAATTATTAATTAATAATAATTTCAACTGTAGCTCACTTTCTATATGAGTAGGGTAAACGATACAGTTATTGGCCATTTGTACGAATATTAAGGTTACAGCGCTCCTTCTTGTATATTAATCAACTAGGAAAACTGTAGTCGCACAGTATAATATAAGATATATTATTTTTGATGATAACATACTTTTTTTTGACTTAAACTGTTCAAAAAAGAATAAAAAATTCTAAATTGTTGACCAACTCATAAAAGTAGTGATTGGCCATAGGCATATAGTGATTGGCCTAACATCTCTTACAGTGATTGTCATACCCTTCGATGTCAGCTGTAAACAATTAATTTTCTATGGGAATAATAAACAAACATCATGCAACAATTTATTTTTCAATTAATGGAAATTTTTAAGCACGATTTACAATGAAATATAGTAGAGTTTGATTTATGTAAATTCATTTTCCTTATACAATTCAGATGAAAAGCTCTGGTGCAGGATTTACATTTTATACCAATATTTGATTCATTCATATTGTTGGTGCAAGTAAAACATAAGCCGTTAATTTTTCTCACATTATCTCCTAAGCTCAAACCACAAGTCTCTTGTGCATTCTCTAACCTAACATTGGATAAAATATGTATCCTTGAACTTGTACCATCTTGAGAACTGTATTCATTCTTGGTGTCACTGCTACCAAAAAGATTTTTGGTGGCTTGTTGTATTCTTAAAAGTTGGTATTGTTGGCTGCCCGATGTGTTCCCTTCATCATCAAACTCACGTCCTATGTTTTCCCTATTTCTTATATTTTCATTCACATCGTCATGTGGATTTGACGCTTCTGATCTACATTTGTTTTTACTCTTAAAATATTGCTTTTTAACATTTTTGTTTTCTAATTTCTTGAAGTTCTCTGCTGTTTTCCTCAATTTATTCTCAAGCCTTTTAACTTTCCTCTCTTCTTTCTCAGTTTCTTTCTCTTTTTTAGTTTGTTCCTTATCACTCATGATTTTCTTCCATTGAGTTGATGTTAAGACAAACGGAAGTCTTTCGCTTTGCCTCTTACCCTTTCTCGCAGGAGTTTGAGGCCACTGTAAGAATGTATCAAGACTTACATCTGCTGAAGTATTTTCAGTATCTACAGAGGCCATGGTTAAATGGTCTATCTTATATAAACAGGAGTCCGTTGTAGGGCATATTCCGGAAGCATTATGATCACTCACAAGTTTTCCAGATTGACATGGTTGTGTTAGTTGAAAAATGTCACCGTTATAATCTTCGAAAACAATTGGTATTTCTTCTATATTGATATTTCTCAAGGTAAGGGTTGAGTCATTGTTTTCCAAATAGGTATCGAGGTTTGCTGCGCTGGTTGATTTTAGCCTAGCACTAATATCAAGTCCGTCTGTGCTTTCTCTGGCTATTGGTGATGCATGAGTTTCCTGTGACAATTCATTAGGATTGATATGTGTGGGATTTATTTCTTCTACCGATACTTCAGAAATGTCTTCTTTTGGTTTGAATCTCTTCCACATACTGTACAGCATACCGAATTCTTCTGAATGGTTGTTGATGCAATGCTGTCCTTTTTGAAATTCATTAATATAATTTTCACCAACAATTTCTTTAAATGCTGGATACGACAGGACGTAATTTTTTTTCAAACCAGTTTGTTCGTATGTATTGACTTTAGCAGCTCCCAAACATTTTGTGACGTCTATCGCATTTGGATTCCATGGGTACAAGCCACAAGCTTTAAACCCATTTTGGATGATAGTTGACTTTGCAACGTTTTTGATAACATTTTCAAGAACTGTTGCAAAGTGCTCTTTGCTTAATGTTTCATTGGTATGGTCGCGTCTCCACTCAACTACTGCCTTCTTCCAACCATTTTTTATCGGTTTGAAGGCTGCCACATCAGCAGGCTGAAGAATTCGTGTGGCATTGGGATAAAGGCAAATCAGTATAATTTCCAGTTGACTACAAAGTTCACTTAGTTGATAGGTTAAGTGTGTGCTGTGCCCGTCTACAAAGAGAATGATGGGAAATTTCACATTATGTTTTTTTAAATAGGGGTGCAGTACGTTTGAAATATATTCAAAAAATATCTCAGCACGCATCCACCCAGAATCACTCAAGCCAACTCCCCATTCATCAGGAACTGTTTTAGCGATATTAGCAGGCAACCGTTTATAAGGGTAAATCACCATTGGTGGTGTAACTTTACCAGATGCAGTGAAAGTAAACATTACTGTAATTGCTGTTTTGGACGGCGCGTGTTCAACCTCATAAACATTTCTGCTTCCTCTTGGAGCAAGAACTTTTGTATTTTTCGGACACAAGTTAAAACATGTCTCATCTCCGTTAAGTATTCGTTCTGGGTCTTTTAATATGCCTTCCAGATCTTTTGACTTTAGATAATCATAAATGTTACCAAACCACTTTTTAAGGTCTGATACTGAAATGGTTGCACTTGCGGCAGTAACTGCCTCAGATATACGTATTGTTACCTCTGGATGACGACGAAGAAAGGCTTTGTACCAACCATCTCCTGGATGATTTCTTATAAATGGATTGGGACGTGGATTTTTCTCTAAGAATAACCTTACTGATTCTTGCAAGTCCTCTTTGCGACGAGGAAATCCTTTCTTGTGGTTCTCGAATACCCATTTAACCAGAAGTTCTTCTTCATTGGGTGTGAGAATAGGATTCGGACCTAAATTTGACTTGATAAATTTGGTACTTCTCCTGAATTGCAGGGTTGCTCTTGGAACCTTAAAATATCTTGCTGCTTCTCTGATTGAGGTTCCTTTCTTGATTAGTTCAAGAGCTTTTTCAATATCCTGATCACAATATTTTTTTGTATATTTGTCACCCACTCTGACTTTTGGCATCTTTTGTAAACCTACAAATATACAAGTAATATAGTGATTGGCCAGTAAAGATGTCAGAGATTGGCACCTGGCCAACGACTGTTTAAAGAAGGTTTAAAGTCTGTATTCCCTCGAAAAGCATTTGAGATTAATGAAACAATTTATTTAGTTGAAGTTTTATTGTAAAACTACCCGTTAATATATATTACAGTCATTGGCAGGAGTGGCCAATAACTGAATTTATTGTAAATGTCGTGTATAGTGATTGGCCTGCTTAAATTTCATAAGTAATTTTAGGTTAGAGACATATAAACAGTTTTTTCGAACACCCTAACTTCAAATTATAGTCCCTATACTGTTATGATCATTTGTTCCAAGCATACGAATAAAATAATCACTTACCTGATACACAGTGACGCTAAGCAAATGCACAAGCAACGTGCTGAATATGGAATAACTTCAAACAGGCACAAGGAAAAGACCGCCAACGACATTCACCGCTGCCAACATATCAAAGTACTGTGATCAAAGCAACAAACAGTGTTGTCACTTTGAACTGAAACAATCACATTTCGCTTAAAACGACGACAATGCTTGTTATTTTAAAAGAAAGTCGAATGGCCAATCACTGTAAGTATATTTTATAGTGGCCAATAACTGTATCGTTTACCCTAATAGTTTAAAATCATTTTATCATTATTTATGTGCACTGATGTTCAAAGAAACATAATAATCAATATAGTATACTTATAAGATTACACTGTCCATTTTCTATTTGTCAATGCTTCAACGAAGCAGAGACAATTGACTAACGATCATACTCTAATGTTAGTCAATGCCAGAACTAAGCCAAGACCTTCACGTGGCGCATCAAGGTCAACTGATGGTGTACATCTGGAGTGGAATGTGCTGGAGCACCATCCAGCTGATACCAACTGTTTGCCCTGTCACGTGGAGGTAGAGCATTTAAGAAATCACTAACAAACCCTCTGAGTATCTCCAGATATCTAGCCCCATTCAAATTTTCATCATACACTTGATATGTCATTCTATTGTCCATAGGTAAACAAAAAACATTAAAACCAAAGTGGTCCTGGTGATTTTGTTCCCTTATGACATGTGGATTTTTTTGTGCCCAGTATTGATTATTCCGGCGATTTATAATTCCTTGCCTGCTAAATTTGGATTCGTCAGTCCACATAATCTTATAAAGAAATCTCGGATCTTCGGTCATTTTTATGCACATGAACTCGCAAAAGTCGACTCGTCTTGCCTCGTCACCAGGACGTAATCCGTGCACAGTTATTTCAGAAAAAGGATGCATTTTATGTTTTCTTAATATTCTGTGGATTGATGCTCTTGAAATACCCAACTCCAGCGCTGATCCTGAAGTTGAACTACGTGGATAAGCTTGAAAATAAGCCAATACATATCACCTCGATAATGATCTATTACGGGATTTAGGTAATGTCGAGTTGCCCTTACATTGCCAGTTTCCATAAATCGAGCTTCGATTCTTGCGAATTTCCCGGGAGTAATTGTTGGTAGGTCCGGATATCGTTCGTTAAATAATCTGCATGTTCTTCTGACAATGCGTCCACATTCACCATGCGTATAAAACAAATTTAACATATCATTATTGGAATATTCTTCAATATTCTCCATTATAAACTGTACTTTGTGAGATAATACTGCTTTGACATAAAATCAGCATTGTTTCAAATCCTGTCAAAATCAAGGTTTATTAGAAAAGCAAGCGATGTTTCGGTTTCTGCCAAAAATCACGTAATAAAAAATATGGATTCACAAGATAACCGCTGGAAATAGGTATAGGGAACCTTATAGCGAATCGATTCAGAATCAAATTCTGCATCCGACCACCCAATAATATACAGGGTGTTACATTTGAAATAACAAACTTTTTCAACTTTGAAAATGATGTCATTGGTCATAGAATTTGGGACATTCTGTATGCGATACGTCAATTGTGAGCATGGATTTCGAAAGTATAATTCTTTTGCTTCCGTCTACCCAGAAGCGTTTACAAATAGTCGAAAATGGGTGAAAGTCTCAGTGTTGGAAATAAGGCTACATCTTTCAAAATTATCAAAAGAATCAAGATATCTAAGAAACAGTTGAAAGTAAGTATAGGGAAACCTGATGAAACCCATCATGAAATTTTCTCAGCAATCCAAAAATGGAATAATATACCGGGTGTTATATTTAATATAATAAAGTTAATGGCGACTTCCGGAATAACTGGAAGTGGTATGATCTTGAAAATATTTTAAAATGGAAGAGAATTTTGAATAACCCAGGAGTCCAAAAATTCAGAATTCTAAGTTATTTCTAACCACGAAAACTTCTAACGAACGGCTGCGGTGAGAAACCCTGTATATGTGGGATCCATATTCGGATATTCCCCCGAATAACCTTATGCTCAATACGATAAATGCGGTAGAATTCTTTAACCGCACCTTCAGTTGCGTGGTGTAACATTTTTATGAACATAGGGTATGACGTTGGCCCACCACCATCCATTTTCACCGCACGTTGTCTATCTACTCATAGGCACCTCGTGCCTCATCAAAAAGAAAATATAATTCAACGATTTCGAGTTCCCGAGGCGTTTCTAATTTCTAATTGGTTACATCAACCATATCTGGTATATTATTCTGCATCATTTTTCTTCCTGTGGAAATCGCGATTGACAATGCCTCAATTAAATCCTTAATACAGATAACTCCTTTGTGTTCGACAACACTTTCTTTTATGGCAACATCTTCTTCATTCACAACTTCCGCTTGTGAGTGTCTGACGCAGTGGAAGCACCAGATAGTTTGCACACTACATTTTGCACAGATTCAGCTGCATTTACACCCGGCACACCAGCCATGCTAATCCGTACGGCTAGCAGGCATACAACAATCCCTTCACAGTCCTTTTTTCTCTCAGAGATCAAAATAGGACCAAGATCTGTGAAGCAAAAAGTATATGAAGAATTGCCCACAACTGCGGATTATATGAAAAATCGAATACAATCAGCTTTTAGAAGTAGTGCCCTCCTCATGTTGAACAGAGTCAAAGAAGATTTTGAACGACGAACCGAAGTTGCATTCAGGAAAGCGGAAACATTTGTGAACATGTTTTATGAGTATTGTTGCGTTTTCTCCGGGTTCTGGATAAGTGAGACTTTAAATTTTAACAAAACAACTTTATTTACTCTCTAAATATGGATAGAATAAAAGTTCTAGAATGTCTCTCTCACAAAACACTTAGTTTATCTGGCCTTACAATCACTAATTTGTACAAAAGTCACTAATACACTGAAACTACAGTCGCTACTCTATAACACTTCACACTAGTTACTGCTCCTTCGAGTCACTTCAACATTCTCTAACTGAACTGTCTGGCTTGCTTTCGCGTTTATATACTCGCCGTACCTTCCGCCACTTTCTGGAGCGTTCCATTCCAGAATTTTCCAGGACCTTCTTTTACTAGAAGTTTCTGTGAATACAGATCGGTCCCGTGTGTATACAGGGGGATGCATATACAGGATGATCCAAATGTGGTCATCACTCCTATGTTACACAAGAGGTGTTTCTCGTAATATAAGATCTCTCTGCGTATACAGGGTGTAAGGGTTCTCTGCGCATACAGGGTGTGTATACAGGGTGTTCGGAATGTGTAGACCTCAGTTATCCGTTCCGACGGGGTACAAGTTGGTAACTTCGTTATTTCTGGTCCTAGAGGGTTGAGACTTCGCCTGAGGGGGTCACCCCAGGCACCCCCAGGGGGGATGGGGAGGCGGTGTTGCCAGATTGTGCAAAAATTTCCAGATGTTGGGGGAAGTTCTGGAGATGTGGCAACACCGCACCTACGTCTATTGAAGTGCTTTGTAACACTATTAATAAATTTGTGAACCTAATGTTGCATTTCTTAATGCTTTCATCTATTACCATAAAATAAGAGTTTTACTATGCACAAATAAAAAGTTTGAACCGCTGTACCTCTTTTTGTATTTAACTTGTTAAGAAATTGTATCATAAAAAAGCTAATAAAATTTTTCATCCATCAAAATGAAAATATTCCTAGTTAATTAGTTATTAGCTAGTTAGTGGGCGAGGCATATCGTCGCCTTAGAAAGAAAAACTCGTATCTCAGAAAATGCAAATTTTACAGGAGGCGAAAAAAAGTGATTTTGGGAAATATTAAGTAAGATTTGAATAATTTGAAGTACACATGACTTAATATTATTCATTTTCTGATTATTCATGTGCTTAACAGAAGTTTGCCTTTTCTTGTCATATTGAAAATCGATTTACGTGGTTTTACAATTTGTGATTACAAGATATAAGTGCTTTTCATATTTAACGTTGATATACGTGGTTTAACTTCTAGTGGTCCGAAAGGACATACGAGGTTTTCATCTTTATAATGAAATTGATCAGAACTACATTGATTGATTTTATTAATTTAACTAATTAATTTTCAAGTTTCATTTCATCATGTAATATCTACCGAGGTTGACAAAATATTTGCAAGGCTCAAAAGTTGTTGCACAAGTGTTCAATGTGTTTCAATTAATACAAAACTTTGTTTATTTGATGTTTTTAAAAAAAATCTGGTTTATCATGATGAATATCAAAATATAATGGCAGATTATTATTGTATAGTGTATGATTTCAATATAATTTCATAGTCATTTTAAATTTAATCAGTTCAAGCATAGGATAGGATACAATAAAAGCCAAGACTGAGATCAGAAAAAGTGTTTTATTAGAAAATAAAAAATTTCTTTGATTTACATTTTACCTTAAATCTTTACATTTACTGGAATGATGCAACAACAAGTTCCTTTGTCACATAATTTGTTTTCAGCGTTTGACATGTGAGGTAATGCATCATAGTAGCTGTGAACTTGTCGTGGAAGCACGGATTTCATTTCCTGTAGATGCTTAAATTTGACTGCTTGGAGTGGAATTTTGTTTTCATATAAGCATCCGACTGTAGTCTCACTTGATATATTTTTCAACCTTCTAGGGAGATTTGAAAAATCTTCGTTGAAGTCTAATTTTACCTGAATATTTCCATCAGGTGTATATTTTATACATTTGAGATTAGTTACAACTGGGTCACCTTTCTTTTGTCCAGGTCTGATGGATGTTACGAACTTCAAATCACTGAATTTCTTGAAAAAAGTATGTTCTAGATATTGCACTTTGAATGGTGCTGGATGAATTCTTGCTGTTCTGCAAGCTTCAATGTAGGCAACTGGAGAATAAATCTCACGATTTTTTATTTTTCTTTCAATGCAACTATGCATAGCGTCACACTCCATCTGGGTGTGTCCCTTTTCTAAAAATTTTTGAGTAATAACGATACCTAATTTCTTTGAAATCAGAAGAAGTGTGTTAGCCATGATAGTGTTCCGGTTTTGGTATGTACAACCGTCACTATATATAATAATATTGTTACCATTCTCCACCTCATTTATAATAAAGTTATACAGAATGCTTGCGAATTCATCAGCATTCAGTTCCCCCTCAGTTTCGTCCCACAAATAACAGTAGCCAGCCCCTGTTTTCAGATCATACAAAGTAAAGTTGTGCACTTTTAGTTTAGTGCGATAGTATAGCGCCGACGCTTTTAGGGATGGGCAAAGTAAAACGGCCTGTAAGTCCATTGTGAATACTGATGTATTATTGTCATCGCTAGTCTTATCGCTCTCTTTTTGCTTTCTTGCCTCATCTTTTCTTCTAATGTGCTCTTTAAATTCTTCTTCTGATACATTTCCGCTTTTATAAGCACAGCAAGTGTCGCACTGGTCTTTTTTGGGGCTAAACAATGCTAAGTTGAACTCATCAAAAACAGAGTAGAAAGTAAAAATGGATGTTACAGGGTTATCTTTGTTTAGAGATTTACAGAAATCTTTATATAGCCGGAACAGTTCTGCCTTTGATTGCCACCTAGGCTCAAGATAAAGTTTTGTTGAACTCTTCCGACAATAATGAGATTCAAGCTTAGGCAGGCTTTCAAAAAAATCTGATAAAAGTTTTCTAACTCTGTCGGTCTGAGGTCTCCTTGGTGAGACTTCTTTTCCATTGCTTTTTTTATGTGTTCTTGCGTTCTGTGCATTGTTTTCAGAATCATTTTGTTCTGGTAACTTTGATACCCAATCATGTACCGCCCACTCTCCAATGCTGAGTGTAGATAGGAACATCCTTTTGCATACTTTAACACGCTCGCCAGCTTCATCCGGTTTCAAATAGTAGACAAAAGAATAATGGCGCCGTGAAGCTCCTGCAGCTTCAACTGTTCGCTGTGCCACAGGTCTCTTGTCAACTAAGCCGTTTATGAAAACTTGTTTCTCACCATGGTTCAACCTATAAAATTGTTTGAAGATCTTCTCTCTCATACTGTCAACAATCTTTGCACAGCCAAAGCCTCTCAAGTTTTTTTCCACACATGAACAACGGCTCTTCATGATTTTTTTTGGCCTCTTCACATCGAAAACAGCTTTACCTGCTTCAGTTTTACGTCTACCAAAATACTCTAGTCCTTGAGACCTCTTTAGTTTATTATCATTTGCGATCCACGATTCTTTGTTGCCTTTTCCTCTTTTAGCTCTTTTACGTTGGGAGGAAATTTCCTTGCTATAAGTATGGTCTTCAGGCACATCACTTTCATCTCCCGAGGGTATGTAATCCTCATCTTCATGATTAACTCTTTCGGGCACTCTGTCAATTTCTCCTACGTTCGCAATATTAGTTTCCATTAGAGTCACACTGTTTTCAACATCAACTACAGGCAGAGTATCTAGGTCTAAGTAGTTTGCAACTAAGTTTGAGTTCGAAGTTGACAATAAACTATTTTCTTTGAAATTGCTTTCAGCTTTCGGCTGTTCTGGGATTTCATCGAATATAATACAGTTGGTTAGGTCTGTTAAAATGCCGGGGTTACCATCATTCGGTTCCAAGACAAAGCTGTTGTCATCTTCATTTGGAACTAAAATGTAATTAGATATGGTTGGAACTATGTTGTCATCTGTATGTTTAGGAAGAGTGGAATCCTCAGTGGAAGTAACATCTTCAATGTAGGTAGCTTGATTTGTATCTGATATATCAATGAATTTTTCGCCATCTGTAATGAATGAATTCAGTAAAAACAGAACGTTTTGTTACCAATAATATAAATTACTATCAAGTACTAGTATAGTATTACATAGAAAACATGTGCCCCTACATTAAACATTATGTTCCATGATAATTCATCACTTACCTTTTTTTCTCACATCTCTGTTAGAACGTGATGCTTGGTTCAAAGCCAACTCTAATATCAATTTAGTTCGACTGAATTGACTCATAATTTCGCTCTCTGAAAAGATATCAATCATACATAATAGGTTTTGAACTGTTATACATGCCTCGAGATCGCTTATTAGGTTTTATTTTATCAACAACTAAAATATTTCGTTTGCTATTATATTGGCGTTTGCAAAGAAAACCTCGTAATTCAAGGCTGAAGGCTATTGGTGCATATAGATACCCCAATATCAACACACGCATGATAAGTATGAATACCACGTATATTTGAATTAAGAGGTTTTCATTCTTAGTCAGTCGGACCTAACCTCAAATACAAGGTTTTCACATTCAGTCTTAATGTTTTGGTGGTACAATTACAAGGAATGGTAACTAATATCACAACTGAAAGACAAACCAATATAAATATACTTACTTAGTAATATTACTTGTATGCTTTAGCTGCAAAAAACACCTCAAAAATCACTGAAACACCTGCAGAAAAGTTCACAAGTTATACGTGGTTTTCTCACTTGACTCAGTTGCCTAGCGATATACGTGGTTTCTATTTTCGTCTCTAGAGGGCAGCACGCAAGTCATTATTTATAACGGCTTGCGAATAGATGAGATACAAGGTTTTCTATACAATAATGCAATAAAATAATTTTAGATTTTTTTTGAGATACGAGGTTTTCATTCTAAGCCGACGATATCCCGGGCCAACATGATTAATGAAAATAAGTGACGAAATAAGGGTATTTTCTGAAAGCACCTAGGATAACTTTATAACGATTCGATTTCAGTATAGGAAAAGCTTAATAAAATTAATATAGGAGTAAATGAGCTACCGATAGCGATATAAAATATAGGCTGTTCCATTTGAAAATTGGAGTCTCCGATTCTCGTTTTTAGCGATACTGTATATGATTTCCAATTTGACTAATACTTCTCAGTATGAAAATAAAATAGACCACATGTCGAAAATATATCGCCATAAAAAATAATTGGTCACGTTGTAGCCGTTCGAAAGATTCTTCGTCAAAGGTAAAGAACCTATAAAAGACAGAGAGTATTTATTTGGTTTTTTATTCGTGAGTGGTATCTAGTGATTGAACTCAAGTGGATGCAAATCAGGGCGATAGTGAGGTCACCATCACCTACTAAGCCCTAACCTAAATGTACCTATCTTTCGGATTCATAATTTACAAGATAAAGGACACTTTATAAGGCTAGAAAATGTTAAGATAATTAAATACTTACTCGACTTTTAAGTTGTTCTGCCCGAAGTCCTGGATTTATGAGACCTTCAGGTCGGAACACTGTTACTGGGATGTTTCCTAAATTTTGTCGAAATCTAGGTAGTAGATATAAAGAATCCTGATTCATGTCGTCACCAAACTTAAGGGAGGAATTGTTTGTTCAGTTAAACAGATATAAAAACATATATACTTAAATGTATTGATATTAATTGTTGATGGAGCAAATTAATTTAATACACCTGGTAAATTTTATAATAAACATTGAATTTCACCTGAAAGAAAACAAAAATCAAATGTCACAAGAAAGAAATTGGCTATTGCATATAACAAAAATAAAAAGTGGATATTATGTTACAAGGAAAAGGAAGTAAATATTACATGTGTACTAGTTAGAAATTAAATGCTGTATATTACAAGCACGAAAACAAACATTAAATGGTAAGGTTGTCGTCTTTCAATCAGATCTACTGATGTTCTCAAATTTTGAAAAATTTAGATGGAATTCCTAGATATTATCCTGGCCAGTTTGGTTTTATTCTTTAGAGAAGAACCTTGAGTGAAGCTCAGAGAATACAAAGTCAAATTTCTATTTACTAATTATAAATGGAAAACTTAAAACATTCGAAGGTTAGGTAGTTGATAAACAAAACATTGATTAATTTAAATTACACAGTTATATATCTGAATTTACATTACTGATAAAAAAATATTAAGAAAGAGATACAAAATACAGATAAACACAATCTCACTGATCAAAGTTCAGTTTAATTTCGCGGGATCAAAGTTCATATTGCAGATTGGTTGAAAAATTTGGAATGACGTATGACTGTTTGAAAAATCACACAGATAAACTCAAAACGACTCACCAGAGCTGGGTTGTATTTCACCTGTTGGTTGGTTACAGATGTTTCACAGGTAGACATCAACTATCAGTGTCCCCCAGTGTTCTTAAGCACTCCCCAGAGAGGAGTTAGGAAGTGGCGGAAAGGCTTTTCTTAGGTGTCGACCACACAAACTCTCACGTAGCATTGTATTTTTACACGAGGTCGGTAAACCTGCAGTTTACACCTACAGCTGTTGAAATGATGTCACCAACAGGTAATTTAACTGAAACACTTACGACCCAAAAATGTACCTGAAGGTGTGCGGAATTTGAAAGCTGATTTACTTTAGATAAGCACTTGAGATTGCGTTAGAGAGTTTCAATATCGCGGGAACAAGGCTCACTGTTTAACTTGAGTTTTCCTCAAAACGGACTATTAATCTTTAATTAAATCGAGATCAAAACACTTGTAGCACTCACCGATAACCATACTTAGCCATATTAGCGGTAAAAGATAAGATATTACACCCCTTTAGGGTGATAAAAAAGCCCCGACAGTCTCAGCAATGTTCACTATCCCTTGGCCCAGGACCGACTCTCTCGATCCAGCGTGTGCCGCGCTTTGTTGTCTTCTTCTATGATTGTTACCGCTTAAAGCCATATGTACGAGAGAGACAGATAGCTTCGAACTCCCCTTGACACTACATTGGACGTGGCCCATTTGCAACTATCTTTGCTGATGTCAGCGTGACATCTTTATCGAGAAGCTTCCAAAATAATGCGATGCTTTTCCTCAATCAAAACATTCCCTCTCCGATATTTGATTTTTAATGTACATAAAAGGAACACAGTACGGGCATTACGATAGTTATAGATATTAGCGAACTTTCAACAAATAATTTTGAAGCCAAAATTTGAATTGCTTCTCAGAGATAATGTTATCGGCTATTATTTCAGCTTCTTGGGGGTTCTCTTTTAGGTCTTCAACGCAGTAACGATGGTAAATAAAAAGGCAATCGTTACAACGTTAGTTCTTTGGAGATACCAGGTGATCAATACATGTCGATTCAGATAAACAAATGGCCATATCTTTAAAAGTGCTCTGCATAAAGGACTGAAACTTCACTTAGGTAATATATGAAGCGAGGAGAATCCAAATCTGCAATAAAATACAGGTGTTCCATTTTAAAAAAAATATAAGTTTCGTGCAACACTCTGTATATAGCCACCCTGTATAAATAAAATCAATTTTAAAATGTGCACTCGTGGAACACCTATCACCTCGACAAAACAGCATTTTAACATATGGCCTCAGTGAGGTGCTATCTTTCGTCCCCAGACCGACGGGATACATATATATATATATATATATATATATATATATATATATATATATATATATATATATATATATATATATATATATATATATATATATATATATATATATATACATTAATACATTAATAAAATTAATATAGGAGGAAATAAGCTACCGATAGCGATATAAAATATAGGCTGTTCCATTTGAAAATTTCGATAGAGTCTTCGATACTAGTTTTTAGCGATACTGTATATGATTTCCAATTTGACTAATACTTCTCGGTATGAAAATAAAATAGACCACATGTCGAAAATATATCGCCTTAAAAAATAATTGGTCACGTTGTAACCGTTCGAAAGATTCTTCGTCAAAGGTAAATAACCTATAAAATACAGAAAGTATTTATTTGTTTTTTTTTTAAATTTTTATTCGTGAGTGGTATCTAGTGATTGAACTCAAGTGGATGCAAATCAGGGCGATAGTGAGGTCACCATCACCTACCAAGCCCTAACCTAAATGTACCTATATTTCGGATTCATAATTTACAAGATAAAGGACACTTTATAAGGCAAGAAAATGTTAAGATAATTAAATACTTACTCGACTTTTAAGTTGTTCTGCCCGAAGTCCTGGATTTATGAGACCTTCAGGTCGGAACACTGTTACTGGGATGTTTCCTAAATTTTGTCGAAATCTAGGTAGTAGATATAAAGAATCCTGATTCATGTCGTCACCAAACTTAAGGGAGGAATTGTTTGTTCAGTTAAACAGATATAAAAACATATATACTTAAATGTATTGATATTAATTGTTGATGGAGCAAATTAATTTAATACTCCTGGTAAATTTTATAATAAACATTGAAGTTCACATGAAAGAAAACAAATATCAAATGTCACAAGAAAGAAATTGGCTATTGCGTATAACAAAAATAAAAAGTGGATATTATGTTACAAGGAAAAGTAAGTAAATATTACATGTGTACTAGTTAAAAATTAAATGCTGTATATTACAAGCACGAAAACAAACATTAAATGGTAAAGTTGTCGTCTTTCAATCAGATCTACTGATGTTCTCAAATTTTTAAATATTTAGCTGTAATTTCTAGATATTAGCCTGGCCAGTTTGGTTTTATTCTTTAGACAAAAACCCTGAGTGAAGCTCAGAGAATACAAAGTCAAATTTCTATTTACTAATTATAAATGGAAAACTTAAAACATTCGAAGGTTAGGTAGTTGATAAACAAAACATTGATTAATTTAAATTACAGTTATATATCTGAATTTACATTACTGATACAAAAATATTAAGAAAGAGATACAAAATACAGATAAACACAATCTCACTGATCAAAGTTCAGTTTAATTTCGCGGGATCAAAGTTCATATTGCAGATTAGTTGAAAAATTTGGAATGACGTATGACTGTTTGAAAAATCACACAGATAAACTCAAAACGACTCACCAAAGCTGGGTTGTATTTCACCTGTTGGTTGGTTACAGATGTTTCACAGGTAGAGATCAACTATCAGTGTCCCCCAGTGTTCTTAAGCACTCCCCAGAGAGGAGTCAGGAAGTGGCGGAAAGGCTTTTCTTAGGTGTCGACCACACAAACTCTCACGTAGCATTGAATTGTTACACGAGATTGGTAAACCTGCAGTTTACACCTACAGCTGTTGAAATGATGTCACCAGCAAGTAATTTAACTGAAACTCTTTCGACCCAAAAATGTACCTGAAGGTGTGCGGAATTTGAAAGCTGATTTACTTTAGATAAACACTTGAGATTGCGTTAGAGAGTTTCAATATCGCGGGAACAAGGCTCACTGTTTAACTTGAGTTTTCCTCAAAACGGACTATTAATATTTAATTAAATCGAGATCAAAACACTTGTAGCACTCACCGATAACCATACTTAGCCATATTAGCGGTAAAAGATAAGATATTACACCCCTTTAGGGTGATACACGTCTGTTACGTTTCTTCGGTGATTGTGGCAAATCACTCATCAGAGGAGCTGTCGTCAATTGGGTCATAATTGTCTTCTGATTGTGATGTACTTCTCCTGATACGATGTGCATGAGGTTTGTCTGAGAAACTGCCAGTTGATTTGTTTTTTGATGTTTTTGTGCCTTTTACAAATTCTAATAAACGCCCTATCCCTGTTATTTGTTTTGTTATATCTGGCAATCTATAATGATTTTTATGGATTTCCTCATGGTGGCCCATAAAATTTGCCAAATTGTTAGTCTTGTATCCATATTTGGTATGAAGAACTGCGGCTTATGTTGCCACATGTTTTCGTAGTTGTACAAACCGTAATGTTTCTGGGGTTGTGGCACCACAATTTACAGCTGCGTTGTGAAGTAATGGACCTACTCTATAAAAACGGTGCTCAAAAGAAGCACGTGAGTTGTAGGGCTGTCAAAATATGTAAGGATTTGATTTAGGAATATTTGCCTTGGTTCTATAATGAAGAATCAGCAAAATGCCATCTTCTATTTCTTTATTGAGAATAACAGCGACGTTTTTATTAGTTTTCCCCTGCACTCAAACCTACAATATATTTGTGCCATAGCGTTTTTCTTTTCACTTAGAGAGTTATAGATTTCTGGATTGGTGGTTTTTGAAACCCTTTATCTATTTTGGAAGTCCTCTATTAGTATGCGTTCTGTTTCCCCTGGTCTTCTCCCATTAAAAGTTTGAATATATAACATGGTGAAAAATACCAGTTGTTTCCAGTTACAAAGACTGAAACCTTCGTTCACAAGTAACTTGTAATATTTTTCTTGGTTTTTATACATCAACTTGGAGATGTCCTCGGTTGACGGTAATATTATGTTTTCCTTCGTCTTTTTGCTATTTGTGCTTCCTCCACATTAACATTAACTAAAATAGCTAATCCTTGTTTCATCAATAATGACATGTTTTCCACTTCTTTTAGCTTTGTGTCATCAGATTTTTGTATACATTCAACTCTTAGAGTCTCACAAAAAACTTTGAATTGTGCTCCTATATTAAAGGCGGTTGATGGAGCCCCCAGTACTCCCAATTCAGAATCATACTTACCCATTATATTTATCACTTTTACCACTAAATCATAATACCTAGGATGGAAAATATCAGAAAGATCTTTTATTGAAGAGTCCAATTTTTTTATATGAGAATGGAAAAGAGCTGGCAAAATTCGTGCATAGATTATTAGCATAGACTGTTAGCAATTCATCAAACCTAATTGCTACAATACTTTCGTCTTCCTTATGATGGGAAAAATTATGTCCCCAAGAAGGTCACATGCCTTTTCGTGGATTGAACTACGGGCTCTTCTTCCAAGAGCAAGTGTTTGCTTCGATCCTTTCAGTTTACCCTTTGTGCAGGTTCTAAAATGGTTTCTGATGTTTAGTTTGGAATAAAACCCTTTACAACTTGCACATGGGAGGAAATGTTGTTCAGTACGCTTTTCACATTTTTTTGGCCTTCGTTTCACAACTAACTGACCACCATAGAGAATCTTTTGAGTATTGTAACCAAAATTTGCTTCATTTTTTAGTTTGGTAATTAACCGTCTTCTTTTCAATGAACCTACAATATTCACAGTGATAATATCAGGTTAACTAAATGTTCTGGCAACATATTTCTTTAAATATCACATTTAGCATGTATAAGAGCAATATTATTTTACAACTGAAACTTTTTGGTTTTCTCACTCGTTTTACAAAAAAGGAGACTGTCTTGCTTTTACTTACAATGAAATATAGTTAACCGAGATTAATTGTCAATAAAAGAATCATGTTCTTGTCCAATATATTCAATGTGGTGTAATCCATTTTCAAGTTTATATGTGCAATGATATGAGTAGTTTTTGTCAAGGTAAGCGGTGCAATTTTGCGTAAAAAACGGCAAATTTTTTTTGGCTAATGAAATATAAGGGTAAATTTTCACCAGAACTCTTGAATTAAGATTTATTTTAATTTGGAAATGAATAATTACTGAGCATATTCGTTGTCAATCAAATTATTTGTTATAGGAGAAAGCCGCAATTATTAAGAGCAGCTTCATTTCAAATTCTAAATACCCAAATTCACTAAAATCTATCAATGCATTGTTAGTATCAAACAATAATGCTACAAGCTTGTGCACCACCCCAATATACATGCAAAAGTAATTTGAAATGAAATTGATAAAAAAATGCTTATTGTAACATTGTACTCACGTTTTGGAAAGCTTAGGAATTCTTTGACATCTTCATTCTTGTGGACTGTTCCTAAGTGCCTCGCAATTTTGGTCACCAATTTCTTGCAAAAAATGTAGTAGTTACATTTATGTCCTTCTTCAGTAGTTGGCACCAGTGCATATTTAGCTTTAGTTCTCTTTTTATCCATTTTTGATGGTAGATCAAAGGAAATTGGAAATTTCTAGACTCCTATTTCTATTTTCTGTAACGGAGCCATCTGATGTACTTCCTTCAGAAGATCCACACTCTTCAGGAATATAAGAGGTATCCGTAGTGGTGTTAAAATCAATATCTGTTTGTTCAGAGGAATGATTTTTATTAGGGGAAATAACATCTAAAAGGTACAGTATCAATTAACAAGTTCAATTAAGAATATCAGTGTTTTATACATACTAACATAAAGAAAAAAATACAGGACGGAAAAGTAAAAACATAGCTGACAATTGCTGCTCAAACAAGTGAGATTCCAATTGTTACCGAACATACTGAAAATTTTCTTAAATATACAAAAAAGCAGTAAATTAAACAAAAATTGTTTCTAGTTGAAAAACTGTTCAGATAAACTGGAGTAATAAAAAGCAGTCCACCGCTAGCAGAAGCCTTCTTCAACACGAGAGACCTCGAAGATCAATTAATATGTACCACAACACCAGCAATACAAATAATATATACATACATACATACATACCAAATTTTTCTGTTACAATACCGCAATACACTGAACATCCAAATATGAACAAGAAAATAGTATTAAACATTTTAGATAAATATACAAATTATACAAAAATATTTACTGATGGAGCAAAAAAAAATAAAGGCACAAGATGTGCTTTTTACGACGAGATATTTAAATTTACCGCCCTATACAAACTCAATTCGTATGCTACTATATATACAGCAGAATTATATGCAATTAAAAAGGCAATGGAATGGTGCGAAAATCAGCATCTAAAAA
Organism: Tillus elongatus; assembly: GCA_964006375.1. Lineage (NCBI taxonomy): Eukaryota > Metazoa > Arthropoda > Insecta > Coleoptera > Cleridae > Tillus > Tillus elongatus. The sequence goes on from OZ023268.1 coordinate 43,683,784, forward strand.
AAAATTGTAATACTAAGTGAAAGCCAGGCCTCACTAATAACATTAAAACAATTTGCCACAAAGCATTACAACAACACAATTGCAAACGAAATCGCCAACATACACACCAAGCTAATTAAGCAAGGCAGCACTGTGGAGTTTATATGGGTGAAGAGGCACGAAAACATTAGAGGCAATGAAATAGCAGATAAATATGCGAAACAAGCCATAGAAAAAAAAGTTATTGACATGGAAAAGGTCACATATACAGACCTTCTCACAGAAATTAAGCAAAGAGCAAGTGATGATTGGAAAGTAGAATGGAGGGAATATGTTAAACGATCAAAAAACCACTATTCACCCAAATCTCCCAAGAAAAAAGAAGTCTATAAACACATTGAATCAAGGAGTTACTCATCTGCTTTGGTCCGACTTAAATCAGGACACGGTAGATATCCAGCTCACTTAAGATGGATAGGTATAGTAGGTTCGGATGCCTGTCTCTGTGATAATAGTACCATATGTAACTTGGATCACATATTTTTCCAATGTAGAATTTACGAACAAGGGCGTAAAACCATGTACGAACAACTATTTAGCAAATATATTTATTTGCCTCTAAATTTGACCAGTTTGCTGTCCAAATCATATAAATTTGTTAACACAGCCTTGATTACATTTCTTAGTCAAAATAAAATACACATAAAGTTTCACTGCATATATTGTATAATTGTATATAATTTGTACATACATTGTGAGTTTGTATATAGTTTGTACACAAATTAGGAACTTGTATATGTGTGAAGAATATGGAAAAAACAGTTTAATTGTATATATTGTGATATGGCAATTCTACATGAAAGTGCAATCCTCCCACTTAAATTGGAAAGTCAAGGTACCAAAAAAAAAAGTCTGGCCAATGAGACTACAAGCTCGAGGCCAAACCACTCTCTCCACACCCCCCCCGCGCACACACACACACACACACACACACACACACACACACACACACACACACACACACACACACACACACACACACACACACACACACACACACACACACACACACACACACACACACACACACACACACACACACACACACAAACTGGAGTAAGCAAAATTAAAATATTCAGATTTGGAAAGAGTAAAAGATTTGAATTTTTCTACAGTAACTCTTCTAGTATTAAAATTAAATAAATATTTACAGAGAACTAAGCACCATACGTTTTTTTGCCCAAACTTTCGTCTCGGTAGCGACTACATCACTATTATTTTTTTCGATGTGGACCTAGTATGTTTTAAACAAATCGTTTTCGATTTTTATGGGGAATACAATCTGCATGAAAAAAAATGCACAGGATGTATTATATTTTTATTTGACAACCATCAAATAAGTCAAACTGTTTAAAAAATATTTATCTCATTCATTCTAAATCAAGATAATTTTCATGTCCTTTCCATTTCTTCTTGATGTGTTAACATGAACAAAATTCGAAGTGATTATTTACTTCTGGATAATAAGTTTTTCGGTATAACAGTTATACACAACAGCTTTTATGGATGTCCATTTTCTATCCTTAAATAAGCTGGGATATTCTTCTAGGAATGTATTAACTTCAGTTTGTTTAGTAGCTTTCTTTCTTTTAATGTGTTCAGCAACATATTTTGCAATTATTTTTGTTTTGTTCCAAGGACCATGTATGTTTAACAGGAGTACACTTTGTTACTAAACCTTTTAATTTTTTTAATCCTCCTTTAGTTGCAAGAATCAACAATTTTGATGTTTTTGCTGTCTGATGCGTACTATCAGAGAGCCTATAAAAATTGCAATGGGTTTGAAGGGTATGTCCCATAAATCTAGACAGTTCTTCTATATCACCCTCTGAAAATTGGAGTAACTGAGTTACGGTTGCCAAATGTTTGTGCAATCCAGTAGCACTTATAGATTTTGGGTTTTGAATATCATACTTTCCAGCATATTTATATAAGACTTTGGTTCCGTCTAGAAAATTTTTGCCTGTCTTATGGAAAATATAATCATTGTTTTCGATGAAGTTGTCCCTTACATTCAACAAAAAATCAAATTGTTCTCTCATATTCTGAGAGAGTAAAACAGGAACTCCTCGTCCTCTCATGCCCGTTATTACCATAAGGCTACAAAAATTAAGCAGAATTTTTTCTGTTTCGGTCAGACATACTTCAAATTAGGTTGCTAGAACTTCCAAATTTATTGATTTATATGTTTCTACTTTAATTTGCGCTACTTCTGCAGGTCGCCTTCTGTTCATTAATATTATTTGGCAGTATGATACTTCTTTCAAAGAATTATAGGCCATTTTTTTTGTTTTTCTTAAGCTCTTCGAAAGTGTCTTGGGCGATTATTTCCAAATAATCATTGAATTTCTTAAGATCTGATGTTAGTGGTAATAATTCAATTCCTTGCTATTTAAGTTTAAGCTAGCTTGAGCAGAAACTTCATTTTCCCACTGAGATTCTATAAGGGTTTTTAGAATTTCATTTCTTCGTGTTTCCGTGTCACGTTCTTGGAGTAACTGAAGAATGGCCAAGTCACAGCACTTTTTTAATAACGTTCCAAAATTCACAGCAACCGTGGGGGAATCGCATACATCATTTTTCTCATAAAACCTCCTATAACATTAACACCTCTAATAATTTTAAAAAGTGTTGGGCGTAATAAATAAATTAAACCTCTAATATTATTATCCCATTCTTTAGAAAGTTGCAATAACTTGGTCAAGTTTCTTACACTTGTTCTTACGAAGTCCAAGTTCCCTTTACTTTTTCTCCCTTTCATATAAGAATGTGCGTAATTGCAAATCAAAGGATATTTTTTTGCCATTAAACTTACATCATCGGCCCTCATTCTTCGAAATAATTTTTTGTCTAATAGTTCATCATGTTTAAATTTTCCCAAAAGTAACGCAGTTTGCCCCTCACTTTGAGCTTTGCCTTTTTCCTTACGCTGATAATAGTTTGCTATCGCATGTCTTTGTGTCTATAAAAAGTTTTCTTTTTATGAAACCCCAAGCAATGAGAACAAGGGAGAAATTCACTGTTGCTTGATGCGATTCCTGTCTATACTCGTCTCACTGGTCTTAACTGCACAGTAGATCGATTTTTTAATATAATTTTTCCTCTTTCTCAAAATTCTTAAAGCTAGGCGCCTTACCTTTGACCTCCTTTGATATGCGTGTAGATGCTGGATTTCGATCTCATTTTGATGCCAAGTACTCAGGTGTCTCGCAAAATGTGAAACATCTTTGTCGCAATAAAAACAAAATGTGTTTTTATCTTTACAATGCTTCTTATTAGTTTTTTCTACTTCCTGAAAAAAACAAAATATAATTTAAATCTTAGGAAAAACATTTATGTAAAATTCATTGATTGTTGTTGCCCTTACTTGGTGAAACTGATCCATACTACATACAGACTTGGAGACTACTTCTCTGGCTTCACTGTTGGTTTTCGTTTTTGTAGGTGAAGGACGTAGCCAGCGCGTAAGCTAACTGGAGCAAGTGACCCTTATGAATTCTGGAAGTTCTAGGATGTTCTTCAACATTTCTGTGACTAGTTTCGCTGCTTGACAGCATTCTCAGACAGATTAAAATTGAATTAGTACGAAATCATGACAGCTACAAATAAACATCTGTTGCTATGTTATGATATGATGTTTTGATCAAAAAATTTTTTTATCAATTTGAAAATAAAATGAAACACAGATGACAGATAAGGCTTTCAAAATGTCTACGTGATGTATGTCAATATTTAACATAAAAATATAACTAGCCTATAATAACTATGATAACAGTTATAACAATAAAATAACTAAACAATAACAGTATAAAAGCAGTCTCTATATAACGAAATTATTGACATACATCAACTCATTATCTTATTACAACTTTTTTGAAAGAATAGTAAAATTTATTTTTCTTTGACTTATTTAATTAGAAAGAAGAATATCCAAGAAAGGGGAATTCATTAAATCAGTTTGCTCGTTTAAAACAAGGTAGCTATTGCCGTGTGTGCTTTTTGACTTCTAAAGCTTCAAAAACGTCTAGTTTACGTTTGTCATTATAAAAATGTAGTGGTTGTATGCGGTTATATACTGTAGGTTCATGTTCTGTATCAATAATATGTTTTGCAAATGTAGATTTGTCAGCGTGGTTATTTCTAAATGCAGAAATATGTTCTTTGTATCGGGTGTTAAAATTTCTAGAAGTTTGACCTATGTAGATTGCGTTACAATGTGTACAAGCTAATTTATAAACTCCAGCTTTTGTCAGGAAACAAGATTTTGCTTTAGCGTTAAATAGTAAATCACGCGTCGTGTTGTAAGATTTGAAAGCTACCTTTGTATTTGTACAGGCATTTAATTTTTTTTTAATGTTTTCTGAAATGGTTCCAAAATAAGTTATCGAAATGTATCTGTTGTCTTCTTTGTCTCTAATATTTGGATAAATTAAATTAATCGCTAATTTGTATTATTTTCTCTCGATCATTTTATCTATTATTTTAACAGAGTAGCCATTATTGCTGTTTGCTTAATTATTGAAATTTCTTTTTCAAAATTGTTTTGTGACATAGGTATTGAAAATGCACGATGTATCATATAATGGTAGGCCGACAGCTTTTGTGAAAAAGGGTGACATGAATCGTATGGTATGGTTGTGTCAGTGTAAGTTGGTTTCCTATATATTGAAAAGTCAAATGAATTATTTTCTAACTTTCTAATTGTTAAGTCTAAAAAATTTATACAACTGTTAGTTTCTTCTTCTAAAGTAAACTTAATATTTGTGTGAAAGTTATTAATAAAATTCACAAATTCATTTAATTCTGTATGACTAGCTTGAAAACATGCTAAAATATCATCTACGTATCTGTACCAAAAGACAATATTATGCGAATGTTCTGATGTTAAAATTTGGTTTTCTAAGTTTTCCATAAATACGTTGGCTAATAAAGGTGACAGCGGACTACCCATAGGTAGGCCTTCATTTTGCATATAAATTTTATTATTGAATTTAAAATAGTTTTGTTTTATACATTCGTTAAAAAGATTCATTATTTATTGTCTTTTTATGACATTTACGTTCTTTTCCCTAGGGGTATCTTAGAATACATGCTACAAACATCAAACGAGACTAATTTACTATTTGTGGGAATAATTAAGTTATTTAATTTTTGTGTAAGTTCGTAAGAATTCTTAAGTGAATATTTTGGAAAGTAATTGTATTCTCTAATAAGTGAAACCAGTTTGCTCCCTATCTTATGATTAGGTGTATTAACATAACTAACTACTGGCCTCATCGGTATATTGGGCTTATGAATTTTCTGGTAGCCATACATTTTTGGTGGTTGCGTGCTTTTATATAAAAGATATTTCTTTTCTTGTTGACTAAACAGAGACACATTTTTAAGTTCATTTTTTAGTTTTGTGTGAAATGCGTTTGTTGGGTCTCTCCTAATTTCTGTTAAGTTTTCTGCAGTAATAAAATTATTAATTTTAGTGTTATATGCGTCCCTAATTATAGCTACAGTTGTATTTCCTTTATCAGCTTTAGTAAAAACTAGATCATTGTCTAATATTTTATGTTGAACAGATTTTAAAATTTGAGTTTCGTTAATTTGACGTTTGTCGTATTTTGATGTTAAAATTCTTAAAAATTCACATATTTTTAATCTTTCATATTGCCTTATAGATTTGGAAGCAATTTCGGATTCAGAAGCTAATATCTCTTTAATTTTGTTTGTAAATTTAAATTTTGGGCAGTATTTATATCCTTTATTAAGAAAAGAAATTCCTTCAGTTGTAAAAATTGTATCGCTTAGGTTTTCAAATCTTTTGTAGAACTTATGTGTTTGTGGGGGAGGTCTTTCTCGATTATGTAAATGTTGTGTGCTTTATAGGTTTCTAATTTTGTTTGTCTGTGTTAAGCGTTTTTGAAATTTCAATTCACTAACTAAACTATGTATTTGGTCATCTAATATATCAAATTCTACTGGATGTAATTTATAAGTAAGTTCTGAATGTATTACCTTGATATAAAGAACAAACTATCACGGATTGAAAACCATTTCTTGGACTCTTCTTTCAGCCAGATGAAACTGGCTTTTCTGATAGCAATTTTTGATTGAGTTGATGTTGCAGTAGTTGTTATGATTACGTACTTCGGGATAATTAGAATAACTTTGTAATATTCGGAAAAGAAAATTTTTTCGAAAGAAAATTAAAAATTTGAATAACTCAATTTTCTATAAATTTAGAAAGTTGAATTGGTACATAGTAAGGTCTCTCCCAAGGCAACATATGTCGTGAATTTCATTAAAATTTTCCCGGAAAATCGTGTCTGATTTTCCTGGCTACCGAACTCATCCAAGCCATTAATAAAAGAAAGGCACTTGCTGAGTTTCATCAAAATCGGTTACTACTTTTTTTAATTATCGGATGGATACATACATATATATATATATATATATATATATATATATATATATATATATATATATATATATATATATATATATATATATATATATATATATATATAGGGTAAAGAGATGTTCTGATAGTCAATTTTTTGTTTACAAACCAACAAAACATTGACTATCAGCACATTTCTTATCGGAATGAGTGAAATGCGTTTTGCCATCTTCAACTGTAAATAATTTTTAAACTAGTTGATAAAACTTCCAAAAAAATTAGTGTGCTGAATTCAGAAAAGAAAGCTTTCAAATGATGTAACACTCGACCCATGTTCCCCATTTAAAATATAAGGGTTCTTATCACAACCCTTAAGGGGTTGATGTGACAAAGTTGAGTTTTATGTCAAAACATGTCCCTCTCAATATTAAACTTGACGTGTTCCAGCGTTTCTTAAAAAAAATTTATCTGGACGCTAATCGGTCTGTTTCGTTTTCAATGCGCCACCCTACACACACACACACACACACACAAATATATATATATATACAGTGTGGAACAGCCAAATGGAATAAATTCGATAATGGATAAATGAGGACGTGTTGGGAAAAACGCTTGGACACTTCGATTTGTATTTTTAACTGCGCATCTTTTTCAAGAAAAAAAAATTATATAGGGTGCGTCATGTGACAGTGGCCAATACCAACTTTCTTATTTTAAATACAAGCCCCTGTATATTATTAATTTTTTGGATTCTTCAGAAAATTCTAGACATAATTCATGTACAATGTCCTATACATATCTTCAACTGTTTCGGAAATATTAAGTATTTTCAGATTTATTACAAAAATTAACATTAAAAATAGAAAATTATTTTATTTCACAAATTCTAATCAGAAATACTGATTATTTCTTAATAATTTAAAAAAACAAAAAAAAATTAATGTCAATGTAGTAAATGTTCAAAATGCTCGCCACGAACATCTTGGCAACATGCTAATCTGGTATAGAAATGTCTTCTAACATTACTCAACATCTCAGGCGTGACTGATCTAATCGCAAGCGTGATTCGTCTTTTTAAGTCATCTAAGTTGAGGGGCTTAGTTTTGTATACAATACTTTTGACATATCCCCACAAAAAGTAGTCTAATAGCGACAGATCAGGAGATCGTGCTGGCCATTCTATCGATCCGCGCCTCCCTATCCACCGATTTGGAAAAATTTGGTTCAGGTACTGCCGGACATTGATTTGGTAATGGGGCGGTGCTCCATCTTGCTGAAACCATATTTTATTGGCAGGAACTTGTGGGTTTGCTGGATCTGGATATAAGTTTGTCAAAGTTGGCACGACATTATTTTGGAGCAGTTCTAAATATTTATCCCCATTCAAGTTGCCATCAATGAAAAAGGGACCTACGATATGATTTCCAACAATTCCTGCCCAAACATTAACTTTTTCAGGATATTGCGTATGTTCCTCTCTCATCCAATGAGGATTCTCATTAGACCAATAGCGGCAATTTTGACGATTAACATGACCGTGAAGTGTAAATGTGCTCTCATCAGAAAACAAAACATCTTCTAATTGGATCACATTGTTATCTAACATTGCCATCATTTGTTCACAAAAATACGTTCTCCTATCGAAATCGTCCTCCATGAGCTCCTGAGTTGGTATCATTTTATAGGGATGCATTTTACTTTCCTTTAATGTTCGAAAAATTGCTGTGTGGCTAACGTTGAATAGTTGGGCTGCTTGTCGACCAGAAGTATGTGGGTTTTCTTGAAACTCAAGCGTAATATCCAATTTCGTATCATCACTTACTGCATTGGCAGCTACTTTTTTTATCTGTCTCACATGACCAAGCTCGCGAAACTGCTTTTCTATTTTGCTAATTGTTCCTTGGGATACAGGCGGCAAATTTGGAAATTTTTCATGAAATAAGCGAGACACTTCCATCTGTGTCCGTGTGTTATCTCCATAACCAATCATTTGTAGAATGGTTATTTTGTGCATTTCTGTTAAATGAACCATTTTTCTGATATTATTACGTACAGTTAACGAAATTCAAACGACAATAGCACTGACACTAATCACTACTGTCATGCAGGCAGACAACAAGTTGCTAAGGCTACGAGTTTTATACGAACAGAAAGAAAACTGTTTTTGTTTTTGTTTCATTTCATATCAGTAAAAAGAAACGCAGGAATGGTTTTTGTTTACTTTCTCATTATCAAGAGCTGAATGGGAAATAAGTATTGAATGCAATGTAGCGAATTTGTGAAATAAAATAATTTTCTATTTTTAATGTTAATTTTTGTAATAAATCTGAAAATACTTAATATTTCCGAAACAGTTGAAGATAGGTATAGGACATTGTACATGAATTATGTCTAGAATTTTCTGAAGAATCCAAAAAATTAATAATATACAGGGGCTTGTATTTAAAATAAGAAAGTTGGTATTGGCCACTGTCACATGACGCACCCTATATAATTTTTTTTTCTTGAAAAAGATGCGCAGTTAAAAATACAAATCGACGTGTCCAAGCGTTTTTCCCAACACGCTTTCATTTATCCGTTATCGAATTTATTCCATTTGGCTGTTCCACACTGTATATATATATATATATATATATATATATATATATATATATATATATATATATATATATATATATATATATATATATATATATATATATATATTCTTTGCATTTCATGGCACCCATATAAGTTATTAACAATCTGACACCCACACTTTTATACGTATAAAATAAAAGGATCATATGTTGCTATATTGGCACCCGTGTAAATCCGTGTTAAAATGGCACCAAAATGTATAAACTTGTGATACTACGGGTCAAACTGGCACCCTACAGTGTTGCCAAAATATTTTATTGTTTTATACATATAAAAGAAAAATGTCAAATGGTTGGTGTATTAGCACCCTCGTTACTCTTGGTCCAATTAACACCAATGTATGAAATTGTAACATTACAGGTCAAAGTGGCACCTTACAAATATATTATATTAAGTGTATAATTAAGAAGTGCATTGAAAACCATCGGTAATTTTTTGGAAAATCTGCATCAATATAAGATACAAAAAGCTAGAATGCACGCGGTGGACGAATGCTCTTAATGTGGGTCCAGTCCTACCTTTTAAATCCCGATAAACATCAGAAAATACAGAACGATGAATGGAGGTTCTTATATGATAGGATCGCAAAAGCTCCATCGTTACTCTTCTCGTTGAACTAACTCTGGTGTTTCATACACGCCTCCCGTCAAGGTTTTTTTTTAACATGTAATCTTCAAGTTCTAAAATTAGCTCTTAATTCTGAAATTAATGAATTCTGACTTCAAACATCCGAATTCTTATATTAAACTCTGAATTCTGAGTTTAAATTCAGAATATGTACTGGAAATAATATTTTTTTAATTAATGGCCAATAATTCTTGCCTTCCTAGAAAATCGCCGACCGAAGATCACCATTTTTACTAGGAAATTCTGATTGTGTTTTTTATTGAATTATAGGTAAGATTTTAGTATATTAATTTATTTAATTATTATTTATGTAATAACATTTTTTTCTTTGCAGCAACAAATATTTAATCCATTAGAATTCCAAACAGCATCTAGATGGATATAAGAATTAATTTATGAAAGTATTGTCAAAATGAATTTTAGTATTTTGTTCCAAACCGTACTTTAAAGTAATAAATAAAGCGTGTTTAGATTAAAAATAGTTTTAATTTAAAAGAAAAATAGTAGCATTTTATAAAAAGCGAAAGATTATAGAGAAGTAAAAATGCTACAACATTCCTGAAAGAATTTCATGAAAAAAAGGACTTACTTTTTGCAACGTTTATTAAACAAAATTAATGAAAAACTTTACAATAATTAAACAAAACGAAAAAATAACAAAGTCTTTGTTTTTAAAGTAAATAAAAATAAAATTAATTTCTATTATTAAATGAACCATAAAATCAAAAAATCGTGAGCATTTTAAAAATTACCGCCCCACCCATTATTTCGGATTCGGAAAATTGTGGAAAAATTGTGAAATAACGATGACCATAATTTCAAAACGGATATTTTTTATAAGAAAATAACCTTTTCTTACCTCTTAATTCTTAAAAAAGTTAATTGTATAAAAATATTTCCTTTGAAATTATTGTCAACGTATTTCAACAATTTTTCAACAAAAAAATTCCGATTTCGAGATGATGGGGGGGTGGTAAGTTAAAACGAATTGCAGGGGCCTCACATTCAATGAGTGTGAATAAGAGAAGACACGAGCAGAAAAAAGAAAATTAGGTATCTGAATTATTCCTGCTCTCATTAAAAATAAAAGCTTTTACTCTAACCCATCCCACCCCATTGAAGTCACTCTTATGTGTATTAATAAAAGCTTCGCATTCTCCTTTACGAAGAACTTTCTTTGATTTTATTTTGTTTTCGAAGTATTTCTTCATCATGGTTTTTTGAATGGCGGACCATCGTAATCTTGAACCTATGAATTAAGAATGTAAATATTAATAAATGTAATAATAATTGTAATTATAATAATTTTAGAACCTTTCTTTGTAAGTTCATTTGTATGCTTAGGCTTAGCGCAATCAGACGCTTCTCCCGTGCTTTCTTCTCCTATCATTTCCTCTATATTTCTGTCTCCTTGCTCCAAATAAGGCAGAACTTCAAATTCTTAAATAAAATGAAAAAGGTTTATCATTAGAATTAAGACAATTAATTGTCAAATACCTTTATTTTTTAATCCTCCCTCACCACTGAAATGAGCTTTGCCTAACTTTTCTTTATTTGAATCTTCATTTTTTCTTCCCAAACTAGATACAACTTGGTGTTCATTCAAGTTTTCGACTATACTTTCGTTACCTACAACTTTTGCATATATTTTTATATTTACTGCGGTTACTAAATTTGTCAATATACCCATACCCAAAGTGCTGCTGGTGTTGTAAATTTCCATTTTATCATCTTTCTCCAAAACTGACTCTATCTCGTTCATATCAACATCAATTTCTTCCAGCGTCTTGTTTTTGAATTCTGCTGCATTTCCCCTTTCCATTATTTGGAGGATTTTAGACACTTTTGCAATCTGGTAGACATCTTGTGGAAGTCTATCATAAAATTTAATAATCAATAATAATAAATTAACAACAGCAGTAAATACTATATTTTCTGTTTGCTTTCAAGGTTATTATGACAAACTTAGTTAACTAGCGGGCGTGCCATCCAAAAGTAAGCACCCGGAATATTTTATGAACCTTAGAGGTATTTATTATCTTCAGGTTTTAGGCGATCGATAAGTTTGGTAGGGAGTCAAAATTTTAAATAACTAACATCTATCAACAAGATATCTCAAAGTCATATAAAAAAAATACTAGGTAGGTACATATCATTGGCGCTCAAAACCTATCACTTTTTGGTAAAAACACAAAGTTTTAATTTCACCCAACCTTACCGAATGCTTTTAACTCGTTAACTCGAAGCTAGTATCTCCAACGGTTCTTAAAATAATAACTCCGTGTAGAAATTTGTTTTTAATCACTTAAATAATTTTACAAGGACTATTAGAGTAACTATACAAAAAACTTACTTGTAAAAGCTTTCATGCGTTTTGGTTGTATGACCCATAAATTTAGCCAATTGGTCAATTTCGTTTGATTGCAAATTGAGCAGCTGTGTGACAGTTGCAATATGTTTCCTTAGCCTACATGATGTTAGTAAGTTGGGAAATTTGGCATTTGATAAATTTGCATATTTCCGGATAACAGAACAGCCATCAATCCAAAATTTTGATTCAGGATATGCAAAAAAATATATGTTTTCAATTGGAAACCAAAGTTCTCTTCTAAGGGTACATAAAAGTTTAAAAAATTCAAACAACTTTTTTGGAATTAAAATTGTAACAGCTCGGCTGCCTTTTCCTATTGACACTATTCTCTTATAATTCTGAGTTAAAATCCTCTCATTTTCGGTCAATGAGCTAGCCATTTCTGTGTGTAAAATGGTATTTTCTGTCTCAAATTGCTCTTTTAATGAACTGTATTCCAAGTATTGAACGTCCCCTACCCTTTTTCTATTGTGCAAAATAGTAGCTACCAGCACCGTTTCCACAAGAATCCTGTATGACACTGTATCTTTTTCATTTCTCAAAAGTCTTTCATAGGCAACCTCAGCTTTATCTTCAATTAATCTCGCTAACTTAATTATGTCTTCGGTTATTGGCAGCAACTTGGGCTTTATAGCCGACTTCTCATTCAGGTCCTTTAGTGCCAAACTTCCAATTTCAGTAGCCCACTGAGTATCCACTAAGTTCTTAAATCTTTCAAGTTCTGTCAATGTTTTATCAAGATCTTGGTAAAAATGGGGAATTTTTCTTCTTAGAATTAGTTTCATAGCCAAATCACACAAGTTAATCAGAGTGGTTCTAAAATGTAATGCCAACGATGCTGCTCCAAAGTTTCTCTTAGAAATATCATACCTTGAGAGGGATTTTACAGCGCTAATAGTATTGTCGAAACTTTCAGGTCTTAAAACTGACATAAGATTATCATAAGGTTGAATTTTTTTCATTTCAATGAGAAATTTGGCACATTCACGAATTTTGTTAGAAATATGATAAAAACGTCTTTTCATTTTTATTTTTTTGAGTAAATCATCTCCATAATAAATTATCAAAATGTCATTACTTGCTGTTCGAGTAATTTCATCCGCCTGCATTCTCTCAAAAACTTCTTTTTTTATTTGTAGTTTATTTAATATTTCTCCATATTTTTTCTGACAAGCCACGTATATGTAGGATTCAGTCAAAGGGTGAGCTACGTCACTAGAACCAGAGGGTTTTGCAAAACACTTTTTAACATGTCGGCTCAAGTATAGCCGCTTAAAAAACCCTTTACAGTATTTGCATAACGCAAAATCTCGTTCATTCGCTTCTTGGCCGGGTTTGTATTTTTTAGGTATAATTTTTCCCCTCAGCCCGTCATCTCCAAACATCCTTGATTGCGAATTAGTAAAAGCATTTCTTTTTTTTCCTTAGAGTTTGGCTTTTTATTTATCAGCTCTTTTACCTCAAGCTCATCTTTATGTTTTCTTTCCAAATGTCTTGAGAAATGCCTTGAAATCACCTCTTGATCACAAAATTTGCAGGTAGTCTTCTTATATTTATTTTTTATAAGCAACGGCGAGTCATATACTGTTTTCTAGAAACAATTAATAATATCATTAAATTTAAAATTATTTTCCAGGTCTATACTGAGTGTCCTAAAAATGGCGGAAAATCTCCGCAGTACGTTGTGGGGAAGCATCATCGGAGGCCAAAAAAAATACAATGAAAAAAATCTATGTTTTATTTTTGAGTTTTTTAGTCAGAAACTAATTCGTAAATTTGGCATTTTTTTGCTTTAATTTAATCAATATTATGTCGAATAATGATTAAATTGCACAAAATTTTGAAACATCGTAGCCAAATGCATTTTCCCAGCATCTTGATAAAAAAAATCTGATATTTGAAATTAACTTGAAGAGAAAATGTAAAGGTTTGAGAGATTTTCTAACCAAATAACCATAAAGGCGCCTAATTCTTTGCATAAGATGATTCGCTTTTACTCAGTACTAAAAAATAAAGAAGTTGAGTCCTCAACTTTGCCTCTTCATATCGCAGTCAATTGACGACTTGGATTTTTTTCCTTATTTTTTTCTGGCCTCCGATGATGCTTCGCCATAACGTACTGCAGAGATTTCCCGCCATTTTCAGGACACCAGTATATAGCCATCCTCAAAATCTTTTTGAATAATGTTTTTCTTGTTGGAATGGTCTTCGAAAACTGCTTCTTTTAACTCTATGGAATTTGCAACGCCAAATTCATGGCCGAACGCGACTTTTTTAATACCAATTTTTAGTCTAACCATTCAGCATTATTTTATTCAGTTCAGCATTTTTATTAGAAACTTGACATGATGGGGTTAATCAGGGCCACAAAAAACCTTCTTGGAAGTGTTTCCATTTCTAAAAAATGTCACCTTTGTAAAAGTGTTCAGATTCTGAGTGGTTCAATTTTTATACGTTCCAAATTGAAATAAAATTCAAAATTGAAAGCCACTAGGTAAGTCAAGTGTGTCATGAAATTATTTTTTAAACAGTTGAATTTTATGGACCCCTCTCAAAGAGCTCATACCAAAATTTTAATAAGTAATATGTAGGTACACAGGATGCTGCTTTCTAAACGATTGCAAAAGTAAAATACGTGTATTACTGAATTTGTTGAAAGGTATTAGCTAGTCACCTAGAAATGAGCATCCTATATATTTCCTAATAAAATTTTATCGCAACTTTGTGTGTTTTTTGTTCATATTTTGCAAAAGGGTTTTTTGTTGTCCTAATTAATGCTGCTGTATCAGATTTTTTGAAAATTATATTTAATTATTTTTAAATAATCGCAGCTGATGGTTCTGGATTTGGATTTTGAATTATAGTAGGGTCAGAATAAGCAGTTTTTGAACACCTTTCAAATAAAAAAAATGATTGATTTATCATCTGAAATATTGAAGATTTTAGGATTCGTACATCCAGCGGGCGTAAAAGATTCAGAATAAATTCGCGAAAATGAAAATAAGATTTTTTATCAAACCAAAAAGAAAGGGATACATTTTTAAATTAGATACCTACTGAAATTTTAAATAACCGCAGTAATGTGGTATATATTATTTATCTAGGGTAGGCACTACAATGACTTCATGCTTCTAGTGTATGCACGCCACTGATGTACCTACGCTGCTTTGAAATACATAATGATTGTTTATAAAGGTCGTCCGATTTGTAAAATAGATGTTGTCGTGGTTACTAAGTCAGGAATGTATGTATAAAGTCACGTCAAAAATAGTAGAATTAAGTAAATGAAAAAATCGATCGCTCTATTTTTTTTTTTCAAAAGTTAGTTTCCATTTTATCAAATTTATTCCGCACTTATTCTGATTTAGGGCTCGACCGATAATCGGCATCGGCAATCGGCAAAACAAACGCCGATTGTGCCGATTTATTTTCTCTGTAAATTTTTAGTACTATTTCTTGAATTAAATTAAATAGGTAGGTAGGTAGGTAGGTATGTATTGTTTTTTATGATATTTATATTATTATTGTTATTATGTTACTGTTAGATAATTTTCTTACATTACAACAGAGAATTCAATAACATTATTTTTATCATCCCTAAACTGTTTTTGAAATAATTCAACTAACTCAGCGCACATAAGGCGCGAAGTTGCGTGTCATGCTGTTTATTCTTACGGTTGCAAACGAATTTAGACTTTATGACTTGCTCAACGACGATAAGGCGGCGAGTCGCGTACTTCGCTTGCAATTCTTATGACAGCTCACGAAAATAACCTTTATGTGTAATATAAATGTTTACATAATTATTTATTTGTTATTATTTCTAACAACTTTGGTATGTAATTTTGTTATGACTTTAAATTAAATAAAAGTTTAGGTTTGAATATGCAATTAAATGTAACATTCAATTTTATTATGTATCCAACGCTAAACATCGACCATCGGCATCGGCAATAGCCAATGTTTATGTTTGTAGGAAAAATTCTGCCATCGGTCGAGCCCTGCTCTGATTGTACCTATATAAAATAATTGCACTATACACTATAAAACCTAATCTATTGGTTGTCCAGCACATATAGGTAGACGAAGTTCTAAGAGATTCATAGAAGTGTAGCTGCTATTTTAAAAATAAAACAATAACAAACTAACCAATCTTACAGAAATAATATGTTACTGAGTCCTACCTTTTTTGTAATTTGTTTGGGACTGTCAATTTTCGGTATGTTTTGAAAAACGGTAGATATCCTGTTAATAGTATCATCGTCAATCATTAAAGATCCATCCTGAAATATAATTGATAGCTACTTATTTTATTTATAACTGTTTTCATGAATGAGCTTACTCTAAAACTATTATCGAATTCATATGGCTGCGCCTCAAATTCCAATTCTCGAGCCCAACTAGCTTGATCATAATTTGAAATTATTTCTAACGCCGTCTAAAAGGTACCATAATTAATGATTGCAACTTCTACTTCACAATAGGTATGTAGAGTGGACCAACGAAAACGAAACGCGGCCTTCATTTAAAAATAGCTCGGACGAACCGCCCCCTCCTCCCCCCGTTCAATTTTATATTTAAAGTGGGTCATTTTTTAACCATGTCACTTCAAACCTTCAAGCTGGCTGATATTTTATTTTTTAAGTTGTTTTGGCCTTTATTACCTACATCTTAACCTACATCTTAATTTAAACTGACCCCGGATATGTGTCCTGGGGGGCCTAATTAGCGCTCATTTGAAGAAATTTTTTCAAAATTCAAAAGTCGGGATCTCCGCATTGGTGAATTTTTTTAAGAAAATTCACTAAAACGACGTTTAAAAATAGGTGTAGGTATGACCTATCACTGTAGCCATACCTTATATGCTCATTTAAAATTTAAGGGATTTTGTGGGTTAAAGAGATATGGCTTAAAACATGTTTACAAATAAAAGAATTGTGTGCACTATGTGCGCATATCAGAAGTAAAACTTCTTACGAATATGACGTGTTAACTGCTTTCTTATGCAATGTATATAAATTTAGATACATATATAGCCTAAACACCTGGATTAAATTAAAATATTTTGAGGTCCTGCGACCTTTCCAAGGAAACGCTGACGAAACCGTAACAGGTACGTAAAAATGTTACTAGACCAAAGTTTTAGAGCATAAAATTATCTAAAAAAAAGTCCGCGACGGCATATATCTATCGTCTATAGTTTAATCGCAATCCGCTCTCAACTTATGCGGTGCAACACGTTTTGCGCGCGCCAGCGGCTGTTAGGCCTCTTCACTTGTTTAATATAGACGATAGATATATGCCGTGGCTGACTTTTTTTAGATAATTTTATGCTCTACAACTTTGGTCCTGTCAAATTTTTACGTACCTCTTACGGTTTGGTCAGCGTTTGCTTGGAAAAGTCGCGGCTCCACTGTTTTTTTAATGTTTTTTAAATTTTTTTATGTGGTTCCCGGGATGAAAAATTTATCAGACCTTACTCATTATGATCAGTTCTAGATTCTTTATATTGCATAATTTTTTCGCTCATGAAAGTTAGAAGTTGGAATACAAATATCGTCTTATTTGAGTATTATATATTATATCGTGACGCATTTTCGTTGCCTAGTTCGTGTGACGCGACCTTCAAATTTTACTCTCATCGCGCGTATAGAAGTTTCACTTCAATAAAAAATGACGGGGCCAGCATTAAAATAAACATTCATAATATGAAAATTTTATAAGGTGTTTCGTTTTCCCTGGGCCATACTCTATATAAGTTTACTAACCTTATAAAGTTTAGGTACATTTTTTTGTGAAATTATATTGATTATATGAGATTTGCTTCTATGTGTATCTGAATCTGTTTCTCCTTTAGATTTTTTGGGCGACGGAAAAACCTGTCAAAGCATCATCATATTACAAATATAAAAGTAAAAATAAAACGATAAATTGTAAAAGTTCAACCCTACAAATCTTTTGTTAGGTACTCACACTTTCATCGCTACTACTGCTCTGGTAAGGTGTTGATGGAATATATTCGTCTATGCTACCATCTGTATGATAAGGGTCAGCGTCAGACACTTCAGATAAATTATCAACATCTAAAAATTTACAGCATCACTAAATTCGTTGGATAACAAATCAATCACAGATATTATGTACAGACCTAAGACCTAAGAAATAGGTAGGTAGTAGGTATAATATAAATTTAGTAGGTATTTAAATATTTAGTTTCACAAAATTTCAAGTTCTCGAATATAAGAGACCCTAAACTTTGAACAATATAGTTACACCGGGGGACCCCCCCGCAGCTATGCCCCTCCCCCCCCTCGCCGCCGCCACGCACAACATTTTCCAATACTGTGTATTATTTGCCTACAATTTGTTAGCAATGTAAATTTTACTTACCTTTTGCTAGACACTTTTCCACAATCTTTCTGGTTCTTGAAGATACAGAACTATTAATTATCTTCATAGTGTTATGGAAAACACAACCGGTAAACTTTTTATTTAAAATAGGGCGAAGAAGTATGTATTATTACTCCATAGTCCATATTATTATGTCGAACCACGTGGAGAATGAACAGGAACGTGTTTAAATAGTATAGGCTATCATAACAACTGCTACTACCTCTAGCCTCTACCACTCAATCACTCAAGCAGAGTGCTCAGAGCTAAAATAATAATCGTACCCGGTTCGCGCACATCGCACCTGTCTATACCCGAAAGTTTAAAATTACGTATTACCTACATATTATTTCATTACTTATTGCTTGTTTAATATAAGAAAAACAAAAGTTGCAAGATCATCACAGATTGACTTTATTTTTTTATTTTGTTGGGGAACTAATTAATAATATTGAATGATTATAATAATAATTTTTAGCAATAATTACTATAAAATTATAAAATTTCAATTATAAATTACAGCTGTGAAATTATATATCCAAAAAATAAGTTAGCTGTTTAAGTTAAATGGTTTTATTGAAACATGTAATTACATTATACCATTAGTCGGGTCAATTTAGAAAAAAAAAAGATCCATAACTTAAAACAAATTCCAACTAAAAGATATGTGAACGTTTTTGTCCCTACTAGGTTACCATATTAACAGAAAGAAGTCTACAAAAATCTGTCAATCGGAAGTGATAGTTTTCTGATAGAAAAAAAATCAGTAAAAGTCAGTAGAAAAAAAATCAGACAGTTTTTGAAAATCTCGTTTGTTACAATAGACATTCGGGAATGATTTTACAAAAAAATCAGAATCATTTAATTTTAAATTTGACATTTTATAGCACGTTTGATGTACGATATTCAAAATTGGCGGCAATGTCATAGAGTTGGTCGCACTGAAGGGCGACCGGGAGGTGATGCTGGAGCCCGAGTTGAATGACGGACCCTCAGCCAACGCCTGCTCCAGCTCGCGGGCGTTGTCTCAGCTCAGCGACCGGCCAGCGACAAGGCCACCGTCCGAATTATGCATTGGTTTACATTTAATTACTTTTCTCATTTATGATTAGATATAAAAATTATACCAATTAATCACAAATAATGAGGCTACAATTAGGGGCCATCCATAAATTACGTCACACGAATTTTAGGACTTTTTAACCCCCCCCCCCACCCCCCACCCCCGTCATTTTCACAGGTTGTCACATTTTTAGAACCCCCTCCCCCCTGATGTGACGTCACACATTTTTGAATTTTATGCAAGTATTTAAAAATACTCAAAAGAGAAAAGTTATTTTCATTTTTTTTTCTTATCTTTATTAAATAATCTTTAATAAAATCAACATAAAGTCAAATACCTTAAATAACAGAGAAAACAAACGACTAGTTAGGAAACGATAAACGACTAATTATGTTAATTAAAGATACAAAACTTAACCATATTGTGTATTTTAAATTTTAACATGTGACATCACAAAGCTTTTGACCTCCCCCCTGCCCCTTGTCACACAATGTCACATTCCGGTGATACCCTCCCCCCCCCCCTTTAACGTGCGACGTAATTTATGGATGACCCCTTATCTATAATTCAATTTTTCTATCAGAGTTACCGTTTTCGAGATAATAGTTGATAAACGGCCAAAGTAGTAGAATTTAATGAATTTTCAGCACGGAGATACCTATCTACCTATTTATTTTGTATTTGAAGTGCACGTAACTCCATAAGAGCAATGCTTTTCAAAAACTGTTTTAATTTTTTTACGACAGACGGCTACAAAATTTGGCATGGAAAAAATACCAAAAATTCGTATGAGCTCGAAACTATCGACTTATATAAAAAAACTCGCAACTTTTGGATAGTGCCCTTTTGCACAGGACGTTAATTCAATTTTCCAAAAACATGCCATTTTATAAAGAACAACATTTTTCTAAATATCCTCATTTATTTATTTGACCGACAAGTAAAATTTTGTGATAAAGTTCACTTTTTTATGAAAGGTAGGTACTTTTACGGAGAAATGTTTTTATTTTGTTTTAGATAGCTACTTAAAACTACCCCTGTTAATTAATTATTTGAACACAAGTCCTCTAAATGTAGTTATTAAGTGTCATCTTAGTTGGGGTATTGTCGATAGCCAAATCATATTCGGATGTCAGGCAGGTTTAAATCGAAAAGCGGAAAATGCCCTAATTAGGTAGGTACACTATTTGTACAAGAGTGCTTTTGCTCAAATAAATAATTAACAGGGTGATTTAGAATTTTAAGTAACTATTTAAAAAAAAAACTTGCTCTCATGATATAACATTTCTCCTTAAGTACCTCGCGTCTAAAAAGTGAACTTTATGACAAAATATTGCTCTATGTCCAATATAAATCATTCCGAACCAAGCAGCCGCGCCGCGTTCACATCACACAGTTCAGAGCGGAACCGACATCGAAGAGGCGAATTTTGAAAATATTTAAAACAACAGTAAATTTTAATTTTTGAAAAAGTTTTTCGAAAGTGGTATCTGTTTGGGCTTTGAGACTATCCAGGTAAGCTGGAAATTAACACTCTACAAAAATTCAATCGCAATCTTGAATAGTTTTCAAAAAATATCACAATGATTTTCGCAATTTCTTTAAGTCATTTTCTCGATAAATAAAAACAGTCAGTATATCTGATTATGGCAAGATAACAAGTTTTGAAGCAAGCAGAGTTTTTTTCTCAGTTTTTTCGACAAAGCAAAAATAAAAATTGTACCTATATGATACCAACTTTTAAAAACACTCAGTATATCTGATTGTGGCAAGATAAGAAGTTTTCAAGCAAGCAGCGTTTTTTTCTCAAAGTTTTTTCGACAAAGCAAAAATAAAAATTTTACCCATATGATACCAACTTTTTAGCAGTCACTGTATTCAGCCCTAATAACCTGTATTATTCATTGTTGGTCATTAGTTTGATTCCATGGGCATCCTTGCCATCCTTGACCATAAAAAATAATTTTTCTATGCTTATAAATAATTTAACTTACGATTGCCAGATTTTTGTAGACTTTTTTTCTGTTAATAATTTTAATAACTTTACCTTCTTTTCTTCAAGAATTAAATTGATTATTTCAAAACAATGGTATTATAAGGAAATTAATAGGTGTTCCATTGAAAACAATAATAGTTTACTCATTTTTTGGATGCATAATTTGACAGTTGTAATAATGTGACTTTTATAATTTTATCATTATTATGCTAATAATACGAGTTCCCTAAAAAATACAGCAAAATGTAAATAAATTAAGAAAAATTATTATTATCATTCAATGTGGTAAAATCAGTTTCCCAACAATACCGACAATAAAGCAAATGTGTGATGACCCTGACACCACCGTTCTTCCTATATTGAAGAAGCACTTATAAACAGAGCAGATGTCGGCGTGCCGGGCGCGACCTTGGATAGAATTTATTTCAGAATAATTCCGTGTTACAAAGAAATCGGTGTTGCCAAATTTATGGTGCTAGACGGCAAACATATTTGGAGGGTGCCACTTTGTGTATCTATAACCACATGTATAAAACGCAGCGCCCCCACCGGAAGATGGCTGAACTAATCAGTATGTTCGTTCAGAATTATTGTCAATTCAGCACCCATCCAAAACTTCGTCAGAGCCTTTTATTGCGCATTCATAATCCTAGGACAAAAATATACACAGAGAACGTATCAGCACCCGAAGTCGGGTGCCACAACGTAAAATTGGGTGCCGTAAAAACAATTTTTATCCAAGAATGGTGCCACAATGACAAAAATTATATATATATATATATATATATATATATATATATATATATATATATATATATATATATATATATATATATATATAAGGTAAGTAACCTAAATATGGGCACCCCTAAGCATTATATCAATTAATAACTTCCCTAAGCATTATATCAATTAATAACTTTATCGATTAAGATTAAGCCAAAGAAAAAAAATGGTTTGCTCTTTAGGTCAGAACGAATACAAAATCATACACAGAATTTGAAAAATATGTCTTTATTCTGAAACAGTCACCCATAAAAAAATTAAATCAAGTGCCCATATTAGGAGCATCAAGTTCTAATTATGGGCACCCTAAAAGAAACTTAAGAGAAATTAAATGATCCAGAAAATATAGTTATTAATAATTCTTATTAATCAAAAGAAAAACTTAAACACTTGTACATGAACTTGAACATTGTAAAAAAGCTTAAGTTAGATAACGAGTTAGATAACTTAAACTTCATTCACTCTCTTCGCATGACGGGCACCTAAAAAAGGGTATGACATCTTTGGCCATCAGCCCACAGCACTCTTCATGAACCCAAGTCTGGCAAACAGTACACTGCCTCATGTCTTCTTGTTTATCTTCTTTACAAAGGGGGCAGTACCATGATTCCTTTCGAGGAGTTGCAACGCCACTGCACGTAGCTCTATCTAAATTGGCTGTTTGTTGTTTGGACTGAGGCGCTCTTTTTTTGGCAATTGATGGTTCCTTTTGACTTAACTTCTTCTCCGCAAACAACCATTTAACAACTTTGACAGCTCGATAGTTTATTGCCTTTTTGGGTGGTGCTTTAGACTTGGCAGGTAGTTCTGGTGTTTTCAATATTTCAGTAAACGATCTAGACTTGTTAGCCTCCAACTCTTCGTCCGATGATTCACTGGTTTCAGAAGTCGAAGATTCGGATGGTTGCCATTCATTTTCATCGTCAGAACTGTCGTCATCTGAGACACGTCGAAGCCGTTTTTGTTTTTGACGAGGATTGTTAGTTGAAACCCTTGGAGTAGATGTACTGGGACCATCAACCTCTTGTTTTCTTGTTAATTCTGAAGCCATCGTTTGTTGGACAGGATTAGGACTACTAGGAATTGTAGTTGCAGGGGAATTTGCATTGTTTTGGTTCTCTAGGGGTCTCTCTGACAGTGTTGAAGGTGCAAATGCCGTTTCTGGAATAATCGTCGGGTCAAAAGGGTATATACCAGTTGCTCGAAATCCTGCAGACACGTTTGAAGGGGTTGTTGCCTTTGGCCAAACTTTTGAAAATACATTACCAAAACTAGATTTTGTTAATTTTCTACCAGGATTAAGACTCCAATACCTCTGCAATTCATCGTCCCAGTGGTATTCAAAAGAACGAAATACCGATTTGTCCATTGGCTGCAATTCATGCGTGCAGTTACTCGGAAGGCATAACAATGTGATTTCATGAGTGTCTGCAGCCTCAACAATATTTGCATCGAGATGGGATTTTGCTCCATCAAAAATCAGAAGGACTTTTCCAGGAGGTTTGTATTGTGCAAAATGTGCAATCCATTTAACAAAAGTATCACAAGTCATGCTGCCTTTTGCAGTCATGAATGCTTTGCACCCAGGTGGTAAATTATCTGAAAATTCAGGTTTATTTCTCTGGCCTTTAAACAAAACAACAGGTGGAATTATCTGACCAATAGCATTTCCACAAGACACAACAGTCACATTTTCGGCATGTTCTGGTGCCACAAAGGGTACCCGTTTAATTCCTTTGCGAGTTAAAATTACAGGTTCCTTATGAATTGTTAATTGGCACCCTTTTTCGTCCATATTAAAAATAAGCTGAGGTTTATCCATAACGTCTAACTCGGCCATCACAGTCCTTAATGTCTTGAAATAATCCTCAACAATAAATCTGTTTAGTTTTGCAGCTCGTGCTGGATTAACGTTTTGAGATTTTCGGCGAGCAACCTCAGGATGTCTTCTTAAAAATAATTTAAGCCATTTTCTACCAACCATTGAAGAATTATGTTTTGTAGGTGGAAAGGGGACGTTGTTTTCGCTGCAGAACGTGTAAACACTTCTTCTTAAAATTTTAGATGTAAGGGGCATTCCTATCTCAGCAAGTCTAAATATTCGAGAACACAACTCGGTTTCCTGGGCGTCAGTTAAAAAAGATTTTCGACCCAGTCGTTTAACTGTATTACCACTCCAAGCATGGCGTTGCAAAGTACTTCGTGGAATATTAAAATTAATTGCTGCACGTTTTATCTTCATTCCTCCTTGAATTGCAGCAACTGCTGCTTTGAGGGAGTCAGAACTCCACTGAGCTCGCTTTTGTGGAGACATATTCTGAAAAATAACATCGTGTTAGATAAAACATAACCAAACGTCAGCAAAAGGTATGTCCCAAATATGGGCACAGCATGTGTTCTAAATATGGGCACTGCCCATATTTGGCAGTCACTCTAGTGCCCATATTTGGGACATGCCATTTTCTACAAGTTTTGAAACACATTTTCATAATACGGAAGTAAACCTAAATATCTATTGTACAGTCTCAAAGTACAGTTCCTCAGCTTCAATTTTATATATAGTAACAATTAATTTCGCTACATTTTCTTTACAAAATGAAATAAAATCTACTTACCGAAAACTACAACCTCACTTTCCACATTCGACGACTTCTGACTAGAAACACCCGGTGGCGCCCTCTATCGACTAATGGCCGAATTTTGATTATGACTGAAGTTGTACGAGATACCTGTAATGCATATGCTGCCATCTTTTATTAAAATTGGTTACAAACAGTATTTATTCACTAGTGCCCGTATTTGGGGGGGTGCCCATACTTGGTTAAGGTACCTTATATATATATATATATATATATGTGTGTGTGTGTGTGTGTGTGTGTGTGTGTGTGTGTGTGTGTGTGTGTGTGTGTGTGTGTGTGTGTGTGTGTGTGTGTGTGTGTGTGTGTGTGTGTGTGTGTGTGTGTGTGTGTGTGTGTGTGTGTGTGTGTGTGTGTGTGTGTGTGTGTGTGTGTGTGTGTGTGTGTGTGTGTGTGTGTGTGTGTGTGTGTGTGTGTGTGTGTGTGTGTGTGTGTGTGTGTGTGTGTGTGTGTGTGTGTGTGTGTGTGTGTGTGTGTGTGTGTGTGTGTGTGTGTGTGTGTGTGTGTGTGTGTGTGTGTGTGTGTGTGTGTGTGTGTGTGTGTGTGTGTGTGTGTGTGTGTGTGTGTGTGTGTGTGTGTGTTTTATTTCTTTAACGTCAGCCTATTTCCGCGACTATGGCCAATCACCGACGCCAGGGAGCAGTTTCACGTCACTATCCTGGAAATTTTGCCGAACCCCTGTCTTTCTGTAAGGAGTGTAGGGATCTTTAACGTGCCCAACATCGCATGGACACGGGACCGACGGCTTTACGCCCCCTCCGAAGGGCGGAACGTGCAGGCATTCAACTTGCTCAAATACAATGCCAGAACCTCGGTTGATGTTAATTTTACAGTTTGTACTGAAAAAGTGAAAGGAGTACCCCGGGATCGAACCCAGTACCCTTCGGTTCAGAGGCACACGTTCTTACCTCTTAACCACCGAGGTTCTATATATATATATATATATATATATATATATATATATATATATATATATATATATATATATATATATATATATATGGGTTCTAGGGGTCCTAGTTCGCGCTCATTTAAAAAAATGGTTGCAGTCTCACCATCGATACCTCTCTATTAGTGATTTTTTTTAAATAAAAATTCACTAAAATTAGATATTATATATTATAGGTATACCGGGTACGCTCGCCTCTCTATAGTTTCTTTGTCTTACGAGATATGAATTTCAAATTTGGGCACATCAAATATTAGCTGAATATGCATAAATTCGACTGATTTATAATTCTCCGCCACTTCCGGTTACACCGGATATGATGCTAACTTTTGATTTTTAAATGGGATATTTCTGATTTTTTAAAATATTATAATCCATACGTAGTATAAAGCAAATTCGCTGTTTTCGTCTGTCTGTTTCTCCGCTCACTTCTTCTAAATCATGCAACGGATATTGACTATTTTCACTATCATTTATAGAATTTCTTCCGGAAGGTTTATATGTATAATATATGCATATTATAGTAGAGAAAAACCGAGAATTTCAAAGATTTGTAATGATGTCGCTCGCAGATAAATGGGCGGTCGGCCGGCACGTCCCGTTGCAGTTGAGTATCGCCATTCTTACGGTTGATTTTTCATCTTCGGTTAAACCATGTTCCTCCTTAGTCACTATTTGATTGGATGCCAGGTACTTTGATAGTTGGACTTTGGAGTTCGGAACGTGTGGGAGAAATGAAGGTCTATGTTGATTGATATTCCAAATGCTTCTTGGTTTGCTCTCTCCACTTTCCGTTCTTGTTCTGACAGCTGAGAGTTATGGGTTCTATTGCTTTTTCTAACGAATGTGAAGATGTTAAATGGGTTTTCTCTTATCGATGATACTATAGTTCCGATGTCTCTTGAAAATAATAGTTCTTTTTCCGGTGGCTCTGAGAAAGGATTTTCTTGTGACATTATCCTCATGAAGTATGCGTTGTCTTTATCATCTTCAATGCTTTGGTATGTGATTGTAGCTTCATCCAACGCTAGGTTTTCAATGACCCAAGGATTAGTGCCACCATCAGCTATGAACAACACTAGGATTAGATATGGAGGTATCTTGATGTTCCACAGCTTCTTGCAATTGTTGATTCCGATTGACACTCGCGCAATGGTCACAAAAGCATTTATGATGTAAGTCCTCATTAAATTCAGAGTTAGTGCAATAGTTGAATTCACATCATCTTGGATATTAGGGCCACCAGGTTTTAAGGAGCTAGTTTCTACATCATATTGCCCTATAAATATTCTATCCTGGTATCAGCTGGCAAACTCTATCCCGGTGGAAAAATAACAGTTTTTTTCTTTGTTGGGATTGATACCAAATCGACGATACAATTCATACGTGAATGTTATCAACTGTTTTAATTCTTTAGCTCCTGCAGCCGTAAATACTGTCATAGAGTCATCACTAGATCGCAGGCTCTTTATAGACGTTACTTTCATCTAATTGCCTAATATTGGAATTAGTCCGACTGCAGTAGAAGTAGCATTGAGCATTCCCATTAAAAACCCAGGTGAAGCCCTGACATAATCCCCATCTTCTATCTTTTCTTGTATTTTGCTGAACCACTTCCTATTGTGCTCACTCAAGAATTCGGTTTGTATGTCTTGCCATGACAATCCTGTGTAGAAATGCTCGTTTTGTAGTATATATCCTATCCCCAAATGTATCCTTTTGATCAGCATGTAGAAAAAACTGATTGTCATGATCCTGCCGAGTGCATTTTCTTCCTCAATAAGTGAAGGTAGTTTGAGTTTATTTCTATATTTATCATCGAAGAATATCTTGTATTGGATTCAGGCCCTCATTCCATTTTGACGCATCTTCGGTAGCTTGCATAGATACGGGTTGGGTAGCTGCAAATTCAATAGTAGATTGAATGCTCTGCGTCTATTAAATACTTGAATTGGCGTTAAGGTGTACTGGCACAAATGTCGCCACGCAACAAGGGAAAAGAAGGAACATACCTGTTTATAATATTTATTTCTGTGTTTATTCAGATAATCACACAACTTTTTAATATCGTCTGTAAGTGGTGGAGATGTAACCTTATTTCGATTAACTTCTCCAAGGCTTCCAACGACGATTTCTCCAATTGATGTTGGATAATCAATTTCTAGTTTAAAAAAATCCACTGTTTGCTTCTTTTCTGGTTTGTTCGAGCTTTTAAATACATTCTGTTATTAGACAAATACCAGTGTTTTAAGAAGCTCCTAAATGTGACGTAACTGTGGGACTTCCGTACTTGTTCTTATCAATATTTAATTTGGCAACAACATTAACGGCAATAATCACAGAACCATAAATTTTTGGTGAAAAAACAGAGGTATAATTCGAGACATTTTTATTCACTTTCTTCAAGGCAATGAGAACACAACACAACAGTCTGAGTTTCGCCCCAATCATGTTGTTGTTATGCTGGGACGTATATTTTTTGCATAAATTATTGGCAAATATTATTACCAACTCATCATAACGAATTACGTCAACCACTGGATCATCTGAAAGTACAGGAAATATTTTGTCTCTTAAAATATCGGAAGCAGCTCTTTGTAGTTTTCCATTGATTTTTCGTCCCATATTGACAGCATTTCTGGTTTTATTTTTGTCTCCCGATGCACATATTCGATGATGCCTGTCTAGGATTAGTTTTGCGAAAAGACCTTTGCAGGTGAAAGGTTTATATTATCCTCTTTAATGGTTTCTTCTTGCATACATCTTTCTGTAATCAACATCTAGCTTCCAGTTTCACCAATGATGTCTTGGATAGCATGATCAGTTTCTTTACTATTCATCTCATTGCGGTCATATTCATTTTCTATATTTCCCTATGCCCCCTCTAATAATTGGGGCTTACGCGTTATTTCTCTAGCGACTATTTGCATTCTATACTGCACCCTGTGATTTTTTCTTGCATGTCCCGAGAAACTGACGAGATCAGAGACTTCGTTTTGTTCAAGATCCGATAAAACACTTTGTGTTGCAATATGTTTCCTTAAATTAGTGCCACTTTACAAACGAGCATTTTGTGAACCGCAAGCACTTTAGAACTTTCTCATTAAGCGACAAGCGTGTTCATACACATGAAACCTCTCTTTTTTCTGGCAACCCAAATACATAAGGGTTGCCACTACCCATACAAGCATGTCCTCGATGGCAGATAGTTAGTTGTAAGCATTCTAATAGATTTTTATGGATAACAGGTAGTCCACTAGACAATTTACCCCTGATCATAAAAAGAACATACGATCAGGGTTTTGTTGCATCATGGGAGACAATGAATTAAAAATTTGTCATTTGTTCCTCAATCCTTTGATAGTTATTAAAATATGTGATTTTAATGCGTTGGATTTCTCCTGCCCTACGTCTATTAAATACTTGAATTGACGTTAAAGTGTACTGACACAAATTTCGCCACGCAACAAGAGAAAGGGGGGAACATACCTGTTTATAATATTTATTTCTGTGTTTATTCAGATAATCACACAACTTTTAATGTCGTCTGTAAGTGGTAGAAATGTAACCTTATTTCGCTTAACTTCTCCAAAGCTTCCAACGACGAGTTCTCCAATTGACGTTGGATAATCAAATTCTAGGATTTTGAAAAATCCACTGTTTGCTTCTTTCGTGTCAAAGGGAAACCCCACTTAGCAACAACACCAAGGGTGTCCGCGATGGTGGCCTCTTCAACTTTGCTGAGGACTGTAGGGGGTCCAACAGGCCTCGTATTCTTTCCATGTACTCTACGTAGAAGAGATATCCTGGGTACTCTAAACTTTTCCGCAGCTGCCCTTTGCGACATCTCCCCGTTGACAGCGGCTACAGCTTTGTCCATATCCTCCAGCCTGAAGCTGGCATAGGGTTGTGACCCAGGGGCTTTCTGGTATGTGCGAACCATTTTTTACTTCAGTTACTACCTGTAACAAAAGAATTCCCGCTGCGCTTCTAAAAACACACACACACACACAGATATATATATATATATATATATATATATATATATATATATATATATATATATATATATATATATATATATATATATATATATATATATATATATATATATATATATAAAGTTATATCGGCATAGCATGTTCAAATAGCCCCGGGGTGTTCAAGTAGCCCCGTTTTATGGTACCCGGTGAATTTTCATCTGGAACAAAATGTCTCATTAGTTGTGACTTTCTGATTGGTTTTAATTCTTGTTTATGATAAACTTTGGATTTGTCCGTTTTTATTTAATCGCCTAAATCTTGTAAAATGTTTTCGGTTTTATAGTGTGGAGCTTTCTTATCTCTCGGTCTTTGTTTTAAATAAATCGGTACGTTCGTTAGGATATCGGGGTAATCTGCTCTACTTCGACTGTGGTAGTTAATAATTTTATGTTTGTTCATTTCCTGTTGTTCCTTGACCATTTCATAAAGTGCCTTAATTATGTCGTACATTTCGCTCGTAAACTCGTGATAGTAGTTTGCGTCGAAAATATCTAACATGTTTGTTTCTAGGTGACCAAAAAGTAATTCGATAGGTTTAAATTTTGTTTGTGAATGTGTGGTTGGGTTATAAATTATTATAGCGTTTTAAAAAGGGTGTAATGTCAGTATTTTATTTTTAGAGGCTGTTATAGTCTTGATAATTTCTATTAAAGTACCGTGTAGTCGTTCGATAGGTGCATTACTGTTTGGATGGTTGGGTGTGATCAGGTGGTGTGATACGTTGTGCATCTTGAGCATGTCTTTAAATAAACGTGTCGTGAATCGGTTATCAGTTATAAGAAGCTTTGGCATTTTATATTGCGAAAATAATTTGAGCTATGCTTCTATTATATCGGGGATACTCATAGAAGAAAGAGGCTGATACATAGCGTATTTGCTAAACGAGTCAATTGCTGTCAAATATTTTTGTCTAGCGTTGGAAAATATGTCCATGACAACTGTCTGAAAGGACTCTTTGCTAGTGGGTGTTAATTTTAGTTTATAATTGACCGGGTGTCGTTCATATTTAGCCTGTTAGCAAATATTACATGTGTCAACATATTTTTGGCAATCATTGATAAGGTTTGGCCAATAGTACTTTCTGTTTATTTGGGGCATTAGCTCTTGAGCTCCGCGGTGGTCTGGACTATGAGCTTCTAACAAAATATTGCTCTGAATTAGGGGAACGACTACGTCATTAAGTACTGTATTTGTGTATATGACCCTAACTGAATTTTCAAATGTGTTCTGGCTTAAATTTGCTAACATTTCGTAGATGTTTCGGTCTTTAGTATAAGTCGCATTTATTACGCCTGGATTTACGAATTCTTGCAAAATATTAGTGATCTCGTTTTCGTAATTATTTCGGGATATATGTACCAACATTCGTCGTTTATTGAAAGGGGAAATCACGTTTACTCCGGGTTTACTGTAGAATGTAAATACGAATTGATTTTTATATAAATTAAGGGCTTTGTCTGTAATCGGTAACGTTGCGCTAGTGTTTTCTGCTTGTCAATGTTGTGTCACCGTTGTTAAGGCCTGGTTAGGTGGAGTGATTTGTACGTCTGAAAGTATTTTTATTTTTGAGGCATTTGTTGTGTCAGAAGTTTGTGTATCTGTAGGTCTGTGGAATAAATTCGTCTTAAGTTTGTGAGTTCGATAGGTTCTCTCTGATTAATATCGCCGGGGTTGTTAAACATAGATAACAGATCATCTTCTGTTTCTAGGGGATATGCTTCTAATCTCGAGAGAAAATCGGCATTAGTGTTATTTTTTCCTTTTTTATATACAATGGTGTAATCAAATTATTCCAGTTTTAAGCGCCATCGAATTAATTTAGAGTTTGGTTCCTTTAAATTAAATAACCATTGTAGTGGCTTATGGTCGCTTATTACATTAAATTTTCGTCCGTAAATGTAAGGTCTGAATGGTTTTGTGGCCCAAATTATAGCTAAACATTCTTTTTCGATTGTCGAGTAGTTTTGTTCGTGATTGTTTAGTGTACGGCTAATAAACATGATTGGTTTATCTTTGCCAATAGGTCCTTGTGACAAGACAGCTCCTAAGCCAACGTTTGAAGCGTCTGTGGTTACGTTAAATGGTTTAGTTAAGTCAGGGTAGGCTAGAATTGGGGAATTTGAAATTGTGAGTTTAATGTTATCAAATGATTTAATGAATTCCGGTGTATGTATTACTTTGCTATTTTTTTTAAGACAAAGTGGCAGAGATTTCGCAATAGTTGCGAATCCTTTTATAAATTTTCGATAGTATCCAGCGATACCTAGAAATGCTTTGATTTGTTTTTGGGAATTTGATATAGATATATTCTTGATCTTCCCAATTAATTTAGGGTTCGGTTTGACTTCTCGCGTGCTCAAAATATGTCTCAGATACTCGCTCTCTTGCAAACAAAATTCGGATTTCTCGATTTGTACATTTAAGTTATGTTCTTGTAATCTATGTAGGACTGTTTCTATATTTTTTAGGTGTTCTTTAAAACTGTTCCCAATTATTATATCATCCAAATATACAAAGCAAGTATTATCCATAAGGCCCTTTAGGACGTTATGCATTGTACGAACAAAGCCAGCCCGACCATTTTCAATTCCAAACGGCATTCTAACGAACTGTCAATGACCTTGCTGGCTACTGAATGCAATTTTATGTCGATCCTTCGGATCGATTTCAATTTGGTAATATCCGCTTTTTAAGTCCAATTTTGAAAATTAATTTGAATTTCCTAACAAATCTAGAATGTTAGTGATATTCGGAATAGGATATTCATCCTAAATCGTCTTTTCGTTTACTTTACGAAAATCGACGACCATTCGCCAGCTTTTTCACCATTTTTATTTGGTTTTTTATTTGTAAGAAACACTGGAGAGTTGTAGGCAGATTCACTCTCGGCTGTAATATTCTGATCACGTAATTCTGCTACTTGCTTCTCAAGTTGAATATGTGGGAAGCGATAAGGCCTCGTGAAAACTGGTATATCGCAATTTAGCGGGATAGTATGTTTTATGCCGTTGGTAAATGTGAGTACGTCGCCTTCGCGATATAACACTTGCTCGGGAATGTTTATTCCTTCGACTTCTTGTGTTACTGGACCTTTCCTAATTTTTATAGGAAGGGTTGCCGTTTGTTCCGTAATTGAGACATTAAAATTTTCCCGCTGTATAGAGCTGTCATATCTTACCAATGACTGTTTTACGTTTAGTATAATACTGCCTTCTCTTAAGTTTATTCACGCATTCATCCGTTCGAGGCTATCGGCCCCTAACAGAGCATGAAAATTATTGTGAAATTTAACAATAAACAATTTTAAATCTTGGTTCTGTTCGAAAAGGTCAACATTCACGCACGTATCGTGTTTTGAATGTAACATGATTGTTTTTAATGTAAAATGCTCTATACATATTATTAGAAAAATAAGCTACAGCTACATCCGGGTTCATTAATGAACTTGTTGCGCCCGTATTAACCAACATTTTTAAAGATGGATCTGAGATTAAAATGCAGGACAAGGTGTTGCTTTGTTTTGGAAAGCTTGCATTACTTATGGCTTTTCCGAAGCAGTTAAACGAACATTTTCTATTTCTGTATACGGGTCATCTATCTGGTTGTCGGTTGGGTCAGTTATGTCTGGTTCGTCGTAATCGCCATGGTCTAAATAATTTATTTCGGTGTTTTCCGAAAAATAAGCGTTATCGTCTAGGGAATTTTCATGTGTATACGTATAATTGTCGTCTGCGTAACTATTCTGATTTTCTTCCTGAGGATCTACCTGAGAGAAATTTACCTGCGGTTGTCTCCAATTTTTAAATGCTGTTTTCTGATAATTAATTTGATTTGAGCTGTTATTAGGTGTCTATTGGGGTTTCGACTTATATTTTGATTCAGGTTTCGGTTAAAGTTTTGAGTCGGATTCCTATTGGGTTGTGTTCTGAAGTTGGGTGTATAATTTTGGTATGTCGGCACCTGGTTAACAGGTGTGGGTACCGGTTGATTAAAAAATCGTCTCGGCTGAAAAGCTGGATTTGCTTGGGCTTGATTGTACGTGTCAGGGTTATTAAATGCAGGTTTTCTTAAAATATTTGGTCTCATAAAGACCGGTTTCGAGGGCATGACTACTTTCGGTTTTTCAGGAGGGTGTTTGGAAATATATGTTAGTCAGTATTTGTTGCGGATGCTAGCGTATTATGGTCTTTACGCCAAGTATCGTTTGTAGCATATTAGGACAGTTATTGTAAAGAACTTCTATTGCGGTTTGCTAATTTATTTCTTGATAAATTGCCTTTTGACTTAACGTTAGATTGGTATCCATAGAGACTTAACATTTAATTGTGTTTGTATTGATTTTAATCTTTCAATAAATTCATTCAAATTTTCATTACGTTTGATCTTTAGCATTTTAAACTGGTGGGCTAGTACTTTTCTATCCGTTAAATCGCTAAATTTAGTTCTCAGGGCTTCTTTAAGCAATGGCCAATCCGTTAAGTCTGGTCTACAGACTACGAAGTCTTCAGCTTCGTCAGTGAGCTTGCTACATATCATACAAAAAACATATTCGTTTAATGTGTCGTCATTTGTATTGCCATATTTATCAAAATATTTTTCCACTTTATTAATGAATGCTTCTAAAGCAATGGGTCTACCATAGAATTTTGGTAAAATATCACCGTAAATTTTAGCTGCCGATATGTATTTTTCTGTGTTTCTATCCGTGCCTGTCTGTGAACTACAGCTATTTTGGAAATTTTCTGATGGTAATTATATATATATAACTGATTTTTATCACTTGTATCGGTAAATAAGTTTGCCAAAGACGTACTTAGATGGGTTAAATTAATTATTTGTACTCTACTATTCAGTTCAGAATATCTCTATTTTTGTTGGTATTATTCATAAAAATTGCTTAACTTAACTTACATAACACAAAAAAAAAACACACACACACACACACACACACACACACACACATATATATATATATATATATATATATATATATATATATATATATATATATATATATATATATATATTCAAAACTTGTTGGAATTTGATAAGTGATAAGAGAGATGTTAATATTTCCTTTAAAGATGAATTTTATAAATTTCAGAAATTATATCTGGTAGAAAGAGAGAATGAAAAAGATGACACTATACACTGAAGAGTGAGATAGAAGAACATGGGTAGTCAGAAGAGAGAAGGAGACAGTACATACCTAAGGGCAATTGCCATAATTAAAAATGTAAACAGAACATCAAACTTATTTGTTTACTGTTTTGGACTTACGTTAATTTTTACAAGTAAAATTAGATGAAGAGGGTTGTTTATTTGTATTAAACCTTAACTACAAGAAAGGTGAAAGTATAATTGGCGCCTTTTCAAGGTTTTACAAGTGTGCAGTACAAACTGTTTATTTACCAAAATATGCAAACTATAAGGTACAGAGTGTTCACTCAAGTGAGTATTATGTCCATATATTAACTATGTTTTTCACCCCTGGAGCTAACAAGCTGTTAGAAATATAAAGAGAGGTTTAGAACCGTCTCAACACCCCCCATGTGCTAATCTGCAAATTTACCTAAAATTTAATTTTTATTTACAAACGGACTTTTTCCGGAGATGTATGGAGTCCAAAAGCATCGACCCTAAAACCCAAATAATCAACATGTTCCTGAAAAAACGCGCATTTGTTCAATTGAATTTTCAATCCATATTTATTTAAAATTTCAATAACACGCTCCAAGTTTTTAACATGTTCCTGTTTCCCTGTTGAAGCTATAAGTATGTCATCTAAGAACACTGACACACCAGAGATGTTAGCTAATAAATTTTCTAATAATCTTTGAAAAATTCCAGGACTGGATGCAATTCCGTACGGTAACCTATTAAACTTAAATAAACCCTTATGAGTATTTATGGTAACAATATTTTTAGATTCTTCCTCAAGTTCAAGTTGAGCATACGCTTGAGACAAGTCAATTTTTGGAAAATATTTACAGTTTTGTAATGATGCTAATATACAGGGTCGCTGATAAGTCTGGAAACGGTCGATTATCCGGGAAAATATACAAGGTGTCGAAAAAAGTTTTTTACAAAAGTTTTTGGGTTCTTCAATGTCTACTAGGCGGTGATAATTTCATTTATACAGGGTTGGTCATACAGGCGTGGCACACCAATATTAATTTTTTTTTAATGGAACACCCTATATATTATTCGATATTTCAATCCTTCTCTTAATTTTGAGCAACATTTATCAGAAGCATGATGTACATAAACTCAATCGTTTCCGGGTAAAAAAATAAATAAAAATAAACGCTATTGTTTTTAAAATCTATTGGATGAAGAACAAAAATAAATGAAAAGTAGAATATCTCTTGAAAACAATCTGTGAGTGTGAAAAGAACCGGTTGCGATGTTTTTAACATTGTTTGGAATCCTATTTTATAAGATGTTCAAAGTGTTCTCCATTGACCTCCTGACAATAATGAATTCGCTTAACAAAACATTGCACTGCATTTACAAGAGCGTTTTGAGGAATGTTATTAATTTCATGCACAATCCTTGCTTGCAACTCTTCAATATTCTGCGGTCTATTTTGGTAAATTAAATTTTTTACATGACCCCACAAAAAAAAGTCAAGCGGCGTCATGTCGGGAGACCTAGCTGGCCATTCAATAGTTCCCCTGCGCCCTATCCATCTGCCAGGAAAGGTTTGATTAAGATATTCCCGTACCTCAATTCCAAAATGAGGGGGTGCCCCATCCTGCTGAAACCATATTTCTTCCGCTGGTAGATTTGGGTCGTTATTGTTCGGAAATAATCGACTAACGTCTGGAACAATTGATTCTTGCAAAAGTGTCAAATATCGAGCAGAGTTCAAATTACCGTGTATAAAATAAGGTCCTATGATATGTCCACCAATAATAGCACACCAAACATTTACTTTTTGCGGTCTTTGGGTGTGAATTTGTTCCATCCAATGTGGGTTTTCGTCTGACCAGTACCTACAGTTGTGTCGGTTGACTTGTCCATTCAAACAAAATGTAGATTCGTCGGAAAACAAAATGTGGTTGGCAAAGTTAAAATTTTGGCGTAACTTCTCCATAATAAGTTCACAGAACTCGATTCTGCGATCAAAATCGTCTTCACTCAGTTCTTGCAATAAATGAATTTTATATGGACGGAACTTTTCCCGCTTCGTAATCTTTTGAATTGAATATCGACTCATATTGTGATTTAAAGCCAATTGCTGTGCCGAAGTTTTCGGATTTTCCACCACATCCAATATTACATTCAAAGAATTTTCTTCATTTGTAACGGTTACTGGCCTTCCAGTTCTAGGTTTATCCTTGATACCGCCAGTTTCGTGAAAACGATGCAAAGTTTTCGAAACTGTGGATTTGGAGATCGATTCCCGCTCAGGATGCAACTCATTGAACATAATCACCACTTGAGCAAAACTTCGTGTTCTATCACCGTACCCTATCATCATTAAAATTTCGATACGTTCGGTTTCACTTAAACTTGCCATTTTGCACAAAAACTGTTGACACTAAATTACTAATGTTTCAAAACTGTTGACACTGAATGAATGTTTGACATTCGTTGTCCTGGAAACATTTTAAAACAAAAGAATAATACTGCGTTTCTTATGGGCATCTTATCTTATCTTGGGATTCCAAACAATGTTAAAAACATCGCAACCGGTTCTTTTCACACTCACAGATTGTTTTCAAGAGATATTCTACTTTTCATTTATTTTTGTTCTTCATCCAATAGATTTTAAAAACAGTAGCGTTTATTTTTATTTATTTTTTTACCCTGAAACGATTGAGTTTAGGTACATTATGCTTTTCATAAATGTTGCTCAAAATTAAGAGAAGGATTGAAATATCGAATAATATATAGGGTGTTCCATTAAAAAAAAATTAATATTGGTGTGCCACGCCTGTATGACCAACCCTGTATAAATAAAATTATCACCGCCTAGTAGACATTGAAGAACCCAAAAACTTTTGTATAAAACTTTTTTCGACACCTTGTATATTTTCCCGGATAATCGACCGTTTCCAGACTTATCAGCGACCCTGTATATCAATTTTAGGCAATGGATATTTAGTTATATTTAATTTAAGGTTCACTGTTACCTTAAAATCTCCACAAATCCGGATCTCGCCATTTCGTTTCATGACAGGCACTATTCGAGGCCCAATCACTAAACTCAACAGGAGTCAAAATACCTATATTGACCAGTCCAACTCTTTCTCCACCTTATCTCTCAAAGCAAATGGTAAAGATCTAGGCTTGCAGTACACAGGTATTGTATCAGGTTTTAAAAATAATTAAATTTTTCCACATGTAAATAAACCTAATTCATTGATAAAAACATCGGGATATTTTCCAGATAAACTTTTAGCTATTTTATTTTCTTCCCCGGGTAATTGAGAAATATTATTTAAAACATTATCAACAGAAATAATCAAAGCTTTCAGCCAGTCCCTGCCAATCAAGGGCGGGCCACCTAAATCAATGACATACAATTTTAGTTTTTTGTTGACCACTGTATATGAAACATTTACTAATAAATAGCCAAGTGTCTGAATGTAGTGACCGGTGTACGACTTTAAATTTATAGTGGATTTAAATAAAAGCAATCTATCAAAATATTTACCATATTTTTTTTTGATATAGCCGAAATACCTGAACCAGTATCAATTTCACAAAGAATTTCAGTATCATTTATCAGTAAGTTAACCTTGATATGAGAATTATTATCACCTAAATTATAAAAATTACATTCTTGTTCATTACAAACATCGGAATTTTCTGATTTAAGATATTTATTAAATTTATAATTGGCTAATTTAGGAGAAAATTTACTTTTATTTTTTTCAGTACACACAACACTAATGTGACCACTTATGTTACACAGATGGCACCAGGAATTTTTAAAAAAACCTTTATTTTCAGTGTGATTAGTCTTACCAAAATGCAGGCACCTCTGCTCTGAAATTCTTCCCTAACTCTGTTTAACACATCAGGCGTTATGTTCCCAATTTCTGTTATTTTCATTTTCAAATCGTCTAAATCAGCAGGTTGCGTTTTATACACTTTGTTTTTAAGGTATCCCCATAAAAAGAAATCAGGGGGTGTAAGATTTGGTGATCTAGCGGGCCATTCTACGAAACCTCTTCGTCCAATCCATCTTTGTGGAAAGACTTCGTGTAAATACTCCCATACTTGAAGAGCAAAGTGGGGAGGTGC
The DNA here is from genome assembly GCA_964006375.1 of Tillus elongatus. Lineage (NCBI taxonomy): Eukaryota > Metazoa > Arthropoda > Insecta > Coleoptera > Cleridae > Tillus > Tillus elongatus. The sequence goes on from OZ023268.1 coordinate 43,722,976, forward strand.
ACCGTCTTGTTGAAACCATATCCTTTCATGGGGAATATTAGGTTCCATTACATTTGGATACAATTCTGTTAACATTAGGACAACCTGTTCTCTTAGCATTTCTAAATATGTTAGACCGTTAAGATTTTCTATAAAAATAGGTCCAACTACGTGATCAATGATACCAGCCCAAACGTTGAACTTCTGAGGACGCTGAGTGTGTGTTTGTCGCATCCAGTGGGGGTTTTTGGCAGCCCAGTATCTGAAATTTTGCCTGTTTACAGCCCTATTCAAAAGAAATGTTGCTTCATTGGAAAGCAGAACGTCAGAAGAAGAAATAACATTTCTATGGAACATGTCCAGCAGTTGTTCACAAAAATGGAGTCTTCTATCAGAATCACCGTCAATCAACTCTTGAACGTGTTGTAGTTTATAAGGATGCATTTTTTCGTTTTTGAGACACCTGAAAACTGTTAATTGACTAACATCATTTTCACGTGCAACTTGATGGGTAGAAGTTGTTGGTTCTTTTTGAAAAGCCAATAAAATATTGAGTTTTACATCTTCTTCAACAAACTTGGGTCTTTGAAGTGGACATCGAAGGTGGTAACGTGCAGAATACTGATTCCAGTAGAAACGGTTTGTGTAGAACATTGGAGAGCATTGCCAATGAATTCTTGAAATATATCTGAAATGTACAAATAAAAGTTGAAAACAAATGTAATAACAAGGAAAATTCATATACTAGGTGTAAATAAATATCAATGATATTTTATATATGCGGAACAGATAAAATGTGTTAAACAAATGCATATACACTCAAAATATAAAGACGGTCATATAAACCACACAAGTAAAGCACTTCAAAGGAAGGTACAAATGAGATTGATAAAAAATAACTTACGAAAGATGCAGATGTTTCAAATATCCAGTAAAACCAACTTATAATATAACACTGCATTGTTTTCCAGTAAAGATCTGCATACACAGCAGGTAACTGAAATTCAAAAATGACAAAATTAATTAAAACAGATATAAAAAGACATTTCTCAGGTAATAAATGTAGCAAATTATTTGTAAACTAAGTTTAAGCAAAGTATAAATAATAACTCAAATACAGACACTGTAGTTCAGTGAAATGCAAAGTAGTTTTGCAAGCCACATGATAGACATTTAAAAAGAAATGAAATATGGTTTCAGATAAGTGTAAATTATCAAACAGACAGTGATAACAAATAAACAGTGATTGGAGCTGCATAAAGCATAGAAGTTAATTTGGATACGTATAATTTGTTTGATAAAGAATTGAGCATTTTTGATATGGATGAAAAGTGGTTTTGTTATAATATAATATTAATATGTTTCTACAAACCTTAAAATGTTTTAAATAGTTCTGACACCACTACTTAAGATTTTGATAAATAATGTTCTATGTAATTTAAGTATTTAAAACTTGTTTTGTTTAATATTTATTCTAAAAATGTAAAAATTCAAGGAGTTATAAATTACAAGTGGAGTTATGTGAATTTGATTTTGACACCACAGAAATCCATAAACGAGGAATGCATTTCTCTGTTTTGTGTACATGGACAGATATTTCGATGGTCAAAAATATGAAACTGTTTGACACTTGTAAAAGATTTAGAATGCTGTGGATGAAAAATTTTAGGAGGATGTGAAAAATAATAGAATGTAGACCATCTTCAATTTGGCTCATTAGGTCAGCAGGGTGCCATTGGGTTTTATTAACAAGAAATTGTGAAAATAATTAGTAGAATATGTAAATAAAGTCAGAGGTATTTTAAACTATCAAGTAATTAATAAAGTGTACATTGAATAAGCAGTCAGCTTAAAATAAGTGCTACAGGATATATAGAAATATCAAAATATAATTGACGCCAAAGACGCGTCATTTGTTGGTGAATATTCATACAAGGTGGCTACCATAGCAACCATGAATTTCAACGACGCGAGGCGCGGTTGTTAAGGGAAGGCGTTAGATATTCCTTTGTTCAAGAATCCAGCGGACCTGATACCTACCAACAACGGAACGAGTAAGGAAGTCGAAGGTATAAAACTTCTTTACTAAAAAAGGTCTTTTTTATATGTGAATGGAACTGTGTAAATTCTGAAAATAATTGTATGTGTGAAAATTGCTATCATTGTCATATATAAATATCTATTTTTTTTTGTAATATTAAAAAACACTTTTGTTTGATGTTTTAAAATCACAATTTTTGGAAGTGCACAAACTAAGTTTTTGATCAAGATAAAACATTAATACAAAAGAGCCCTCAAATAATAATTTAAGAATTTTGCTTATTTTAAGTAGTGGTTCTGTTTCGTTTATGCTTATAAAAATTATTATAAATAAAAAGAAAATCAGGGATGCATAGAGCTACGAAGTAGTTTTATTATTTGAGAAAATAATAAATATATCTACTTCAAAAAGTAGGGAAGTAAAAGAGAAAAATTACACAATTCATTAAATTAAAAATAAAGAAAGAACTCACTATATACCCTACATAGTATGGAGTCTAGAGCAGGGCTAATCTAAATATATATGACGTATAAAATACATAATATACCTAGTAAAACTCATTTTATTTGTGAAACATAATAGATACTTCAGATATCAAACGATATAAAAATCACAAATTAATTTAAACCTTATATATTATAAATAATCTAAATACAATCAATTATAAAGCCCCCATATCATTATTTATATATATATATATATATATATATATATATATATATATATATATATATATATATATATATATATATATATATATATATATATACGGACCCTGGTTTCGGGTCCTAGGTACCCAAATTCGCGCTCATTTGGAGAAATTTCTTCAGTCTCACTGTCGAGACCTCTGTATTCGCGCATTTTTTGCAATAAAAATCGCACAAAATGTTTTTTCAGAGGGATGTTTGGAAAAGAAATAATAAGCGTTTTAATGAGGTTTACTCCACATAATTACAAGTTGGTATTAAATTACTGAATGAGGAAAAAGGGTATACATTATACCTATCTTGACAATGTAACAAGTAACATAATATAACATTTTCGCAGGGTTCTGGATAAGTGATACTTTAAATTTTAACAAAACAACTTTATTTACTCTCTAAATATGGGCACAATAAAAGTTCTAGAATGTCTCTCAAAACACTTAGTTTATCTGGCATTACAATCACTAATTTGGACAAAAGTCACTACCTGGAATTACAATCGATACTCTCTAATACTCCACACTGGTTACTACTTCTTCGAGTCTTTTCAGCATTCTCTAACTGAACTTCCCTGCGCTTTTTTATGTAAATAGGAGTGGAGAATGCCAAGTTATGCACACACTCAAACCCACCACCATAATGGTGTGTGGGAATTCGAGGTAGTGTGGGACTCGCAACCACTAAACTCCACTCCCAATGGTGTACCGGACCATGGGTCCATACCTCCGTCGGTTTGAGAAAAACACATGACGTAGGGGTTAGAATGTTACCATTCTGTTGAAGCTGCGGGGGCTTTACCGGGACAGAATAAGCTTGGGACGCTTATGTCTGCAAGGGAGGTACTCTTCGTAGTCTGTGGCCCTTAGTAGAAGAGCATTTTTTGCCATTATTTGAATATGGCTAGAAGTTCCGAGATTAGCGGGAGTAGGGAGCTCATGATGGATGGATGCCTGGATGGCTGTTAGGAGTTTGGTAGTGATTTGCCTCAGTTTGAGGAGGTCGATTCTACTAAGAGACTACAGGAGGCGTCTTAGGTTGAAAGAGGCGGGTGTGGAAGGCCTGGTGAATGTTTTGTTTGGGTAGGAGGAGTGGTTTTGACTGCTTTAGGGGGCTCATTGGAAGTTGTAACTGGTATAGGGGGAGTCGACTGGGGAGTCCGTGCCGGCCGTCTCTACATGACTGGTTTCAAGGATGCTGCGTAGTTAGCCTTGGGGGTTATTTTGGTGGATTTTGGGAAGGCCGGGCATCCCTGGTACCTGGCCGTGTGTCCGGCGGTCTTACAATTTAAGCAGGCTATTGGCTCATTTTGTGATCCGGGGCATGCTGTGCTCATGTGGTTTTGACCACATATAACGCAGCGTGGGACCACGTGACAATTGGATTGGGTGTGTCCAAACTTTTGGCACATATGGCATTGAATAGGGGAGGATCTTTTATGGGGTGATTATACAGTTATTTGTAGATCTCTTCGATGTCGAATATATGCTTTTCGGTCTTTGGAAGTTTGACCAGGACCAGAGGCATAGGGGCTTCTGTTTTAGTGTGTCTCATCCTATGGACTCATGTGGGGTAGAAATTCTTCGCAGATAGCTCATTTGCGACTATCTCAGGTGTGCTAGACTCACAGAGCCCGCGCAGGACTACGCTCAGCGGTTCTACTTCTCGTAGTTTGAATTTGTGGAATTCCACCTTTATTGATTTCAGATAGGCTGTAGCCCATCTGAAATCGTCGGGAGTAGTCGATTCTATTTTAATGGATTCTTTTTAATTTTTCGCCTCAAGAATATGAAATTTATTGACTTCGAAATTTTTTGATATGTCTAGCCGTTTTGATTTAGTGTGTATGAAGATAGGTGCAATTGATGGTTTGCGTGGAGCAGGTTGGGGCATCTGTTTCCATATCGGTAGTTGCTGGGCTGTCCAGTGTCTGTTTTTTGTTAAGAGTGGTTGAGGAGGAGGAGGGTCCTCGCTTGTTCTCTTGGAAGTTTTTGCGGGTTTAGAGAACCCGTCTTAAGTGAGGGAGGTAGGCAGCTTTATGGCCTCTGCGAAGCGGCCGACCACCGCACTCTCGTCGACTGGGGTGGGGTAAATGAAGGTTGTGGCAACGGCTTGGGGTGTGGCCGCCGGTGGGAAATGGTTGTTGTAAACGGAATCGTCTACATTTGTGATCCCGGGGGCTGTAGTGGGTCGGGGAGTTGTTTGGGAATATTTAAGTAAGGTAAATGATCAGTAGTTGACACTGTTAAGGTTCAGTATTAATTATGAAGTCCATATATACAGACAAATATCACATTTTATTGATAATACTATTTTAAACAGAACTTAAGATTATAATAAACAATATACCATGCTAAAAGGAACATATAAACTTAAGTTTAAAAAAATATTAGACAATTTTAAAACAAACAAACAAACAACAATTGATATTTGACATTTTAATATGGAGAAAGATATCTATAAAAAAGTTATTTGGTCGTACGCATATGTAAGCAGTGCTGAAATACTAAATAGACACAATAACATAGTTTGGTCCCACAAAAATCAGTACGTATGATTTCCGCGGGAGCAGCACGGTATATTCGGTTTTGTGTTTCTTGTTTTCTTGGGAAATAAAACTAAATTTGTTATTTACGAGGGTGGCTTAACAGCATATAGGTACCGCGAAATACTGGAAGAAGTAGTGCTTCATTTTGTGATAATATTCCATTGGCTCATTTAAATAACATATTTTTTCAATAGGATGGTGCTCGAGTGCACAACTCACAAACAGTAACAACATCATTAGATAATTTGTTTCCTAGTCGGTGGATAGGCACCCACGGTCCTGTAGGGTGGCAGTCAAGGTCTCCAGATTTGTCCGTTTTAGATTCTTTCTTGTGGGGGATACCTTAAACATAACATTGTCCGTACTTTTTCCCACTACAGAGGATTTGCGTAACACCATGGAAATAAAACTGAGAAATGTGAAGGACAGGCCCGCTATCAAATATCAGTAATTGACACATAAAAAATCGAAAAAAATCAGTGCTTGACATTTGTTTATCAGTGCTTGACTTTTTTTAATTGTATTTTACAGATCCACTGTTAACGGATTTTTAAGTGTAAACCTCTTCCTATCATCAAGGCCTCCTATTTTTGGTTGGCTAAGCTTTTCTAAAATTTGATTATTAGTAATAATACTGACATCATCGTTGTTCATTTTGAAAACAGTTTTTTTCGTGATTGCAGTAGTTCAAAGCTGTTACTTCAAGTTCATCATTCTGAAGGATTTCATTGAGACATACATATTTATAAATTTTTTTCTTGCCTGGAAATTGAGCCAATACATAGTCACCCATTGTGTAATCCCCCTCTTTGCTATTTTAAAAATGGCTTATGTCATCGCCACTACTACCAGACTCAATCTATTCTTCAGCAGTTTCATCAGATTCTTTGAAAATTGTCGGTATGTTTTCCTTCTTTGTGTTGATTTTTCGTTCCTTTGGGTGCTTGTTTAATTAGTTTTAATCTTTCTTTCTCTTCTTTCTTTTTTGCCGCTCTTCGGCTTTAAGTTTTTTTTTTCTTTAGCTCTTCTTTGGATGTAGCAACGAAAGGTACTTTCTCTTTTTTCTTTCTTCCTTGGTCTTTTTGTTTAACTTCGGGCCAAAATAAGGAATTTTTGAAAGGTGTTGGAATTAACTGACCATCAACCATGAACAGTATTATCTTAAGATTTTTAACATTTTTCTGCTTGCTATCAAGGTTAGACTGAATTGGTTCAGGTGTACATAGTCCGTTTGCTCCTTATTGGGTATCTTCCATATTCTCAAATACAAGATTTTGATGTTGCGTAATGTTCTGTATATCTTGAGAAATTCCACTGATATCATTTTCAACTTCCATATAATCAATCTGTTTGGAATTTTCACTTTTGTGTTAATTACCTAGAACATTGCCGCTTTCTTCTATTGCAATTATGTTTTCTTGCTCTGCAGTTTCCATGAAACTGGCTTCTTCAGCAAGCAAAGATTTTTTGTTTGTTGAATGTTTTTCTGTACAATTCCTACAGTGAGTGGTCTTCCTTTGTTCTTTTCCATAGGTCAGTCATTAATATAGATTTTTTTTAATTCTTAAAGTTTCTCATTGGCGATGTTTTCTTCCAAAAATTGCAGCCCAGATTTTGATTTCCGCAGGTCTATACTACTGTCTCTTGTTTCTGGTTCGATATCTTTTATAGCAAATTCGGCGGCTTTAAGGTTCGATGAGGCTGCTGTACGGCTGGTATAACTTCTTCTAAGCGATTTTGATTTGGGAACATTCCAGTAACTCCTCTTGGTTGAGTTCTATCAGTCTGGCCGATCACGTGTTCTGTCAATTCTTCACGTGTGATTTCTGTGTCTTTCATGATTATCTTCATTTGTTCTTTCAACCATTCCAGTTGTTCCCATCGTTTGTACCAATCCCCTGTTACATTTTATACTTTATTGTTGGCCACTCCTATTTTATTGTCCACGTTTTCTACTTTCTTGTCCACATTTTCTACCTTCTTATCCGCATTTTCTATTTATTCGTTGATCTGTTCAATTTCTTCTTTTACATCGACTCTCATATTGTGAAACATAGTTCGGAGGTCTTCTTTGTCTTCGTTGCTTCTTGAGGTCTCCTTTATCTTCTTGTCGCAGTTTTTCGTCTTCTTCACGTTGCTTTTTGAGGTCTTCTTTATCTTTGCGTTGTTTCTTTAATTCTTCTTTATGTTCAAGGGGCCTCTGTTCTTCAACTCCTTGTTTTCAGTCATCTCGTCGTAGTCAGTCGATCTAGTGTTTACCATTTACAGCTAGATTACTTGTTCACTTCTTCACTCACTTATCACACTTCTGACACCACATTATTACGTTTTGGCCGGGTTCTGGATAAGTGAGACTTTAAATTTCAACAAAACAACTTTATTTGCTCTCAAAACAACTTTATTTGCTCTCTAAATATGGGTACAATAAAAGTTATAGAATGTCTCTTACAAAACACTTAGTTTATCTGGCATTACAATCACTAATCTGCACAAGTCACTACCTGGAACTACAATCGATACTCTAATACTTCACACTGGTTACTGCTTCTTCGAGTCACTTCAACATTCTCTAACTGAACTCCCCTGAGCTGGCTTAGCTTCCGCCTTTATATACCCGTCGTCCCTTCCACCTCGCTTCGGAAGTGTTCCATTCCAGAATGTTTCAGGACCTTCTTTTGCTAGAAGGTTCTGTAAATATAGAACGGCTCCGTGTGTATACAGGGGGGTATATACAGGTGATCCAAATGTGGCCATCCTCCTATGTTTCTCGTACTATAAGGGCGCCACAGGGTGTAAGGGTTCTCTGCGTACACAGGGTGTATATACAGGTGTTCCGAATGGCAACATCTCAGATATCCGTTCTGACGGGGTACAAGTTGGCAACTTCGTTCTTTTTGATCCTAGAGGGTTGAGACTTCGCCCATGGGGCGTAAACCCAGATTTGGGGGGGGGGGGGAGTCGGGGGCAATAATTTCCAGATGTTGGAGAAGCTTTGGAGATGTGGCAACACGGCACCCATATCTCTTGAAGTGCTTTGTAACAATAATATACATATAATGAACATAACTGGAATTAAGGGTCATATCGGACTAACATAGTTCATGCTACTTATCACTAACCTAACAATGACAATATGTAAATAATATATAAGACACAGTAGATAAGATAAACATAACACACAAAGTACAGCATACACACCTACGCGCGCGCGCACACACTCACACATATACCATTTGATGGAATCGTGAGACCACCTCGATTTTTTCTATTTATAAGACGCGAGGAGCATTCCTTTGAAATACGAACGCTTGCACAAATTACACAGTTAATTTCTGTAATTAAACTGCGACGGCAAAACTAGATATATATGCCACTGCATCGTCAATATATTCGCTATTGGAATCCACAGTATACATGTCATCAGCATTACCAACACCTATTTCAGCATTAGTGAATATATAAATATGATGTGATTGTTTTCTTAGACCACTGGTACTTACAGATAGTATGGAAGTGTCATAATGTGCAAGGCAGTTTGCCGACTCTAAACTTTTCACTTCGGTGTGGATGAGAAGTCTGTTATAAGCACTTTCAAAATGAGCAGCACTGGGATTGTTACTGAACCCCCCTCCAGCTCGGATTGAACAGAAAAACTCTATGATCCTGAGATAGTTTGTAAGTCAACAAAAATTTCATTCCATCTCTCTGGTTTAAGAGGTCTGCAAATATCCCTTTAACCCTTCGCTACTCGCGCCTAATTTAGTTACATTGTTGATCGCGTGAATTACGATTGTAATCCTTTTTTTTCTGGAAGAGCTATTTCTAATTTTTACGTTTAAATTGTTGTTTATATTTGTATTTTATGCTATATTTATTAACTCTGTTTAACAAAACTTTTTAAAAAATCGTTACTAATTATTTTATAGCAATAATAAAACACTGAGAATTTTACAATTTCAGAAACAACGTCCGTGAACACATGAATATATACGAAACCGTCTAAACGTGTACGCGTAATAGCGGGGTACTAAACTGAAAGCGCAATGATACATTGGCAGTAGAAGCCAATATTACACGTGCCTAGAATATTCCAGGGATTCCCAAAGTCAATGTGAACTTACGTCGAATGTGATGTTTAGGAGGGGAAGGGGTGTCACGAAACAGCACTGTACTGATAAATTGTTTAAATAGTATGTAATGTGTAAAAAACTTTAAATGTAAATAACTCGGCAAAGACAAGAGAACAAACTGTAAGAATAGTGTCAGTGTACATGTAAGTTATCTAAAACTGTTCGGGACGTCATCTGCAAATTCACCGTAAATATATTTAGTTACATAATATCATTGTATTGTAAATAATGTATGAAATTAAAGGTAGTCAGAAAAAAATACTGACGGTTGACTTCAATGCCATTGGTTCCGAAAAATAGTTTCTACAGTAGCAAAAGTATTAATAACATATTGTTAAATTTAAGTCCATCAAATATATCAATAAAACACCATATTATACAATTTGGCAAAAGTAATAAAATAAGATCAGTACAATAAAATAAAAGAATAATTCATGGATCTCTCTCTCTGTGTGTGTGTGTTTTTTGTTTCTTTAACGTCGGCCTATTTCCGCTACTATGGCCAATTACCGACGCCAGGGAGCAGTTTCACCTCACTATTCACCTCACTATCCTGGAAATTTTGCCGATCCCCTGCCTTTCTGTAAGGATGGTAGGGATCTTTAACGTGCCCAACATCGCATGGACACGGGATCGACGGCTTTACGCCCCCTCCGAGGGGCGGAACGTGCAGACATTCAACTTGCTCAAATACAATGCCAGAACCTCGGTTGATGTTAATTTTACAGTTTGTACTGAAAAAATGAAAGGAGTACCCTGGGATCGAACCCAGTACCCTTCGGTTCAGAGGCACACGTTCTTACCTCTGAACCACCGAGGTTCTAATTCATGGATCTAAAATTATATATGAACTTATATTATAATTTTATAGTTACAATTTAAACATTTACGCAAGGCAGGTGGTCCTTATTTATTCAGCGATTGTTTAATTTGCTTACGCTAAAACAATATTGATTTTATGACCGAACCCGCATGGTCATGAGCTCGCTAGCTAGCTCAACTAGTGTCATAACCTTAACTTTTTTATGTGCTTATTAATGTTCAA